>JAHQIW010005797.1:0-339903 GCA_019055375.1 Parelaphostrongylus tenuis
AGTGACTCTCCTTTACGCGAAAGTGCTCATAGGTTAGTTTACGCCTGAGAGCGCAATGTACCGAAACTTGTTATGCTGTCTGAATGACGTATAAGAAACTTATTACTAACACATCTTGGCTTTGGCGCTTTAAAGAAGAAAATTAGGACTAACTATATTTTCTGTGTCCGTCTCGTATTAGTTAATATATGAACGGTCATCCGTCTGAAAGATGTACTTGGGTAAACTACCAAATGTGCCTTGAGTTAACAAGGGCCATTTGTTACTCGTTCTAGTTGATTCTAACTTACATAGTATCTTCTCGTCGCGTGATTCGTCACTAGTAGAGAAAACGGCCACAAGGTTAATTAGTTATCATCATAATCAAACTTTTTGATTAGTCACTTTCCTCTGCTTTTCTATTGTTTGAGTTAATTGGCCCCCCTTCACACAAGAAGAAGTTTTTTAGCTACTAAGAATAGCTTACGCAAATTTTTACAGGGAGGGGAAACCAACCTTATTTATTCATAAATCTATATAATGTTCCTCATAAAAAAAAAATTTGTGAATTCGCATCACCGGATCTAGAACTCGGGACACATCCGCAGCCGGGTAAAAGGACTCTAAATCGCCCCCCTATGAAGCCGAGTTTGTATCTGGAGTATTTGCAATTTAATACCGATCTAACGCCTAACTAATCACGCCTGAAAATAAATCAGTAGACCGTAAAAATCTATGCGTGTTCAGCTTCTAACATTATACGCTTACAGATACCCTTCACTCTGCTATTAGCCTCGTGAGATGCGCCATTTTGAATGGGCAAAACCTCCTCACACAGCCCAATTAATGACACGGCGTTATAGTGCCCGGCTTCACCACTCTGCATTTTTTGATCTACTGTTTGTGAGAAGCGCGGCTATGTTCATAATAGGCGGACCGTGTTAAGTGGAGCCTTACATCTCTTCAATAACGCCAATTTGATCTTCACTTCTCATCTTGATCATGTCATGAAAAGCTCGTCGACTCCTGGCCTTATTTCTCTAGGAAACATAGGGAGCCCAGGCACAAATCATTGAGTCCACAGTTCTTCACTGGCTAGGATTGTTGAAAGTCTTAAGAGGATTTTCGGAAGGCTTCTTCACTAATTTCTCATACACGACAACGACTTCTTCAACTATCAACCTCAATTGAGCCAACTCACCTTCGCTTATGAGCAAGATAATAGTATTACTTCGAAAAATTTACAGTATTTTTCATCTAGCTTTTTTTGTTCCGCAGTGTTATTAGTTCTTCTATATAACTTAGAGAATGAGTGGGATTTTACCCTCCGCCTCTCCGGTCGAAACAAAAAAACAACGGCTCTCAGGCGGGAAATAGAACACACGTCTTCATCCTACTAATAACTCCTATGGAGAAGAAATTCAATCCAGCCACTCAATTCTTCTAAGTTTAATATCAAGAACATTAATAACACCTGCTGTAGAAAAAAAATAGCACGTGTGAAAACTACTGTAATTTCGAGCAGTAATTCCAGTAAATTAGAATAGTATCACTCAAATCTGTAGGTTTATACAAATGCGCAAATCGCCATAACTGCGACACAAACTGTCACAAGGTTGGTCGGCGATAGCTACAACACTTGAGACGTAGAAGACCCATGAGATGTATAGGGTACTACGGAAAAGCTTAAATAACACCCAGAGAACTCAAAACGTAGCTTTAGCCGAAACTGAGTAGATTTGTGCTATACGCTGAGTTGACTCTCATAGCTCATAACATTCCAATGTATCAAATTCATCTTCTTATCGCACTAGAGCATTCTGATACTAATTCACCGACCGCAGAGTTCAAGGGCTTGGTTGGTCTGGGCAAATGGATTGAATCGAAGACCATGTGTGCACTGCAAGGCACCTTTCTATCAACCACGCTACCCTTTCTCTCTACCCATCTATATAATTTCATAATCTAGGTCAATTCAAACCTTATGCTGTAGAAAAGTCTCAAAAACTCGCGCACATTCAGCAGACGTGGTGAACACGCAAGCAATTTTTACATTCTATCAGGAAACGACAATCAATGTTTCCTCAGATGTTAGGCGAATGCCGAAGTGTTTTTTGATATGAGGTTCGACTTCTGGAATCGCTCACTGCTTCGTGTACTCCTATGCTCTTGGAAATGTATTAACTGTTTTTGTATTGTTGACATGGGCCGTTTCATTGGAATATTTCTGCGAAATAAAAGAGTTATGCTAGAGATCATTTTAAGGCGCATTTTTTAGTTCACGTTTTGTTGCCGATGACATATTACTTGCTGTTCATTTTGTTCTCACAGATTATGGAAGGGATGTTGTTTGGTGCAAAAGTTGAGGCGATTTCAGACTGCGAACTCATCATGGGTGGTAAAGAAGCAGAGAGAATTCGCAACACCAACGTAGCATTTGGCTCAGGAACTGCTAGCCAACGTACACTGCAGCGGTGGTTTAACAACTTTCGTAAAGGAGATGAATTTCAGCAATCAAAATCACAATTAATTATGTGCCAACCTAATCAGAAGTTATGGGCAAAGCAATCATAGCAGCTAATGTTCTTAAGATTGCTAGAGATGTTGCAGAACTCGGCGACGACCCTTCTATTTACCGTTCTCTCTATTTGGAGCAAATACAAAATTGAATGCGAATTCAGCTGGCCACTAAAACTCGTTCCGCTGAACGATTTTGTAAGCGTCAGCCAAATTCTATTGCTTAGCTTCTGATTCCTATCATTACTCAGAAATTTCGCAAATACGAGGTGCGCACACTTGCTTTCATAGTCTTGGAAGTTTTTTTCTGAATTCACCTCTCTATTAGATAGTTCTAGTGTGTTGTCTTTGGCTATTACTACACAAAACGCTTCTCTACATTTCTAGCTTTAGCTCTTTCTCCTCGTTCGCACATCGTTTTTTCCCTGCCAAGAAGAAACTAAACTCATTAATGAAAGGTGATTCTTTTTTGAAGGAAAATATGCGTTTGTTAGCCAGTAACATAATTATCTCCATACATCGATTGGTCTTTTAAAAAAGTTATAAAGATATTGCGCCCAGATCCTCCAGAAAGTTCACCGCTGTCACTCTTTAGTTTTTCTTAACTTGCTATCCAATATGTAGTTGACACTCTCACGACGAGGTAACATCTATAGGTGTCAAGCTTTTCATTGTGGTTCATTATTGGTGTAC
Source organism: Parelaphostrongylus tenuis (assembly GCA_019055375.1). Classification (NCBI taxonomy): domain Eukaryota; kingdom Metazoa; phylum Nematoda; class Chromadorea; order Rhabditida; family Metastrongylidae; genus Parelaphostrongylus; species Parelaphostrongylus tenuis. The sequence continues at coordinate 3,190 of JAHQIW010005797.1, forward strand.
CAGATGAGTTTTCATGGGCTTTTCGTGATCAATCGATGGCTTATCAAAATGTAGATGTAAAGCACCAACCGGCCTAGGATAAGCTGTGCTTTCAGTAATTTCCCGCTTGATTATTTACAGCATACCTCATCACCAAAAAAAACAAATCGAGTCTAAGAACCATTTGCATGGCCAAGTGAGAACTTTATGAACCAAAATTGATCATCGGAGAACGCATGTTTATGTAGCCGGCACTTGATCGTTAGAGTGTCAGTAAAACATTTGTAATCATTCTCTCCTTTAAAAATACCCCTGCCTATTTTTTGCTCAGTTCCAATGTGCTTTTGTATGCTTTTAACATTTTACTTATTAGCCATTTAGTCTCACACGGAATTCGAATACGTGTCATTCGTACAGTAAACGGGTTTTTGTTGTAGAAATAAAATGAAAAATGTTATGAAGTGTTTCTTTAAAATTAGTGAATCACGTTGAGATAATGTAGTGCTTGCCATATCAAGACCTTGACTCTTTTAGGACAAGGGTCATTCTCTGTTAACGTGCCGTTTGTGCGACTTGTCATTGGAGCGCGATAGCAATGTGGGGCGAAAACGACGCACGACCGTTCGTGGGACCGGCAGAAAAGGCGAGGCCCACTAGTTTCTTGAGATTATCGTTCTAATACTTGCTGAGTACACATTTTTTGACCACGTATACTGCATTATCTTATTTTTATGCCCTCATCTTCTCCAACCAGTATCAATCTTCTGTGTGTGAAGAAAAAATCTCTTGTTACCTACGTATTCAACCACAGTGTTGAAAATTACGAATTTTACCTTGTACGTTGACACCTTCTCGTACCATACATCACTTGAAAGTAGTCATATTGGCTAAAAAGCAGAACTCAGCAATATGCATGTCATAAATGATGCTGAACTTTGCGTGCGATGCAGGTTGTTGACGCAGAGGTATATCTGCGCCTCTTGCGGATACGCTCTCGATACAGCGCACTTCCTGCAAAAGTGGTAATATTTCGCTCTAATTTACTCTCGCAGTTGGTCGCAATGAGAAAGCCTATCCATGGATGAGCGCCAGTGTAAAATCCGTGTTCGACAAGCTACCGATTATCAGCACAAATTCTAGTGGATAACCTGTGCCCAGCGAAAAGGCCGCTAAATAATGTGATAGCTCATACATGGGACACCGTCTGGAACGGAAATACACACATGCGCATTTTCAAAATGTCCTCGTTCTTTCCAAGGCGGTAGAAGAAATCACTGGAGCAGAATTATAGAAAAATTCCCATTTCTGAACCAGTATACATTTGACGAATACGGGAACTTTTCCATCGAAAGCGAATGTAGGATTACTGTAATTTTAGATGTCTTAGATGTAGATGTAGATATTAGATGCAATGTGAAAATGACTCATAAAAATGACATGCTTTTAGTATCCAATACTTGTTATTTTCAAGGAAGAAATTTTGGTAGAATGAGAATTTCTAAGAAGAAGCTTCAATGTGCACAACTTATCTAGGGCATTTACCGTAGTCCTGGAATTGTTGCCATCAATAATTTATAATGAGATTTCATTTTATGATGAGCACTTCATGAACGTTGTTTCGGATGGTTGAATAAATATTTTATAAGCTAAAAAAACTTGTAGAGTCTATCGAATATGCGGCCGAGCTAGTGGTATCTCTGTTGCCGTTGGTTGTTCAATCATTGTCACCATCCTCACGACAACCTCACCACTCGTGGCGAATTCCTTTGCTGAGTATAAGCGCTTAGTTCTCAATATGTAGCAGTATAAATGGCGATCTCAACAAGACTATAATTTGAAGAGGAGTGGAGAGATTTTCAAATGAAACAGCATTTCGACAGCGTTGACGCTGCCTCCAGATAACATTTCATCATAAAGTATTGATCTGCGATCAAAATTCATAATGACTTGTAAGCGCCGATAATGCACATACCAATCACGCCGTTCTTTTATTTTTGATTCCCTCTCATTCGTCGTTCTGGCTCTCGTGGCTTCTCTCACTGCATCTCGTAGACGGCCGACGTCCGCCCCGTTGGTGTAAACTGCTCGCCAACATTCGACGCTAAGCTGTCAGCTGTTCTGGTAGTGTGTTATCGGTAACACATCCCCCCTACCGAGCCACTCTAATCACCACTAGTCGTCTTCTTCACCATATCCGACAACTGATTCATATTCATGATCTGGACATTCTGCTTAACACTGTCCTCGTTCCATATTTCTCTTATCTGTCTATGAGCATGTAAAGCTCTGGAAATTTAATCTATCACTGAAGAACTTTAAACGATCCCAAGGATTTATCGAAAGTTGTTAGTTTTTCATAACCAATGAGAGCGTCAAGTCACTTTTGATAACAGAGAGACACCGAAACCAACGCTTCGCTGTTTTTTCTTCCAAACCCAGTATGGGTTTAGTGATCTGAGTCAACCTCGGTAATCTTAGCTCACGTAAGAGGATCATTGAAATCGTTGAGTTGGCCTTTCAATTATTCTATAGATAAGATTTTTGGCCACCTCAGGCATTAGTACGGACGGTTGTTGTAGACGCCTCACTTTTGCTCTCACGTAGTGAGTTTTTTATGTAACACTAATGAAGACAGATTAGTCAATAATCTCTTTTTAACCGCCCATTTAGCCATGAGATGATGATGTATTTATAATTACAAAAATGTAGAGTTATTTATAAGACTTTGAACGTCAGACGGGAACACTTCGGAAGGATAAAATTCGGATGCGATTCTCGTTTGACGTGAAAATTTTGCATATCACTCAACATTCTAGAAAGACTGTTTAGTCCAATCAAATGAGAATGACAAGTACATCACTTCCTTTTTTCATACCTTAACAACTCTTCAATCATGTTGTTTCATGTACAAAATTCAAACCAGTTGTCTGTGGCTTCTACGAGTTAGTGATTGATAGGATTGATTAAGAAGAAAAATGAACAGCGCTAAGGCAATTGCTCTGACAAGCTGATGTTCAACAACATTATTATTGTTGACTAGATTGTTCAGTAGAAAAAAAAAGCAACCGTCTTCTCTTTCTGCCACTTTCTATCTTACTAATTCACTGATTAATTTCATCGGAGCCGTTGTAACGTTGTCCATCCCTCTTTCCTATCTCCTCTCTTCTGTCCATTGTGATCATTTACCCTTTATTCTTTTCTCATTCGTTCTTGCTGCTTGATCACAAAGTATATATGTACAGGCAGTTTTTTTTTACTATGAGCTGCAATTTTCATTACTACTTCTAAGTAGGACTTCGACGAAGTCATACTCCTTGCAGACCTTTCAAATCAAAGTGTCCTGCTCTGAAAACTCAAGCATTTCTTTCACTTTTTCTTTTTCTAGCTTTATTATGTATTGAGTAAACTCTTCTTAGCTCTTATCGCTTTAGCAGATTAGGTGATAATAAGATCTTACTAAGTGAGTTGTTGAATGGAATCCAGGCATTTTTGTACATTATCAAATATTACAGGTGGCATTTAAATGAATGAGACAAACAAAAAACAGGAAAATAATGGGCAAAAAATAAGTGTACCATACATACATATGGGACTTACATATTTGTCGTATTTGATAGATTAATTCTATCATTGTTTACCTTTGCGCCAATAGTCCTTCACTCCATGAAGTTTCGATTCTAATTGAGAATTGGCGGTTCCACCTTTATAAATCGGATATTTTGTGAGACGAATCTCATCACAAACACTTATCAGCATTTCATCACTGTTTTAGCAAATACAGATTCTATTTTCAGGTTGTCGTTAGGAAGATTAAACAAGCTCTATGAATCAGCAAAACCGATGATTCCGCTCATACTCGTTTACCGGGCTGACGGTGACCACGGTAGAGCCTCTACAACAGCGATCAGACTGTGTCGCTGAGTGTAATCATCTGGAAAGTCATAGAGCATTTGAAGCTTGTGTAGCAGAATGCGTGAAGTCACCACGGAAGGACAACGTGCCTGAAATAACCTGTAAGGCCAACCTAAGATCAATATAGCTTTATCTCATTTTTATCGAGAAACTGAACAGAGTCCTAAGGGTCATACTACCTTAAATTCTTTATGAAGATATCTCTCGTAAGACTGATCTTCAGTGCTGTAGTAATTTTGTAAGTGGCACAATTTAACCACAATTGTTATCATGGTTGTGCAAACGCTGCGACATAATCCGAAGAAGCATTTCTTTATGAGTCTACTGGCATGAAAATTCGCTCCCATAAGCTAAACCTCCCATGAAAATTTTCCTCCTCCATTTGAAAAATGGGCAACAAGAAGGATGCAGTCAATGCAATAACTTGCAGTTGTAAGTGACACATGATTTCAGCTTTCCTCAGAGATGAGAACACCTTGGACGAGCAAGTTTACAGTCCTAAATATATTTGTAAAAATGGTCATGTTATGCCCCTTTTGCTCGAAACTAACGACAAATCTCGCTTTTTATCTTCTTTTCTCATTGTTCTAAAAGGATCCGAATTTCAGTGATTATTCAGATTATCCAGCCAGACCATCGAACGTTTCAATCGATACAGCCGTTGTGATCGATAATGGAAAGTTCCTGGAGACAACTGTCACTTGGTCGGCTGTTAAAGGTAAGAACAATTCGTTCACCTGGCACGAGTTTAGAGACGGAATTTATGATGGACCAGAGTGCGGCTGGTAATGTCAGTACGCGTCGTTTGTCAGTAAACGACACTTGTTTATATTAGAACTGTAACTCGTAACTTTACCAATGATTATAATAAGAGCTAGTTATTTTTCCCATCAGAAAAGATTCCGAAGCTTAACCAACTATAACCACGAAATAAAAAATTCTTCGACTAAAGGCGCTCCAAAAGAGCTGTCCATCGGCACCGTAGTTTCTCATGATGAGGTGAAGATATATGAATTCCTCGTTATCACACCATTTGCTGTCTCTGTTTTCCTCGTAATGTTGTTTTTGATACAACGAAGATCTCATCACCTCAATATTTACACATACACTCAGATTATTTGCTATCAAATCTAAATATAATTTCAGGACGTTCATTGTTGGGTTACTAACTGACCAGGATGTGTGTCGCTTTTCAGTACTTACATGTCAGATAGCGACAAATGAATATTCGACCTCATTCGCTGGACAAGAAAATTTCATAAGAGTGTTACTAGCACTTAGTAACCACTTAGTAACCATTCGAAAGCATAAATTTCTAGCTAGCGCGGTACATGGCCATTTTTCGTGAAAACTTATGACGCTTCGATATGAGAAAACATATGTGTTTCACACAGGCGTTTTTCCTTGCAAGACAGAGCCTTGCTTCCTTCAAGCATTGAAAATCATTCGATAGCGTAAAATTCAACGATTCCAATGCTGTGCTTATTATCTGAAAACCGTGTTGGCTAATCTGCGGGGTGGAGGTGGCGCGCCCAATGCGGAAACCGCGATTTCAGCACAGCTAGCGATTGATTGGCGCTTCGACAGATCACATGAAAGTGCACTTTTTCTTATTCAGTTAAGAATTCTTTTTACGCTCTGAGGGAACTTCACACTAAACGTATTACTTCAGTTCTAATAAATCATCTCCATACGTTCATGTGCTTTTCGTGTCCAGCGAAGCAATAGCTAAATTGAGGTGCCGATGTAAAACATAATGTTATTTTGGATTTGAAGGTGTTATGAAAGGGTGTTTGAAGCCGAGTACGTATCGCCCTAATCGGAGATTTAAGCTTTCGAATGATTACTAACGCTCTTGTGAAAAGTTCTTGCCCAACGAAAGGGATCGAAAATGAGTAATTGAATTTGCATGATTTCTCTACCGTTCATTGCGCGTTTTTTACGAACATTCTGGTGTACAACTTGCCTATACTTGTCCTAATATGGAGCTGTCTTAAGAACAAATTCGCTTGCTTCTCATGCAGGAGTGGCGCGTGGTGGAAAATGCTAACAGTGGCGCTCAATACTAATGGAGCTTAAGGCGATGATAAGGCTGTAGAAAGGATAACTGAGAGGTGGTTTCCTGAAGTTCAAAGCTGAAGAGAATGGTAGGAAGAATCAGTCGCGCGGGTAGACCATAGTAAGCTCCACTAATCTTGTGCGCCGGTTCATTAAGCCGCTTTCCCGTACACACCATTCGTGTATGAGTAGTGAGCTAAAATTTTTCTCACGACAGCTCCATCTCGAAACAGAGATGCGCAGGTTGTAGAGCAGAAGGTTTTCAAGAAACTGCGCAATTGAATGATGCCAAAATATGAACTACTTTTGGTTAATGAATCTGCAAAGTAATGATCCCGCAAATGGCGTTTTTCGGGTGCGAAAGTCGTCATCTTCGAAGTTTTATAAAGCCATTATATCAAATATTCCGTATATAAAAGACTTATATATAAATAACGTTTCCAACGAACCTTCAAACGAAAAAAAAGATTTTGTATATCTTTACTTTTTGTGGCATTACAGCAAAGAAAAGGTAACGGCGGAGTCATATTTGTACACCAAGTAAAATATATCCAAAACTCTTTTCTTATCCTGTGAGGCTTTGAATACTACAGAATTTGTAGAAGAATCAGCTGTTACCAGATATATGTAATACTTCTGATCATCTGAGGTCGATTACGAACACAGCAACTGGAAAATATGAAGAGCTCTGATGTTCAGATCTCGGGCGAACTGGATTCTATTTGCTCTATAGCGCCGTTGGTGAGCAGTGCCAAAGAGATTTTCCCGGCTACTTCGCCTCTAACATCGGTCCGGTACGTTGTCACTCAGAATATCTTGTCTTGATGGCGTAATTCCTAGAAGATTGACAGCTTCGATTTATTCTCTTCCACTCACTTCATCGCCGTATTCACTAGCGAGCAATACGATGCATGCAGTTTTCCATCTTATAGTTATCATGTGCTCACTAAAGAAGCCTAAAGTACGCAATTACTCGCTACTCATTACTTCATTTGAACTACTCACTCAGCTCTCCTGATGATCTTGAACAATACACCTTATTTGATGGTAGTTCACTTCAAAATTCGTACTTTCATGTGAGCATCGATAAACGTTTTCGAGATTCAACGACCCTATATGTGCGACTAAAAACGAAGCATTACACTCGATAAAACTAGTATGTATGAAGTATGAGTTCTGAAAAATGACAACTGGATTACAATTTGTGAAGAAGCGAATTTTTCCAAGCTATTTCATTGCATTTATGTGAATTTTTGCTCGCTTCTTCATCTTCCAAACCATCCCATTATTAGGGAGCTGCGGCCAAGTGGTTGTGATATTTGGGATGGCTTGACGTGAGGCTTTTTTCCATCCTTCCGCCAACACTCTCCGACAATCAGGATCGAATGCCTTATGGAATGTTCCAGCCTGATCTCCTAGAGTTTGCAAGGAGACGTGCTCAATCAGTACTGTATACAGATGATGAAAAAGACAATCAAGCGATGAATGCGAGGAGACGAGTTGAATACTAGAAGTACTGAAAACCGTACAGTGAAAAAAGCTGTGACAGGGCCAAGTATAGGAAAGAAAAGTAATTTCATCACTTGAATTGCGAATATCACATCCTTCAGCTCCTTAATCATGCACGCAGGCACTTTCAGTTATTTTATGAATGTGATACACGTTCAAGTTTGAAATTGTGCATTTTGGACGTTATCATTAAGACGCAAAATTTTTACAGTAGATAGCTTTAACTAATGAACTATTCCGAACTGAGAAAACATGTCATCTGGTAACTGAGAGGGGTTGGTTAAGTATATTTCTAATTTTTTTACATTAAACGATATCTTATCTATCACACTGTGCATGGTGCCAGCATTTCTTGCATCCGGTTCCAACAATCGAATCAATTGAGCGAAAAAATTTCTGCAAACCGCATCCTTGACTTCCGGCATAACATACTGTCAATCGTATCTAGATCACCTGCATCACATCTTTTCCCGTTGATCGTTGAGTGATTCGAGCAGGAGCTATAAGCCTTCTACTTTCTGAAAACGAGTGCAAAAGTAGCCAGTGATGTCTAAATAAATCCTTTATTTCATTTCACTTTAGCACTCTAAAATGTTGAACACCATGCATAACATCCGACATCAGACGGAAGTTAAACTCAAGTTGCACCTATAGCAACGAAGCGCATGCTACACTATATTACCATGGCCACTGATCTGCTGTCATTCTTTTTGCAGATAACATCAAAGCTATCAGCATCTAGCCCTTATCGGGTTTGGTCTGGTAACCTCGCATCTGCATCAAACCCATTTCACACAATTATCTGCCAGCAACTGTGAAAGTTTTTATCGAAAAAAGAGTGGTAGTGGTAGCACAGCACAGTGGTCTCGGTGGTGTAGTGGTAGCACGCGTTCCTCGGTATGAGTAAGGCACGTATTCAACCCCGCCTGGGATCGAATGTTTTACATGCCAATTAACATTTTCAGATATAGCCCAGTGGGTTTTTCCGCTGTAGTGATTTCGTGTGCATTCCGAGAAATCGGTAACGATTCTCGTTTATCGGTTGTCGTTTGAACACGTTACATCTCCGGCCTACCTATCTTCCATACTGAGATGTAAAACAACATTTTTGATTTGATCGTCGACGTAAGTAAGAACTTCGAATTCTTCTCGGCGACATAAGTAAGAGCTTCCAATCCCTTCTCTCATTTGAAATACGAGTGACCCTTAACATCGACCTTTGCACTGCACCCTTAATAACGCCCAGTGATCTTCAATCCTGCTTACGTAACCAAAATTCATATTTCAAGTCAGCAATAAATGCTGAGTCGGGCCCTGATTCGGTTGTTTGTTTCCTTCACTACATCCTCGATGCTCTCAAATGTATCCCAAGCCACTAACTTCTTCTGCCGCAACTCTGGACTTGAGTCGTTCATTATTACCTTTCAAACCGAGATAGACGTATTTGGAGCATTCGGAGTTATGTTTTGATAACAATATGGTCAGGCTGACTTTCCATTAGCTAGGAACCTTGCAATGTAACAGATAACTAGTGGAGAGCCGATCCAGTGTGTTTGTGACAACTGGCAAAAGGTTCTTTGAGTGTTCCCGCTTTGTCGTTTCTGAAGAAGAAGTTGTTCTACTCTTCATCGACGAAATATTACCTCACATTTCGGAAGGGAGTATAAGTGAAGTAGCAAATCCTTCACCATTTCACATCATAATAAGAGGGCGACCTTTCTCGAAGCCGTAAGTGTTCCGAAGGGATGTCGAAGTGTAATCATTTTGGTCTTGTAATTGGCAAAACTTTAGTGAGCTGTGTGAGTGTTTTCTCTCAGCTTCTGTAGCTTCAGCCATAAGTGCTGCTTTTCCTTCTTCAAAATCTTTAAAAGCTTCTTTGCATTATTTTGTCAGTGATCATATGTAGTCGGTTGCCTGCGGCTCATGCGAATCTTGAGTACTTCTGGGCCCAAATGTTGCTGAGTGTCATTCGAGTCCTCGACTTTCATAGCTCTAACGTGAAGATGTTGGATGCACCGGTCGTAGTCTTCGTCACTAATAGTGACGGTATCTCCTAATGAGCTCACTAATGATATCAATTAATCCCGATTTGTAGTGATTTTGGAATTTCAATGTTTGAACACAAGCGACTATTCCTTTTTGCAAAAAATGAATTCTGCTTGAAGAAGGCGATGCTGTGATCTCGGGGAAAATTCCGGAGCAACAGCGACATTGGTCAGGCAGAACCATCGATTCACTAATATGTAGCATGATTCATTATTGGTACTCTCCATTAAGAGACCTCCACTTCTGGCGTTGAAAGTCGGCTTGAATTTTGAGTAACTAGGAATGGTTATGCTCGTCATGATAGCAGCCTCTCACGCTGCTCTTTGCCTTTTAATCCATGAGGTTCAATATGACTCTGAGCTTATCTGGAATCAGCCCATCTGGTTTCGATTTTGTTCTTAAAATTCCCGATGATGACTTCAAAGAATTTATGGTCTCCTCTATAGCACTTGCTAGTTATTCGAATCAGTCAGTGTTCTTGATCAATTTTGTTTTGACGGGAACGACTATCTCAACGATTTCTTTACTATTTCATGCTTTGAGAAACAGTTCTTAAACAGTCTAATAACGTCGTACCTCATCCTTCCTGCTTGCTTAATCACGTACTAAATGGAAGACTCATATGCAAATGATTTACATTGAAATAAAGATCGCCACTTTAGTGTTCCAAGATTTAGACAGCCTAGAATGACACCATGAAATGTTGAACACTTTGTGCGCTTGTTCGACCTGACACTCACGCATCTTGGGCTTTTTTGTGATCATAGAGAAGAAGCTTGATTTTCTTAGTGTGCTTTGTGTTCTAATACTCATCTTATAGCCTGCTGAGTTTCAAACGTGAAGGCTTTATACTCACAAGTAGCTTGCAAATCTCTTTCAGAGAGGCGGAGAGATTATTGATCCAAAGGTGACATTAACTCATATACTGCTTAATTAAGGATTTTGGCTTATTTGACCCTTAGAATACAAAGGAGGTATGTGCCAAGATTGCACATTAAGAACAGTTGAGCTCATCGTCTGAGTCTACCTACGTTCTTAGTAGACACGTGATTGCTTTTGGTCTTTATTTAATTTCCATATCTGGAGCTCGTGAACGCACCACGTGGCCTAGCGATTAATGTGCCAGAGATCCCTGTCTGAGAATTTCTTGTTTATTACATCTGGTAATTAGTAACTCTTTATTAGTATAATTAGATATTTTTTGGTAAAATCCGCGATAAATATGAATTTGATCAAAATGCAAAGGCAGTGAAACGCGTCGAGTTGTTTCCTGTTCGTCGAGTCCTTCCACGCGACAGCCAGAAATCTCACTGCTTTACAATCTAGCAAAAATTTTCGGATCTCATGAAGAAACCCTCTTGTAACCTCTATCTTGCACATGCCTTTTCCCATCTACTAAAGAATCATCGCCAATGAACACACGATACAAGTCTTTGTGATTTCTAGGTTTTCTTGCATTTTCTTAATTCTCTTCTCTTAATCTTCTCTTAATACTTAACTTTATAGTTAGCATGCAATGTCTAAATGCAACCTCTAAACTATGCAAAGATCCATTTCTATAACATTTGAACTGTTCACAGTGCATCTGTTCAAGATTCTGGATTCGGCTCTCTTCCTACCCTTCGTGCAGTTTAGATGGAGAAGGTGCTTGCTTGTCCTCTAGGAATCCTCAGACAGGATTAATCATATCGACTGTTGAGTGAATACTCCAGTGACGCTTGCAGTATACCACTCGAGAAAAACGACATCGCAATGCTTTCGATGCTGGTGGTCGCAAATAGACGCAGTTGTTGCACCCTTAACGCAGAATTAGACAGCAATTAATGGTGTGCGATCCGCGTTGCAATTGTCCACATCCAACAAATCTGTACACTGATCTAGTAATTAGAAACAAGTTGGCAATAAATTACTTAGAACATACTTAATGGGTCACTCACATAATTTAGTGAAGTTCGTACTCAGAGGCTTCCACACAGCTAACATAAACCTTTGGCAACTGGTAACTTGAACGGGCTCAGATGACACTTTTTTTTTGCTTAGCACATTGGTCCTTGTCATTTCAAATTCCCAACCTATCTCCTCAACTGGCACATTAGTCTTTATCTTCCCAACTCAATTCAGTCTGCGCTAGTCCTTTTCTTATCATTACTAAAATATTCTCATCTCATTATCACATCTTGCAGCTAACATCTTTGATGTTGGAATGAGTTTCGTCACCTGTAACCAATTTTCGCTAAGATCAGGTCAATTTCTGGTGCACGGTTACTCGTAACCAGATTTCTGAATTCTAATATCAAGCCCCTTCATTAGAAAGTAGATATCATCCTAGGGCTGCAACCCTCCCATTGCAGTTCGATATGCAAGAACTCCTTGCCGTGGTCAGATAAAGAACTATTGCAGGGTGTATAGCCGCTGAAGTATATACGATGCATGGAGAGGTTAAGCAAACGTTCGTTTAAAAAATGATGAGTTCAAAGATGAAGATATGGATTCAAACTAGACAATGCATTGATTAATTAGTGGGGAAGCCACTATTCCCGATTTTATCGGCGTCCAAAGGGCAACGCGACTTGATCGGACTAGGCATCTGGGTGAACTAAGATCAGCTTAGTATACAGATAAAAGGCTTTTTCTTGCGTCTAACTGCATTCATGCACTCATAAAACTCTCGCATATTCCGCTTAGAAGTGGTTTTTTGAAAAGTAAACTATCAATTTTCAGAAGGAGCGTTCACATCCGATCCCATTACTCTTTAACAACCATCCGTTGGTGATTAACCATGACTGCGAATACAAGTAAAGTTGCCTCAGATACTAAATTTTGTGCTGCTCATAACAATAGGTAAAAGTTTCCTTTAGGCTCGAGATGCACTCTAAACCATATCCATACGGAGATGCAGCTTATACAACCATTCGGCACCATGTCGTCCCTCACTGCATTGACGGATTCTGCGCATGTAACGGTGAGTGTACGGATTGCCGTAATCCAAAGTTTTTGATGTTGAATTTATTGACTCCTGGATTTTCTCGATATTACAATTATCTACTGACTGATCGGCCGAACGACTACTGCCGTGATACACCTCTCATTTATTTTTATCATAAGATTTGATTTTCCATTTGTTCGGTTTTGACCAGTGTCCGCTTAACTATGACATTATCTCCAAAACTTCTGCTTTATTGTCCCTTCGAAAAGGGCTTTGCAAAATTGGAATACAAACAAATTTGGAAGACCCAACTTTCGATCAACCTCGGCATCAAAGTCAATATATGTGAAAGTCAAAGACTTATCTCTTTTAGCCGACGCGAAGCTGGTAGTTGTCGTAATGGTAGTTGTTATTGTCGCTGAATTAGCACAAGCTGCAGTACATTTCGCAGGATGAAAATCTGGTGGCACTGCTTACTTCAGAGTTTCGCCGTACGTTGTAGCAATATTCCTACGAGTCGCTGAAACAAAATTCGAAAAATTTAATCATCTTTACCACCGTAGTTTACTAATCGTCCTAACCACATAGGCGACCTCGCTCGCATGACAAGAGAACTATCAAACTACCCATAAGAGGCCTTTGATTTTCACTGCATGTAATGAGACCGTTGCCTTGACTATCTTGTCAAGCTCTACAATACAGTTACTACGGGGCTGTCTCAAAGTGAACGTGTGCCGTAATTCTTGGGGACTGCTCCCAACCCCATTTTATCTGCACTTTCCAGTTACTTTAATGTGAAAATCCTAGCTGAATCAACTTACAAAACTCAGTATATATACATACAAGAGAAAGCGTGTACCGTAGGCCTTAGAGTACTGCTCTAGGATTCGTCAGTGATTCGATCCATCCCTTTGGGCTCACTAATTATTCAATCACTTCTTTGGATTTGTCAAACTGCTATCAAATTTGTCAGAAAAGACAAGAACACTGGCCAAGTGAATCGCTAGGTCACCACAAGTTATTGTATGGGGCAGATATATATCTATTCACTTCTGTGATGCTTAGCGAAATCATATGCATGTCGTATCCTTCAGAGATCCATCAACGTTACAATCATTTTTCGCTCCTTATTCAATATGCACCGTAGATCTATCTATGTGTGTACCCATATGGCAACGATTGAATGCATGTTATTATGAGCCATTTCACTGGAGCAAAGGGAAGCAAGCTCATCCATTGACTCCATCTATATCTCTCGGTATCGACCCAATTACACTGCCAATTAGTGAGCTCTGATCAAAGGATCCCGACATGAAGACTTCTAGTTGTATGTTCGTGAAATGGGGACCATAGACGAAATTCCTACGATCCGTTATAACTGGACGCCTGCTTGTCTTCTAGTATGCAGCCCTTCGCACTGGATCACTTGCTCTGTTTTACGATCAATTTTAGATGGATGGGAAGTCAAGGTCGGAACAGCTGTGCTTGTCGGTCACCGCCTGTCGGTCAGCAGTGATGATAGGCCAGTCGGCCTCACAAAGAAATAAGAGTTTTGATGAAGAAATACTCACCTCGAGAGAAATCATGTGGATCACATTCAACAGAGACAAATAGATTTTATCTTGCCTAGGAGTAATTTGGCTTGTCTAAGCTTTTTACGAAACAAATAAAAAAGGATGAAGCTTTTGCCTTAATCAATCCCTGCGGGATGCACCATGCATTAGTCTTCAATTTTTTACTTGGTTTAGGGTGATTAAATAACATTCAGCCTTTATAATGACTCGCGGTGGCTTATCGTTATATTGAGCTCGTGCTGCTATCCACCCAGACAAGTCCGGTACTGATTAACGATTCCGGAGAGGCGAAAGGCTTCGTGAGCCATAGGAGCGAGATCGAACAATTTTAACCTTGTGAGCGACACAGAACACCTCTAACCACTGAGCCACATGCAGTCTTTTTACGGAGTACCAATCCACAAATTTCATAGTGTGACGGACTATGTATAAGTTCAATAACAAACTTTGCCACAATTTTTTTCTACGGCGTCGTTCACACTGACTCAGGTGTTATTTAAAGTGTGGGAAGTAATGTGCAAAGCTCAGAAGAACATTCGTCTGAGGTAGATTCAGGCGGCGCAAATCTCAAATGCAACTTGAAACTTGCGATGAATTATAAAAGCAGTGAAAGTGGTCAAGTGCTCGGTTTTGATTAATTTCCCAAGCAATGCTCACAAATTTGACACGCAGCATTGTAGACGTTACCACATCTGTCCGATGCAGTGACTTGCAAAGGTCTGCGGATGTACCGTGTCAGTTTCTTTTACCCTGTCAGAAACTGATCGAAATTGGTCGACCACAGAGGCCTGGTTTGCCTGAGGTACAACACATAGTCGAACTAACAGGAGCCTCTCTATTGCTATGCACCCATCTACTGTGTCTTCTGTGCTTTGATGAACTTTACTTCAATGAAAGTACGACAAGCCGTCTCTTATAACAAAAGGAATAAGAACATTTTTTGCTCACAAATTAATCTACCAAGACCATTTACTCATATGTTATGTAGATATCGACTGCTTAGAGGTTAACTCGTCAATCATGTAACAAACGGAAGGGCAATCAACGACCATCGAATGATAGTGTCGATAGGTAGAAATAAATTCAGTACTACCTATGAATACTATATCATACCTATGAATGCTATTTCTTGTTCTTTATAAGCAAGCATTTGCGAAAATTCCTTTGTATCAATCTGAAGCGTTCCAAATACGGAAAAGATTTCGTTTCAGAAGGAGCCGTTGAGCTCCCGTCAATGTTGACGGCAAAGGAAATTGTCGGGGGTGTAGAGATTGCTTGGAGACACGTACCGAAACCGAACCGCGTCTATACATTCTACATAACGCTCCACGAGCGGTAAGCAATCCGTCAATACGCTACCTCTTTTAAAAAAGCTGGAAGTAGTTGTAACATCACCATCTGTACGATGCTCAGTGGTCACTAGTTATACTTATTTGAACCGGTTCTGACTGTGTAATGAATTTGAGTTTGCAGAAAGTTTACGTAAAAGTTATTTGTTTCAGATTCCGCCCTCCCATAGAGTTCAAAGATGCGAATGCGTTCCGATTTCGAATTGTTGATGACGGCGAACGGGAGTTCCGCGGTAAACAGGTATGTCGAGGTTGCAACGGGTTTTTGACTTCGCTCAAGATGCATCGATCTCTCTCAAACGATTGATTTATTCAAAAAAGTAGCAAACTGTATCTATCATTCATTAGTTTCTACAAGACCTAGTATTGAATGGTCTCTTTATACGCTGTAGGTGTTTTGCACGCTACTGCGAAGAAAAGTTGAAGATTTATGGCACGTCGGCTATGTTACTACGAAAACGGTAACGGAACGTACTACGGAACAAAAGTATCACTGCAAGAATTTCCTATCTTATGCCTTACAAAACTGGAATGGCGACTTGAAGTGGTCGTTACTTATTTGATACTTAGATGGATCGAGTTCACGATCTCCCACAGGCATCAGCATAATTCTCACTTCACTCGGAATCTTCTGGTCAAGCAAAACTTTCTTTTCCCGAACTCCTAAAAACTATACGGGACCTTTCACTGGCCGCTAACACTTATGATTGACGAGTGGCATTTCTTTCCTCTCACGTAGACAGCAGAGCAAGCTAAAGGTTTTTCGATCAAACGATAGATGATTTTCAAAGATTTTTTAGTACACATTTTTCCAGATATCTAATTGCATAAAAATAATTGTTATCTGTGTCATCTATAATCCTGTTGATCATCGCACAATTCAAAACTCCATTAAAGACTCCATTTATCCTGATTAAGCAACTTAATCACTCAATCTCTTAGTCATATAAGTAACATAATAACACTGCGAAAAAAGCAGTGAAAATAGTATAATTTCGAAGTATTAGTAATTAGAATAGCTATCAGCTCAACTGGGTTTATAAAGCGAAATCGCATACCCGACCAGACCTGTCAAAGGTTGGTGGTTGATAGCTAACATTGAGATGTTGAAGAATGAGTGGTCGGGCAAATGTGCCTCAGTGGTGTAGTGGTAGAGCACGCGTCCCCGGATAGGATGAAACGTGGGTTCGATTCCCGCCTGAGGCCGTGTTTTTGTTCACCACTCAATCTCTTAGTCATATAAGCAGCTTGAATTTTCATTCGACTTCGTTCACTCTTGTAGCAGAAGCATTCTTATACTCTTTCCTATGAGGATTTTTACATGCTCTCGTTCCTCTGTTTGTTTGACACGGTGTAATTGAAAGCCTATTTTTTTAGCGACGCCATCGAACCTCCCGCATTGTAGAACTGCTCTTCACTTGATTATAGGCTTTGTCAAATCGACGTGGGTCATGCACAAAAATCCATTCATCGAATCCATCTGCAGCTCATCAGAAGTGCGCAATTACTAATGCTGGTGCGGTGCATTAGTCTATTAGATTCAACTCCATGCATTGACTATGAAAACTGCATCGGAAGGAGAAATTACAACTACGGACTTTCTACTCATTGTTTTGGAAAAGGCGAAAGCGCCGAAACGTTAACCGAAGCAAAATTTTTAGCGGCTTCAGGTACGCGTTTGACACTCCGTCAATCTCTGCGGGGTCACACTTATTCCTGTATCCCAACAGGAAGCTAGATCGCATAATATGAGTTGGTATTCTTCTTATAAATAGATCGTAGCTCTCTTTTGATAAAAATAGCAAATGGAATTTCTGAGAACTGACTACATACACTCATGGTAAATGAAACTTTCTCAGTGCCAGTTTAACTCAGTGTTGTCTTATTCCAAACACCAAAAACTTTGGCTTAGTACCATATTTACCAGTAGAAGTATCGTTATTTGAGAGTATATGGATACACATTGAGCATAGCATTGCGTCATGGGCTGTGAACATTATGTTAGCAAATACTATTTTACAAAATTTTTTTGACAAAGTGCAATATCGTCACATCAGTACCATAATAAAGATTAAGAACAGGAACGAACGCGATAGTGATTACTTGGCAGTATAATACTCGTGATTACCCGAATGAGATAATTTTCATTCTATATTGCACGTCGACAGTCGTGAATATAGGTCACTCAATTATTGAGCAAAATAAGAAATTGTTCTCTCAGAGATAGCAAGATATCAATTTGTACCATTCATTCTTCATAAAACATTGTTGGAATTCATTACGAGTGATGTGGTCATCAGAATTTGAAAACGATTTCCATTTTTCAAACCTAAACAGAATTGTTACGTGAAATGATAAAATAGTTGAGCCCTTGAAATCAGTCACGGTACCATTCATGAATCATTAGTAGTACTGATGACGATGGTGATAATAATAAAGATAATGGCAACTTTGACACTTTAACGCTATAGGTCGTTATAGGGTCAACTGAACTACTCATATATATTCGAGTACTCGCTGAAACGACTCGATGAATACAAGGTGACTCTGTTCGCTGAAGATGACCAATACTGTCACACTGTGGATTCTACTGTTCTCTTCAATACGTCCGCAGTGCCACCAAGTCGCACTGTAGTCGTGCATCGGCCCTTCGAAAGTACACCGTTTCGACCGAGTGATCAGTCCGTCATTGGTGAGTTCTGTACATTCAAATATAACGTCAGATCAGCTGTCTCTGACTGAAGAGTTCCTTTAAAAAAAAGAAAAAATTCGTGCTCTTACGGATTGAGGCTCTTGTCGAAAGTTTTGTTGGTAAAGTGAAAGTTATTAAATTTCGATAATGCGCAGCAAACAGTCATGTTCGATAATCACTTGAGCGATATGTCACTGAGTCAAAATGACCGTTGATAGGTACTGAGAATTTCCAAAGGCGAAAAATTAAGAACAACGCCAAATAACCTGCGATTTTTATCCCATTCCGGATTGTCGCCGAAATTATATCGCGCGGCGCGAAATAAAAGCAATACCGGATTTTTGCTATCTCATTAGGCTTTTATCTGGAGTTTGGGGAAAAATTTCACGTTTTCCTCGATCCATGTCTACATTCTCTCACCTTTTAGTGCAGACATAATTCTTGTGTGAAGAAAAAGCGCCCGTTCACCAAGCAATCATACTACTTTTAGTATTCAATCATGTAATACGTTGTGGAAACGATATTAGATATTGATTTTATATTTTCGATATTATCACATATCATATAAGCGTAAAAGCACTGAATGGATACTAGAAATCAACGATTAGTTCGTAAAAATAATATTGCTCATTGCATGCGATGAATGTTCAACGAAATTTCTCTATAATTCTCAACTACTAGTGTACTTCACGAGTTGGGTTCTTTGTCAAATTATAGAACAGATTTTGTTCTATTGTTCCATAGGTGTTAATTTTTCTATATCCACTTATACTTTACTATGGACGTTGTTTATCGTAGCGACTGTTGCCACTGCACATGCCCACTAATTTTAGGTGTACTACGTACTTTCTTTTGGTTGGATGTCCTCAGAACAATTCACTAATTTTGTCGAGCTTAACCTTGCTATATGACCTTTATGTCACCGCTTGAAAACCTCCTGGTCCGCCAACTTCCTCGATGGACATCCTCCTCCACTTCTCATAAGATTCATGCAGGAGGGGTCAAATATTTACGAACTGCTGAAATGCGGCTAATCGTAGCTGTAAGGGCAAGTATGTCTAGACAAGTATTTTGAGTAAAAGGCTTTACCATACCCGCAGATGAGAACTGGGAAATACAGTTCGAGAGCTTTTGGACAAACAGTGAAGATAAGGGGGCCGGTGACGATTCCGACGAGGGCAGGAAAGAAATGCACTCGTTAAATCTGTTGACTCTGAGGATAGAGGCTCAGACGATGAAGAACATAATTGTAATTGTGAGGATGATGAGATAATCGGCGAATGATCGAGTAAAAAGCTGTCACGCAAAATCCTACTCTTTGATTAGCGACGAGCAAGTGTTCGGAGCTGTGTGACGCTCACGTGCAAGGATCCAATCGACATCAACGAGATGCCCACGACCGATAATGGGGGAATCGATTGTGGAACAAAGAAATATCTAGGCGGAGCAGAAGAATGCAGAGTGGAGAAACACCTACGTGGAAAAGGAAAATTTCTATTTCATGTCAGAAGTATAAACTCTATGAGGGTGAATTACCAACTGGTAAAGGTTTTATAGGGTGCATTGTTGGCCGAAGCTCACTGTATAAATTGCGACTGTTGAATGAATATTCTGAGCAAAAGGCTTACAGCATCAGTAGGATGTAAAATATGGGTAAGAAGTATGCGTTTTTCTGAATAAGCACTCTACACAATAATCTATTCGCTTTCCTCCTTCCCCACTTCCTTCAGATACATACTGAAAATAAAAGTCATGCATTGTAGAATATTTTTTCAAGTTGCATTGTCATAACATCGACGATAAGAAAGCAATATGAATAGCAAATATGTTTTCTATATGGATATAGTTTTCGCAGTGGAAAATTAAGATTTTTGGAACTCAAAGGCGCTTTTTAGCAAGAAAAACCTTAATAGAAGTCTTCTCGGTGATATACTATCTTTCTGTGACATTAAAGTGCTACTAACCTCTGAACCTTGGTCAACGGGCTGATTACTTTAAAGGAGAGGCATCATTTTTTTTCGTTGATACGGTACACTGAAAAGGCCTTTTCATTAATCATGCTGAATATTGAAATCAACGCTTCTTAAGTTGTTGAATGACTACACAAAGTCTAGCGAAAAGAGTCTGTTTGTTGAATAAGGGCCACCAAATGCCGGCTTCCTCTAAGAGTACACGGTGTCTCGAATGGATTAAAGTGAAAAACTCATCTCAGATTCTACCCTTCTGTTTATTTCATGAGGCCTTCTGATCCACATGACCAGAAGTCTTGCAGCGCAAGGATATCCATCAATCGGCTTTCGGATGAGGAGAATCGACTTTATGTGAAGATGGGTGACGCTTAAGCTTTTCATTTCATGAGTCTTGACGGGCAATTTGTACTTGGTTAGTAATTGTCTGGGTAGTCGTATAAATTTTCCTGCTGAGGACACAAAATATCTTCACAGTCGCCGCTTGTTGTTGGGATGTATTGCTTAGGCAACCCTACATCGTAGCGGATTGCCAGATGATCCCCACAGTGCAGTACAAGCCTCCTTTTTGTCTATTTAGGGAGTAGAGGATCACTGACAGAGGGATACTGCTGCTGTCTGAAATAATTTGAAACACAAGTTGTGCATGAGCAGAAATATTAATTATTAACCGTCAACTGGAAAATGGGAATTTATGTATAGGTAATACTTCTTATGATAGGCTTGAAGAAATCGTATCACCATCTTAAGCGTTAATGAACATTTGAAACTGTTTTCTTATCTAGTTGATTCATATAATTATCAAACTACCTCTTAGTGAGACGTTCAGGAGTTGTGAACAACACTCTTACATCATCGGTTCGACACGGTGATACGATAAATATACAAATCGAACAAAGGCCACCGTCACTCAACAAGTTCTCAGAGATTCTGAATGAAGTAAGTCCTCTGAATAGTTCAAGAAGGCAGAAAACGTTTGAAAAAGTATATTTTTGATCGAATCACTTCTGCTCCACCAACGATAGCAGCAATAACGATTCCGTACCATCGATCATAACCAATCGTTGAATCACATTCACAATTCACTAGCGATAGTTATCGATTTAGCTCCATTTCCTTGGAGGACTTTAGCTAAGTTAAATTCTGGGTAATGGAAGAATTATTTCTCGAAAGTTGAACCACTGAATCTGAACTCTTTTATCCTCCCATAATTAAATTGGGAAAGGCGCGAGAAGATCAAGATTAATGTAATCACAATGAAGTGGGACAAATTTTAGGATTAAAACGTCCAACCTGAATTACCAACGACCAAGAACCATTCATTTCTTTATTGCTGACGTCATGCCTATCTATTTTTAGTCCTCCAAATAATCATTCGTCAGCATTTTCAATGACTTATCAGTCTGACGGTAAAAAACTAATCCATCCGGTGCATAACTGAAAAGAGTTGGTATTTACCTTCAGCTGATTTCGATTCGTCACTAGTTGCAGGTCGATTCATCGTTGTTCATCGGGTTTTTGTTGTTGTTCACCATGCTCAGTCCACTATGCATGGTCTTTGTTTACTGCTTCTATCGAAAACGGAAAAGTTCGAAAAAACAAAAGCTACCACGATTTGGTCCTTGGACGTTATCGCATTCACGGTTTCTTCATTTTTCTTCTTCTCTCTTTGTTATTTTATGCCACCGAGCCAGCTTTTTTATCCTTTTTGGAAACTAATATTGACTTTTTATAAAATAATAATGCTAAATGGAAAGTCGCAAATGTAATGAATCTATAGAACCCTTTGAATCTAGAAAATATTCGCGCTACTAATGAGTTAATATTTATAACTCTGCAGCATCGTTACCTGTCAATAATGTATTGATTTGAGGTGGTGTTTTTTCAATGATACTCCCTACCAAATCCAATTATTCTTTTTTTGAGTCCTAGAACCTTTTTAGTAGAGTGATATTTTACAGAGTGTCAACATGAAGAAAGCGTCCTATTTCATTTCATATTAATTTATTTCGTAGGCATTCCATCCTTGAGACGAACATTCTCTATCGACAGCCGATTGAGTTCAAAACTCCACAAACAGAGGAAGATTGGCTTATTCCAAGTGAAGACGTCAGCGTCGGAGCTGTAATTGGTAATAATCTCGTACACTCTCTACTAAATAAAATTTACATTGCACGTACTCGGATTATGAAAGAGACTAGATTAGATGTTTCAAGTCCAATTCCTTGTTTTGGCATATTATAGACACCTATAATGTTTGAATGGGAGGAGTAGTGAAGTGGTTAGAGGTGTCTTGCAATAGGCAAATGGCCGCTGGTTCGACTCAACGGCCACGGTAACCAGACGCTACACCTTTGCTGGATCGACAGCTTACTATTAAACTAGATCTGAGGAAGGGAAAGAAAATCGATGTGATACATATCTTCAAAGCAGAAAATAAAAGTTAAGGGAATGTTCCTCATCCTCTTAGTGCATTCAAAGCCTCGTTCACAGATCGATCAAAATTCGTAGTTGAAAGTTGACGAGTTCGCAGTTGATGACTTTTATGTAATTGCTTCAGGCGAGGGTGCATTTGGATTAGTGTGTAAAGGTACAATGAGTGGTCCGAAAGGCATGGCTGTCAGAGTGGCGATAAAGCAACTCAAAGTGAATGCTATTGATGAGGAACGCGAAGAGTTTCTTAGAGAAATGGATATCATGAAGCAGGCAAGTTTTCTTTATTGGAAATTCATCTATAAAATAATGGACACATCCATCTTCATTTCGAAAACCATGGAGCCTGTTCCCGTCAGGATAAATATAAAAGTCCAATTCATCACAAGCTCGTTCACTGCTTCACTGAAACGCTACTTAGATGCGACAACCATAGCGGAAGTTGTACTTAGAAAATCTATAATTCTTAGCGTAAAGTTAGTTCCAGAGGTAGTGTAATAATATATACTCGTTCAGAAGACGCTAGCTCTTTTTTGATCAATTTGCTGTCTTCAAACCGTCTCCCATAGGATACATGTGTTCCTGTCATTCTCCTCTGACCACCAAATGTGTTTTAGCTTTTGCTTAAACCCCACGAAAGACATGCTAAAGAGCTCTCGCATCCTCGTTATATTTACGTTAAGCGACTGCTGTTAGTCAGAGGGACGTTTAGTGTCTTCACATCACAAATATTCCAAGGCGACAATGATTCCCATATCACGAAGTAGACTGATTGAACGTTTGACAGAGCTATCAAAAGGCAAATTTCAGTCTCACTTTGGAATTCCCAATGAACACTACTTGAGCCTTGTCGGTCATTATTCAGTATTGGTGAAACTGGCTTCGACTGTTAAGTTTCACTTTTCGCGCCAACACTGTATATTCAGCATTACCTAATTTATGATATTCATAATTTGCTAGATCAGTACAGGGTTTATCTAAATGTCGCCTTTGTTCCCCATTCATTGTGGCTTCAACTTTGTGGCTTATTATTTTCTTCATCAGTAAGGAAAAATTATAAGTTTCGTTAACTCCAAGTTACCATCTTCATAAGTCTTATTCTGACTTGTTCTCTAGTGAGAAAGATCGGTTTAGGTTGGTCGTCATCCAAATATTGTTACGATGTATGGTTTGTGCGAGGAGAAGAATTTTCAATGCATGGTGATGGAGTACGTACCATTCGGTGATCTGAAGCATTATCTTCAAAACCTCCGTAAACAGGTAGTTACATTAGTCAGTATAAAATATATTATATACACGGGCTTCGAACCTGATTTGAGTAGCAGTGTATGAATAAATTTTCCGTATTATGAAACTGAAATAAAAAATAATAGTACGCTTTTGAAATCAGATGTAAATGTCTTCACTTATCGAATTTAACGCATAATATAAATAACTCATGACTCGGGAACTTTAGTGAAATATCATATGCACATTTTACTTTATTAGTACGACTAAATCAGGATGCGTGTAGAATAGTAGTTTGAATACAATTTATTACGAATATGGCCGTTGGTTCAAACCCTCACGCCTAGCCAACTGAGCTTCCTTTCCCTCAGGGATCGGAAAAGTAGTATACTTGTGCGGTATGATAAAAAACTGACTTGATGCGTAATAGATCAACCCGTAAAAGATCAAGAAATAAAGCATACCACTATTACTAAAAGATTTTCTCTACACGCCCTCATGCTTTTTGCGCTCAGGCTCAAACTGCTTAAGCTCAAGCTTGGGCTTAGAATTAGTAGCAGATTTTGGCTATATAGAGGGAAAATGAAAATGCTAGGCTCTAAGTCGATACAACAAAATTTCTTTACAATTTTGATACAAGAAACCTAGGATATTTTGCGAAACGGAGGAAAATTCTCGAGTAAAGGACGAAAATCGGCACGATGACGCGCTACACATGTAACATACAACTTCAATTTCCCTATTACAGCGCTGTAAAAGAGCTTTTCTAAGGATCGAGAGTAATTTTACTCTTCAAAATTTGCACTATTTAACGGTTAGTAATAGGTTAGAGGAAACGAACTGTTCACGTAATTATGAGCGCGACAATAATAGAAGCACCCGACACATGTGAAGCATTAATTATTTTGGATGATACAGGGCTTTGAAAAAGGCTTTCACTGAAAACAGGTGCATTTTTGAACTTTCCGAAACTTACGCTTTTTGTTGGATAGTAATTGCGCATGGAAAAAGCTAAATCCAGCGAAATATAAACGTGATAATAAAAGCGAGCGGCGCTTCGAAGTACAATCATATTTTGCATGTTACACCGCTCTAGAAAAAGCCCTTGAAAGAGTACCTTTTTCAATTTTCCAAGACCTAAGCTTTTGATTGAAAGGTCCTTATCCACGCGAAATTCTCCTTAGAAATCCCTATCGGACTACGGGAAGAAATCTTATTAGCGTGGTGAGAATCAATAGCCCGTCAGATTTTACTCAAGGATTTGAAGTTTTGAGACCTGAGGAATGAGAAAGCGCATTTTCACAGGGTGATGTTTTTTATACTATCGCAAACGGATTGAGCTATTGTTAAAGCGAATCAAAGTTACTGCCTAAAAGGAGGCACCAAAAGCAATGTGTTGTGGTCTCCACTTTCAGTTTCACTTTGCCGAAGCAAAACATTCTTCATTTGTGGGAAAAGTAAACAAACTGGACATAGGATTTATATGGATTATTAATATAACTGAAAATGCACTGCTAATACATGAAGGTACTTTTCCCAACGTATTGATGTCATTTTTTGGCGGGAAACTTGAAGAGTCGGGGTAGCGCAGTGGTTATTGATGCAGAGCAACATAAAGGGAGGTGAGAAGCAACGCGCTGGTTTCATTCCTCCCCACCACTCTCTTGCAGTCAATCATCCGAACACCTAGGAACACCTTAGCTCAAGCAGAATAATCAAGTAGAATAGAAGTAAGGCTCAAGTAGAATCTACCATTGTAGGATAATCTCGATAAGCATTCTACGACAGATGGGCGAAGTCCTTGAGCAGCACTCGAAACAGAGTGTATATACCTGAAAGCCCTTACTGAGAATACGAAGAAAACCGACTGGAGGAAATGCTGATATTCTCACAGCAAAATGTAGTAACGGATCGTGCAGATCCAAAAAGTGATGATAAACTAGTTCGAAATCCTTTCATTGTTATTTGAGCCAACTTGTCATGTGGTCTGGTAAGGGCTCTTGTACAGTCCGATACACGTGTTTCGTTCTTCTCTGAAATGAAAGAATCTATTGAAATTTGAGCGTGGTCTTAAAAAAGCACTCAAAATGAAGGTATAAAGATAAAAGGATAAAGCTCTCGGCGTTGATCAATCCCTGAGGGATGCGCCATGTATTCGACTTCAAATTTTAACTTCGTTTGAGGTGATTGAATGCATATCTGGCCTTTACAATGACTCGCGGAGGCCTCCCGCTAAACCGAGTCAGTGCTGCTTATCCTCCCAGACAAGTCTGAGACCTGTCTGGTACCAATTTACCGACCCCGGAGGGATGGATGGCTTGGTGAGCCATGAGCGCGAGATCGAACCATTGACCTCGTGTGCGACGCAGGGCACCTCTAACCACTGCGCCACATGCGCTCTTAATGAAGGTATAATATGATAAAAATACCAGCCAAAGAGCAATCGAGTGCGCAACACTCTGTGTTAGCTGAAAATTCCACTTGACATAGAGTGTCAAACGTTCGTCTTCGATGACTCTCTATAAGGAGTGTAAGGCTTCCGAGAGAATTGACTATAAAAAGATCGAAAGACGACGGGTTCTGCCCGGCTAACGAGTCTGTAAGGACGAAACACGTGTATCCGGCTGTACAAGAGCCCTTACCAGACCACATGACAAGTTGGCTCAAATAATAATGAAAGGATCTATTGAAATTTGAGCGTGGTCTCAAAAAAGCACTCGAAATAAAGGTATAATAGTTTGAAATTTATTTACTGTTATAACTAGATATCCACAAGCAGAGTGTTATACAAAACTCTAGACCTCAAGCGGGAGCTAAACCTGCGCTTCACCCTTGCACTCCAGTGAACACTAAAATTCAGAATTCTTGTAAATAATATAAATCTAAGACCTATCAGCTTGAATAAGTTTGACACCGATGTATGATTACCAGGCTAAGGTCGTTGACGACTGGTATATGACAGCTTCAATTTTATATCGCAGAAAGAGAGGTAGCGCAGCAAAAGCCTCGGTAATGTAGTGGTTAACGCGCGTCCCGGGAAGGATAAAGCATGAGCTCAGCTTGAGACTGAAATTTAACATTTTGCATCTCACTGAGTATTCTTGGCCATGTAGTTACAACATTATAACTCTTCTATAAAAGCGTAGATTTTATAAACTCATTTGAACTAGAGTTGATATTAACTTTTTCTCCAATTTCAAAAAATAGTTAATTGAAAAAGCGAACATAGGATTGTGTTTACCATCGGCACCCCAATCACTAATTGAATCAAATGATTAGAGTTATAGCTATCGCTGGCCGTTTCGACCCTGAAAACTTCTTTACGCATGGAGGAGAGCGTCAACCCAACAATGCACTCATCGCTTATAGGAGCCGAACAACTACAGTACTCATTGGATCCGGCTGAATTGCAATCATTCGCCGCTCAGGTCGCAAATGGCATGGTTCGTATCCTAATCTTTTGTTTTGATTCCAAAAGCTACAAGATTGTTTGAAGAGATATGTTTTGTTGATACTCACTTTTTGGTAGCATGAGCAGAGTTCGAGACTGTAAGGTTTGAATGTAGCCAAATTAATTGTCGTACTTAGTCATAAGGCTACGAAAAGTCTTCAAGTCTTTGATAACTGAAAGGCTACACAACCAGTTCAAAAGATGTCACTTAGAAAAGGTAAGAGCATTGACAACACTCGTAGAGAAGCAGATAGTTTATTTTTACTTTTTTTTCTGCTTACTTCAGCATAACAATACAAGCTCTAGCTATTTAGCCAGATGACAAACAGGCACTGGATCGCGCACTACTGAGATGGGAGCGTAGATCGTAGTATTTCAACTCAAAAATCATTGTAGGGCTCCTGTTCAGATATTGACTATAGGAAAATTTCTCATAACTCAGAAGTATTCACTTCTATCGGAACCAAGACAAGTTTTGAAATGAAGATATTCTATTTCATGATTGTTTTCGTCCGATCTAATTAAGGCAGGATTCGGGACTGGGCCAGTAACATCATCATTTGCCCATTTTACAGGACAGATAGGTTCCTGAAAATATCAATGAGGAGTCCAAAACTTCCGTTTTTCTATTGAATGAGGAGCAGTTTTTCAAGCAGTAGTGGGTTTGGAGATGATAGTCGTGGCTGTGCTTATTTTTTCTCAAGTAGCTTCTCGGGCAATCTCATTTTCTTCCTCGCCAAACATGTCGATTCACCGTTTAATATAGCAGAGCTGAAATGATTGAAAATGTTTTTTTGTTAAAAAATACGGGCATATGAGCTATAAGTGGAATTGAGGAATAATTGTTGTCCCAACACTCCCGTGAGCTCTGTTTTACCGTATTAGGACTGCAGGACTGTAGAGGCTAGGCTGTATACTGTGGCAATCAGAGACGAAAATCATTTCTTTCGCCTTTTCATCTTTGTTTTCGAAATCGTTGGAATCGCAAACGATTCATTATCTTCTCTACTTCATATATTTATATCCCTTCCAGTTTCGCTTACGTTATTGCGGTGGGGTACTACGAGGCCTCCGGCGAAGAAATCTGAGTTTATGGTGACTGGAACTTTACTTCGCAAATTACTGTCGCCCTTATTTTTTATTAATAAAATATTCACGTCAAGCTAGGGTCGAAATTAAAAACTAGCTACTTTCGCTAACACTCCAGCGATGAAGAAACGCGTGTAGACACCTCGCTGTCTTAGAGTGATTCATTTCGGTGCACAAAAGTTTTTCCTGAAATATTAAATTGGTAGTTTGAGCTATGGAGACGCTTTGTTCCTTGAGAAAGGAGTACTTGAATCCGATGCCCTCTAACAATAACGATAATTCTATTACTGAAATCTTTGACTATTGAACATTCGACATTACTATTGAAAAATCATTAGAAATGCTGAGCAGTAAAAGCAGATTATATCCAAAACATTCAACGCGAAGCGGAAGTTGAACCTGTATTCTACCCGTTTTACAGCTGCGTGCTATTCAATATATAATTATAACATCATATTACTGCTTTGAACGCACATGGCACAGTGGTTAAAGGTGCTCTGCGTCGCACGCGAGGTCAATGGTTTGATCTCGCCCTCATGGCTCACCAAACCATCCATCCCTCCGGAGTAGCTGTAATGGTACCAGACTGGTCTCAGACTTGTCTGGGAGAATAAGCAGCACTAACTCGGTTCAGCGGTGGGGGACCGCGAGTCATTGTAAAGGCCAGATATACATTCAATCACCTCAAATGAGGTTGAAAATTGAAGACGAATGCATGGCGCATCTCTCAGGGATTGATCAATGCCGAAAGCTCAATCCTTCATCCTCTAATACTGCTACGAAAGCGATGAACCGAAAAACTTCTGTGCAATGAAAATTACAGACATCAAAGATTCCAGCTCAATAGATTCTCTTTCAAAATAATATCCGATTGATATTTGTGACCAAAAACATACATTCTGTATCTATGCTCCTGGTTCCTAGTATAAAAGTTATTTATCAAGACTATTCGTAGTCTAAAAAAGAACCCATCAGAAAAAAATGAACTTCTGCGAAGCAAATACCTTTGAAGCGTGGGTTTTCGTCATATAACTTCGAGCCATTTGTGGAAAAGACTTGTGTCACGCAAAGAAAACTCTTTTCTGTGGCACCTGATTGTTTTGAAATCTGTTTGATTGTTTCTGATTATAAGGGGACGAGTGGAACTCAAACTCCGAAATAAGTTTGCTTTTTGGAAAATCTTTTGATAGCGCTTCAAGAGAAAGAAAAGATTTATTCTTAACACTTCATCGGATGGATCTCTTTTTTGGACTATTAGTAATTATGCGATAGCGTGATGTTTGGGTCATACAAACGCTATGCTTATTTTGTGGAAAGACCTTTATTTTCTTTTTCTGCAGTGCAGCAGGGCGATATTTCACCAACCAAAGCGCGATTCGATCGATTGTCGTGTGAAAACGGACAGATCCGCCCCCGCCTCGACCCCATCACCCCATGTCACGGCCAAAAAACACCTTTTCGCGTATGTGAATCAATTTTATTCGCCCTTTTGCACTGCACAGAAATGGTCCTTGCTTGAAATAGGCACAGCGTTGGAATCAGAAACGATTACGCCATTGAATGATTACTGATAGTTCAAAGAAAAAGCTAAGTTTGGCGAGAAATATGCACGTCTGCAACGCAAAGATCTCCTCTTGTGGTAGCGCCAAGAAAACACTTTTTCGGAAACCGACTACATGAGGCTGCAGCCTGAAGTCTCCGCTTTTGAGTGGTTACTAAGACTCCAATGAAGACTTCCCCTCCAGCAAATGAGGCCGGTTTTTCATTTGTCCCCACATAATCAGAAAAACCGCCTATTTCAATCGAATTGTGTGTTCTGCTCTTTTATGGTGACAAAGGTAACCAAATAGCAATTATTGAAAGGACAGAATTTTTTGCGCCCGTCGGGCTTCCACATCTGCACATGATAGCTACGATTGAGCGCCAAAAATGCATGCAAAATTTTTTGTATGCTAAAACCTCCGAAGCCGTTAACCGCCTCATTGTGGCTGTGAAGTGTTCCTGGTTTCGGACTGCGAAGCACAGCAGGAGGATCTTGCGAGCATGGAACTTAGCTGTGGTTGAGCTGGCGGGTCTTCGTCGTGGATCAGCCAGTAGACGTGGCGCGTGTTGTCCTCGTAGTAGAGACAGGACTCCAGTAATGATCGGTCAGAAAGTCCCACCCATGCGGTCGCACCAGGACACTTTTGCAGACGACCACGCAATCAGCATGGTCGTGTCCGTAAATGCATGAGGTGTTCATCGAGCATCATTAGCCAAAGCCCCTGTATGCCTTTATGGCCTGTAGCTTTTACAGCTTTATAGCCTTTGGCTAAGCTACTAAAACATTCTCCAATAGTTATAGCTTTTTGGCAATAACCTGATTTGAATTTTTTAAAAAACTACACAACAAAAAATAAAGTTAAAGAATTTATCGGGCAATCCAATAATAACCTTGGCATGATTCAAAATTCAGTATTGATACACTGGCATCAGAAGAGCTTCCATATGCATATTTTTGATTCGAAGATAAAAAAGCTGTTGTGGTAGTCAAAGATCTAACTGATATTATAGGTAAATAGAAGAACAAACTGGCAATATTTCAGCCATTTTCACGAAGTTCCCGTATTTATAATGAATTCCATCCGATGAGAAGATTGAAAGTTGTTTTATGCGGGATTATTCGGATTTCAGAGATCGATTATGCAATTTTGATGTTTCAGGCTCATCTGGAATCACTCAATATTACTCATCGAGATCTTGCAGCTCGTAATATTCTGGTGGGTGAGAATAAACAACTGAAAATCAGTGATTTTGGAATGTCACGTCTTGGTGTTTATGTGAAAATGAGTAAAGGTGAGATTTACACATTCGCAGTTACACACATCATTTTCAAAGTGTACATTACTCAATAAAACTTCTTCGTCTAAATTGAACAAGCGTATCATGGCTGGTGGTAAATTCATAGTTGTAAATAAAGGCCGCTAGCATCTGTATACCGCTTCCAGCAAAATATAAGTCTCTTCATTTTTTAACTAAAGAGTTTTGACTTTTGGAAACCACAAGCTTTCCCTTTATGTTTTCATCGTTCATGACATTCATTTTAACCTCAGGGGATATAGCGAATGAGCAAGGCGGATTCCATCCATGAGGGCAGACAATGCCTACGAATGCAGTGTCGAGCTGACACTTACCACCCTTGAGTTGAAAATTTACATTTAAGTTAAATATGTGGAGAAAGCTACGTAGACCGTTTCTGTAGTTCGTTGCTCCACCACTGCAGCATGGGGAGATTCGTACATCCAAAACGACCTTCCAAGCTGTGAAGACGCTCGACATCTCCATCGGAATGCCCAGCCATCTAGAACGACGAATCAATGGCTTCAACAATACCTCCAGGAGTAGCTTAATCACAGGATAGGGATTCTTCCTCTAATCCACAAGGTAGCAGCTTCCTGTAGTAACGACCTGAGAAAGCGGCGTTGTAGCTGCCTTAGGATTTCGAGTAAAATAAAATTTTTCTTGATCAGTAAATTGCAGTTACATAAAAAATTTGTTGGGGCTCAAAGAATATGGTGACTAGTCACTAAAATAGTCAAATATTCTCATGCCCTCAGAGATTATGGCATGGTTTGTTACGTTTTCGCATTGATAATCGAAAAAATTTTCGGCGAACCTTCAAAAATCTACGTTTAGAGGCCAAATTACCATTTGAAGTAAAAAAATTCCAGGAATGATTCCACTGCGTTGGCTTAGTCCCGAAGCGATACAAGACAACACTTATTCTACGAAAAGTGATGTCTGGGTGAGGAATTAAAAGTTCACTATCAAGGAGAAAATGAATATGTGTTCTATCCTGAAAAATTCTGAAGCCACAGCGATTTTGATTAGGACAGTGAATGAAGAAATTGCTCTTTGCCATGTACGAAGTTGTTCTAGAACACATATTTCCGCTTTTTTAGTGCTTGGGAAAGTTCCATTGGACACAATCTATTTCTGAATTGTTACCATAATCTCATAGTAAAGGCTAATGCCTAAGCACCATTCGTGTCGTACAAAAATCCCAACATCGTGTTCCTTTACTTTGTACTATAATGAATACAATATCAAAAACGACAATACGACCGTGAATTATTTGCAGTAACACACCAAAAGCGGGTCGTCAGCGCTAGTGAATAAAACCATTTGCCGAAATGTTTCTGATCACATCTCGTGAACAGATAAAACAGTTGACATCACAGCACAATTCAAGGCGTTCCGGTGGTTAAGTGTCGCTATCACGGATTATAGAACACTCCATTTTGTGTGAATTGCGTACATTTTTCGAAATTTCAAATACTTCAAAAATGGAGTATTTGATCTATGAAAAAGTAGCGAACAACTGGACCTAATGATACGGGGATCCTTTCTGCATGTCAATCGTTCTAATCGTGCAACTCAAACCCACCATTTTATCTGCGTAATTTAGGCATACGGTATCGTGTTATGGGAGATAGTGACCTTAGGCGGATTCCCGTATCCGACAGTGTGCGACAAGGACATACTGCAGTATTTGTTAGATGGTAATCGACTGGAGAAACCGCTCAGTTGCTCCGATGAAATGTAAGAATCTTCATTGTTTCAACTCTATACGATCCATAAGTTAAAGTAGATAAACACAGCACAACAAAACTGTCATTTTGAAACAGTGACTATTGATCAAGAGACGGCATCAGTTGACAGTGATATTCCAAACTAAGTCGTCATTTAAAAAAGGTCATCTTTGTTTAAGACAACTGTTCGTTCATATGAAAGACTCTAAGATAACGGAGTGGTTAATGGTCCAAGTTATCGGGAGAAAGCCAATAGCTTGACCCCCCCCCCCCCCCTTTCCCTCACAACGCGCCACGCAACCGCGTGGAAACCTTAGTTCGGCCAAGATTGCTAGGGGAACCAACCTAGTCATCATTTCTTACATGATTCATGAAAAGACGAATTCTTATTTTTAAAGAGCTTTATGCTGACGAACAGATAGAACAAATCAAAGTAAAAAAATATGGAATCGGCACATTAGATGTCTTTATGTATTCTGTAAATAAATAATTATAATGTGGAAATAGTAGGACTTTTCCCCAGCTCCCGATGATCGTCGACTCATTCAAGAAATCCAATGCAAAATTATAGTTCGTTTCTTTCTCGCAAGAGCTACCTATTGAGTTTTTTCCTGATCATGGAACGATTAGACATACATCCTGCTCATGCTCCAATTACTAAGAAATAGGGTTACGCAAGAAGAGCTGTGAAGTGCGAAAGCCGAGCAACATAACTTTATATATATATATATATATATATATCGCTACTTCTTCGGGCTGATGAAGATTCACCTCCATACCCATTGTCAATTCATTCGAGCATAAAAGGGGGAACTGTGGAGGATTGTATTAATTTTTCGCTTTGAAACAAATGAGCGTTGGTGAGATAAAGGTATAAGTCATGGATGGTGGCACTTATTGCCTTTCTGATCGCCGTGACTATTTATATAACTTCCTGTGAGCTCTACGAATTTTCTAATGCCTATAGTTTCATTCATTACTCTTGCTTTTCTTCATGCGAGACCTTGTTCTAACTTTGCAGACCTTTGCGACTGGCGGGCGTTATCGATGACTTTCTAAAGTCAGTACAAGTCCATGATAGTGTATCATCTATGTAGCTTATTCTGCCAGACTTCTCGTCAGCTTCCAAATTCTAAAATTTTTTAGCGTTGTTGTGAATACAGTGCGTCGATTAAGCTCATTGCTACAGTCATAAGAGGAGGTCGCTCCCCACCTGAAAGAATCGTAGTCCTAAGCGAGGAGTCCTGTCTCTGCATCACGAAAGCACGTCGAGAACCTATGAACATTCTAGTACAGATATCCGAAGAGTCCATGGAGACATGTAGGAACCACATCTGTATCACCTGTTGTCCCGGTGATCGTCGGGTGACTCGAGAGGGCACCAGCAACACTTTCATTGTTCCCTGTCGCATGCAAAAGTGGTCCAGTGCGTCCTCCTCGCTCTATTCGTTGAGCATCCCTGAGATTTGAGCAGCCTCTCCGTGCTCGTCCTACCCGACGCTGCCGTACCGGGGACTCTTTTGGCGTCAGGGTAATGAGACCCACATTTATTGCTGCCTTTATCACTTTGATCTCCAACGTATAGCTTGGTAGGCTCTAACGTGGGAGCTGAGCACTCATGAGTAGCTTGCCACTCTCTCTCGGAGGAGCAGGAGGAGCTGGTTTGTTAGAGGCGACTCCTAACAGCCTCCCATGTACTTCCGCCACTTTAATGCTGCTTTTTGCCGACTTGACTTGGAGGTTTTTCCTACGGCTTTATCTCGTTTAGTCCCCTTTCGAGTTGGAAGAAATTATACTTTTGTTACTCATGAAACTTCCACGAATTCCATGCGAGGCTTTAGGTTGGTGTCATGACATACTTATACAGCTCCATAAATAGTAGGTCAGGGATCACTGAGGAAAGTCGTAGACCATGTATACTAACTTTGCGTGTCTCCTATTTCATTCCTTGTTGCGTTTTCCTAAGTAAAGCTGACGCTATGACGATACTCGGAGATTATGGAGTAATGTACTATGAGCTCTGTATTCGTCAAGTCAAGAAAATTAAATCCGTCATGTCAGAACTTTGCCGCGGATATGTGAATACCATTGGTGACAAGAATTTCTGTTATAAAAACAGATAGGAGCAGATGGTTGGTTTTTATAATTAAGACAGCACGTCATTTTTCACTCGACAACGGTGTAAGAGTTGTGTGCGTTGGTTGGTAGCTAAAAATAGGATGTAATTCATACAAGCTTTCAAGTAAATGGTAAATAGCTTCGATTGATTCAACTGTATCGTCCTCTACTTTTTGGTGACATTGCTACGTTACTTTCATGCAGTAGTTGAGGTGATTTGTGCCTCACGTCTCCATCGTACAGTAGCTTTCACAAGAGTGAAATTCAGAAAAGACGAAGGTCAAAAAGTCACCTCTGTCCTAGATGGTTTTTTACGCTGAAGTACGTATAGCTACAATATTTCGTAAAATATGAGATTATTGGTGGCGAGTTTAGTACAGTGGCTAGAGATGCCTTGCAATACAGATTGTTAACTCGATCCTCATCCTGACCTTGCCTAGCCCTATAGTCCGTTGGGGTCCCAAAATGGCATCAGACTTCTCAAAGGATAAAATGACGATAAGTACGCCACCAAAAATCCTTGTACATGTTCACTTAGGTAGATCCATTTATGTATGAATATTACAGCAGTTTGAAAAAAAAAACCATTTCCTTTTTCAACTCATCAACGCATTAAGTGGCGAAGTATTGGGAGGTGTATCAATCATAACAATAGATCTATGACATTCGAACATTCATTTACCTTCAAAGTACTCGAATTTATAACTTGAATCTCTAGAAAATGTAAAGATTGAAAGATGAAGTACTGGGCGTAGATCAGTTTCTAAGACTGCACCATTATCAGTATACAAATCATTGCTTTTAACTTCTATAACAAATTCGATGCCGATTTCTTGATCATGGAGGAACAAGTGGCTTGGCGAGCTCGGTTCGGCATTGAGCCAGAATTGCGGTCGTGGTGAACGGCATTACTACTACTGTGCTATTCACCTGTGTTCTTCCTTACTTACTTGGATACTGAATGGTCCGCCTTCGCGAATTGCGCGAACGCGAGCAAATAAAATGTCTTGGTTTAGCTGTTCTCTTTTCCTGGAGTCCCAAGGTAAGCCTAGATGGGGCTTCATCATCTCGTCACCACATTTGAGCAAGGGCCGGACTTTGTGGAACAGAAGATTGCCACCTTGCGACTAGTAACTATCAAGACGTTGGTCATTCGTGTTACGCTTTACTCTCAACAGGGTTTCCGAGTGGAAACGTAGGATTTTTTCACCGCTGTATTTGCACTCAGACACCCAGACACAGGAACACCTCCCAGCCCGATGAGGCGGTAAAACATTTGGAGGTTCACCCCTGTTCACATTTACAATTTTAGAATTTTATTAGGATGTAAATGTTTTGAGCTGCTAAGTCTAGTGCTGTTTCGTCCTTTGGGATTCATCAGTGGCATCCTCGTTTGGTTCAGCCGATCCCCTGAGGTTGAATACTCCTCTATTAAGGAGTCAACGTCGAGTAATAAATCACCCAAGTCATATAACGGAATTACCTGACATTGTGGTGACCAGCAGTCGAGCTGGTAGCTAGAATTTGAAGATTTCAAATATGGTGTGAAATCAACTATTTCTAATTGAAAAAATTACGTAGGGAACTTATTTCGTCATCAATACCATAACCGCTTTTCCATTACGTTTATTGAGAGCGTTTACTATGATATCATATTCTACGAAACTTCAATAGCAGACAGAAAAATGAACTTAGGAGAAATCTGAACTATAAAAACCAACTACGGAAATTGTATTAATAATATTTTCAGCTATGCTGTGATGAACGAGTGCTGGCGTCTATGCGCGAATGATCGACCGTCGTTCGTTTGCCTCTGTGACCGTTTGGGTTCATTGACTATTCCCTACGTCGAATTCGCTCCAAACACAACACTTCCCCCACACAGTAAGCTCAGGTTACGGATAATTCATGACATCGATACCGCCTTGTCATGAGCTTATGGTGGCCGAAGTTGAATCAGCAAACTGTCGCATTTTGATTGTTGTGTGATTCCTATGGTGGTGAGCATGAGATCTTAGTGGCACCATTCGTCAGAACAAGTGTACAATGAATGACAAACATTTTCTGGGTGGTAATCCATATCTTGATATATCCGCTATTCATGACTTTATTTATAGCAAACACTTTTGCCTAAGTATCACTCAGTTTTTTCGAAATCTACACCCACATCACTGTACACGTGTTGCGTATAAGCTCATTTCTACGGTACACAAAGCAGCTTAGGTTTATCTGGTTAGTTTTGGATTATGGCTGTGTAACTACCTCAGAACTTGAATGACAGCCGTGAATCAAGCTCGATAATTTTTGAAGAACGAAGCAGCGGGAAGAAGTATTCAGATTCTTATTGTGTACATGTAGTAGTGGTGCTTATTACATCGTACTGTGGTTTTATTTTTCAGATGGTTTTGAACTCATTGACAGTGGAACAATCATCGCTCAGTGACAATATCTGACGTAGCTGAATAGTTCTATTTAGTGCAATTCTCAAAACCTTTACAATCGGGTTTATTTCTCAGGGTTATTTACCGAAGGCTACAAGCTTGGTGATACAGGTCTCATTTCCTTTCTTTTTTTTTGGTTTCCTATATCTCCTATTCCGTGAAAAGTATTACTATGTTGCGATCAGTACAGTTGTTCAATTGCTTCAATGTGATGATTTACGTTTTCGGTGGCTTTCAGTTATTTGGATGATCTATATAGAACATTGTATAAATATATTTTATAGGAGTCATAAAATTGATACATGCACATATACATGTATATCATATTGTGAACTTACTTATGTAATGCATGCTAGGTGAAAGAAATTCGTTGCATAGGTCAAACATGCCTATGCGATGTTTGATGAAATCGAGCGCATCGCGCATTGAACCACATCGAATGCCGTATCCTTTGTTCTTATTACTGTTCTCAATTACGATTCTTTATCTATGTAATGTTTGATTGATGGTGGGCAGATTGACGGGAAAATGAAATCGTGCTTATTCATTGTGAAATGTAATTCTCCAAAAATTCATGCAAAGCAGGCAATGTTCAAAATTTTGTAGAGTCTGCAAAAGTACAGTGATTAGACATAACGTTCAGACATGTGCGCGGAAGTTCTGCACACAAAATGATGCCACAATATAGTTTTATTGATACAATATGAAGCTATCGACGTTTCAATTTTATGGGTTTTCTTCGCTAGACTTGATTTTTCCTATGGCTATCAAGGTGCTATTACTCGTTTGAATCTTTATCGAAGGCAGCCATCCGCGCTTTGATAAAAGAAGAATCCCCATATTTCGAAAAATTTTCCCAAAGTTTGGGAACGATTACTCAATTGTTTGCAAACAACAAGTTGCACTCCACATGGCTGACAAGTCAGGCCATCGATCGCTCGCTTCGCCCTTAGCCCGTAGATTAGCCGGTAAAAAAGCTCACCGAATTTGTGAGCCTCGATCTTATTTCCTTGCTACCTTGCAATGAAACGGTCATTCCAGAAAATAATGGCAGAGTTGGAATCATTGAAACTTACGCTATCGAATGATTACTAATAGTCTAAAGAAAGAGCTCTGTCTTGCGAGAAAACGCGTGTGTAGAACATAGATGTTTTACTTTCATTTTAGCGTTTTAATGAAGACTTTCTCAAAAACTGGCTACGTACGGCTCTAATCAGAACTTTAAGATTCTAGATAATTACTAACACTCTTATGCTGTATCATCAAGTGATATGCAAATCATCGAACAACAAGCGGAAATTGAATCTGCATCTCACTTTTTCCACGGACGCGTGATCCACCTCACTACTGGGAGCTCTTTCTCCGCTATCACTTTTTCTGCGATGGAATGTATGGATTCTGTGAGCAACCAACTGTCAATGCGCTGGCCTGGTGGCATATAGTGCATTGAACCAAGTTAAAATGGCAGCTATTGAAAATATGTAATCGATGAAAAATTTTTATTCTAGTTACTCAACATTATTGGATATGGATTATGATACAGTCTGAAAAAATGAAACATGAGAATAAGGTCGTACAATGCAATTCGAGGAATATAACAAATATGTTCATGCACCAATTCGTAAAAATATCTCAATTAACTAGTTTGCCTTTACTTTCCGCGATTCCTACTGATGGTGTGAGTCGTTCCTGTCTCTTTTTGCAATAGCGCTCAATGACACCCTGCTTAAACTGTAGGTTAGCGAAAATGGCAGCAATTTCTCAAAGGTTTATTATGAATTTGTAAATCTTACGAAATGCCTTTGCTTAACTGACGTAAGATTGGTACCAAATGTTGCTGTTGTCGCTATTATAATTCAACGGCTCATTCTTCGGCGACTTTGCCTACTTCAGAGCATGTGATACGACGAGGATCCAACATCACATCAGCGTAACAAAGGCAGCTCGTAAGACAGGTGAAACCTTCCGGAAAAACCTTAAATATAAGAGATAAAAGAAAAGCCGCAGGAGAAAAATAAGTTCCGATCATTAAGCTAAGCATTTATGCTGTCACTGGAGTGAAAGAGGAAGATTAGTTTTCAACGCGACTATTTGAAAGTACAAATTTCATAAGATTTCACTTCACGGGAGATTATTTAGCTAAATCAGATCCAGCATTTCCAATCCTAATTGGTGTACAATTTTGGAGAGAAGAAAATGAGGGGTAATTTATGCTTATAAAGTGTCAAGGAGTTAATCCGTTCGGGAACCACGTTGACTCCTTCCTCGGTTGACACACGCCAAAATCGCAGGACAAGAGCGGCCTGCTCTAATAGCAATGTGGTAATTTTGTTGAGAAATTTAGATTTTATCGCCACTTTGGAAAGTTCAGTAATCAGTCAATGGTGAGATATGACAGAGGAGATTCCAATAGGACCATTATTGGTTAAAACATGCCAAAACAATTGCAAAAATTGCTTATAAGAAGATGGTGTCTATTGCAATGCAATGCTACTTCATCCATAATTTGGAGCAATTTTCTAATATTAGTGAGCTTTAGGAGTTAGAAGTTTTATAACGTTGTATAAATAGCCTTGTTTAATTATATTGTGAATAATAACTCTTAATTTATCCACTTATACCCTACGATTAACATTGTTCATTGCTGCAACCTGAAAGCAACGCCAGCTTTTTATCTAAAGCGCTAGATTTTTGAAAGAGAAAAACAGGTGTTTGCGAAAAGGTCGTATTTCGGACTGTTATTAAACAGTTCCATGCTTCCTTATTTGTAAATATCTTTATTACACTTACACTTCTCACTGATTTCCTATTTGAGAACTAAATCACCTTTATACGCTACTACGACGTATGAATGAATAACTAGTTAAGTCAATTAGTCAATTACATTATCAATTTCCACTTCTGGAATCAAATATCATAATTTGCTACGTAAGGTTCCACTCGGCTACTGTAACGACGGCTTTGTGTCTCGTGGAAAAGCGGGTAGGCAGCCATGCACGCATGCACAGACATGCAGAGCCGCTTGCCTGGTTGTTTGTTTGACTGCCGCGCAGGTAAAGACACACGTCGCTTTCCTATCAACGCTGGTCCTCAAAGAGTTATATGCTCTCATTCCATTATGTTCCCACAAGGCATTTGTGTATTTCAAAATTACGGTGGAACAGTTTACTCTACTATGAATATTATTTATCTCTGCAGCCTTTGCCACTGTTCATGGGCACTAATTTCAATGATTGCTCGGCATTCATTGTCTTCGAAATCTAACTTCGGAAGTGATCGATTAAGCAGATTGTGAATCATTTCACTCTTCCAGGAAGTCTCTGAAAAAGGCGAAACCTCTGGATTTCCAGCCAATAGTGCACTGATTTGCGCCCAATCTCATCCAGGATACACCAATGAGGAAATAATTGCTGAATGATCAGAGAAGATGTCGCCGCTCAGAAACTTAACCTTTTTTCTGAAAACGACAGGACGTTTTCAAGGCGATGCAGTACTCAGAAGCATGAAACCAGTCGACCCCTACGAACTTACATGTGCGTTGTTTGTAAGTAGATTTTGGAATGAACAAATATCTATGGCGATAAGAAGATTGATGGGATGGGAAAAGACGGTCGCACTCTCACAATATGGGCGACAGGGAAACGCAATTATAGTGGAAATATATTCATCTCTAAGATTGCTGTTTTTCTGTTGCAAAATACGGCTTATCAGGATAAAGGCATTCTCTTGCTAGAAAATAAATCTCCTCGGAAAAATGCCATTTTTCGTGACGTTGAAGTCCTCCTAATTTCTTAACTTCACTGTATGAATTCTAACGAAATCCGTTGTGGAATTCAAACACTGAGCAGATAACCACAAAGGTAACTCGTATTTTCCTTCTCGTTAATACAGCGCACTAAGAAAACCTTTTCAGAAGCTAGGTTTACAAACATAATCTCCATTCTTCAAGCTATCTATTGACTGCTACAGTCTAGTGAAAAAGTTTTGCTCGGTAAATAAAGCAAGGAAACACGAGCCACGCCACCAGAATGCAATTGCACTCCTATTATTTGCAATGAATGGTGGAGATATTTTGGACAGCTCGGCGATCTATCTACTAAAAATATGTCGACAGAAGTCGTTCCAGTAATATTCAGTTTCTTTGTAGCGATCTTACTATATAGAACTACGAAATTTCTTGTGAAATTGAAACAAGCACTTCGAAAGCAGAACGTTGTCTTTTTTCGCTAGTAAAACGTAGTATTAAAGTCGTCCCAGAGTTACCCCTAGTATTAAATTAGTATTTATTGAATCTACATTTTTCAAGCCATCAAATGGTGCGAAAAAGTGGATAAAATAATAAGAAAAATATTATGTAATAGATGGAGATAAGCAGCATTTCCGAAGGATATGGTTTTCTCGTTGAAACATTGGAAATTTCTCGTTACTGGGTTCTTTGTATTTGAAATAACCTTAATAGAAGTCGTTTTTTGCGATTTCTCCAACATCTAATAGTGATGATGTCTTCTTCAAACCTGAATTCATCAAAGGAGTCTTCACGTAGGGTGCGAGAAGAGTTCTATTATTTTTTCCAAATATTTTAACAGTGAAAAATGCTACATAAACAAATAAATTCATTCAGTTAAAGGAACAATTAGGTTCATTAGATCGAAAACTACAACAATAAAAAAAGTTTGCAACAAATCCTCCTAAGCAGAAGCCAAAGCCGTCTTAAGCGCCTCTACTGTAGTATAGTGGGTAGCAGAGACGTTTTCCTTCAGGACCACACGCAGTTATTTATTGGCTTAAGATCCGGCGAGTTTAACGGCCAAATGTCTTTGCGCCAAAAGCTTGGAAACAGCGCTTGAGAGATAGCAATCGTGAGGGGACCGAATTCGCAAGAGTCCAGCCCTGCTGAAGCGTAAATCCGTCGGCGATATGTGTGGGGCAGTTCAAGGCTCCAGTATGTCCAATAAAACTTGCTGCATATAGCTGCGAGCGTTGATTTTGATGAAGACCAACGGCGTGTTCCCGATGGAGCAATTGCCGCCCTAGACCATTACAGAGGGCAGAAAATGGCTCCAATCAGTGATTCTTGCTATTGCTGACTTCTGTTGACCCTTTTCGAAAAGTTGACGTCGATCCTGGCGATTGTGGAGTTGTTCGATCGTAGATATATTCTCATCCGCAAAAAGCACTTTCGACAAATGAGCACCAGCGATCAAACGAATCATTCGATGAGCACTTGGAAACTGTTCTTTTTTGAACTCTTTGCCCAGAAAGTGAACAAGGGCGATGCTGTGGCTGCGCAGCTTTAGCTTATCTTAAACAATCTCAGGAGCACTCAATTCGCTGATCCTGAGCTTTTTAAGCCATTTTGCACATCAAACGCTTCAGAATTTGTTGAATTTGGCCACAAGTTTTTCTCGAATGTTTTCTGCAGTAAACGAGGTGGTTAGACGACCTTTTTGAGGACGATCTTCAATCCTTCTAGTCCCTTTGAAACGTTTCACGGCTCTGTACAGACTTGTTTGTGTGAAACTGTCGATTTTAACAATGTCGGCTGTCTCGGTTCCCGCCTTATGCAACTCAACTACTGCGATACGATCATTTTTACAATCCATAACTTGGGCACAAGTGAAGATAGACAAATAGATAAACACATTCTGGACCAAAATTGAACAAAGAATTTGTTAAAATCATCAGAAGTAG
The DNA here is from genome assembly GCA_019055375.1 of Parelaphostrongylus tenuis. NCBI lineage: Eukaryota > Metazoa > Nematoda > Chromadorea > Rhabditida > Metastrongylidae > Parelaphostrongylus > Parelaphostrongylus tenuis. Next base: position 46,223 of record JAHQIW010005797.1, read on the forward strand.
TGGACAAAATACTATGTCAGTGCTAAAATTAACAAAATACAAAATGTCAGATAATCATATTTTGAGCCACGCATGTGGTCTGTTATATGAGGGCTGACTTATGGAGCCCGATACACGTGTTTCAACTTGACGGTCCCATAAATCTTCTAGCCGATCTTCTCGGGGTGCTCAGTCCCCTCCCTATACTAAGACGAAAGGGGTACCGCCCGACTCATGAAACCGTCAAGGTTGAAATACGTGTATCGGGCTCTATAAGTCAGCCCTTTTATAACAGACCGCATGAAATGCGTGGCTCAAAAAATGATCATCTGACGTATTAAAATTTGAGCGTGGTCTTGAGAAAACACTCGAAACGAAAAGTACAAAATTACCGAAACTTTCTTCGCACAGCTCCAGAACTCGATAACATCACTACCGACTTTCTGAGAGCTGGGAGCCATTATTTGTATGTGCTTCTCGCAGCACATTTGACATCTTATCCTTGAAAGGAAAAATCCAAAACCATTGGAGGGCGTTGCGCATAGCCATCAGCCAAAAAGTGTGGTTCTTTTCGGTAAAAAGGTTAGCTTTCAACGAAGATCGTCCGCCTGCGCATGTCAAGAATTTTGAATGAGGCACAACCAGTTGATCAAGTAGGATTTCGACAGCGCTGCATGGGCCACATCCAAACCGTGTTGACGATCATAGAAATTTGTCGGCTATACCACCTGCCTTTAGTCCTCACTTTATCGGCTATGGACATTTGATAGCGTCGAAACAAACACAGTCCGACCAGCGGGTGTCGATTAAGGAGTGGATCCGTCCTACGTAAGAATATCATTGGAGAAAAGGTTTGGTGAAGCGATACAATATCGCCAAAGCTGTTCATCGCCGCACTGCAGTAGATAATGAAGCCGCTTGATTGCAACGAGAAGAGCATATGCATTAAAAGAAGATGCCTATCAAACCTTCGTTTTGCGGATAACATCGTCAGCTTCTCAAAAAGCATTAGTGAAGCAGAGACGATGCTCCAGGAACTCGACGAAGCGGGAAAGAAGATCGGACCACGCATAAATCGCATGAAGACGCAGTCCATAGAAAACCAATGGTGCTGATGAACATATCAAAGTGATTGGTCCTTCTATTACGGAGACCTTGTACGTGTACCTTGGTCGTTCACTGAATATGGAGAACAATATGAAAGTCAATATGAAAGAAAAAATATGAAGAAGAAACTTGGAAGAAGAAGGACTCAACAGTTCACTCAGCGCTATGTTATGCAGCAGAGACGTGGGCCGACATTTCGACCACGTCAAGACTACTGCAAACGACTCACAGAGCGCTCGAATGATGTCTTCCAAGATTCAGTCAGCACTCACAACACCTAACCGATATGCGCAGGTCACATCTCGAAAAGCTGTCACTTCTTCGCAACCCAGAAGAACATGTATCAATAACGAAACAAAGAAGAGCTGGTAACAAAGTAAGCAGGTCAGACGACAGATGGATGAAACGAACTGTAGAGTGTAGGCCACGAAAATACACCGGTGCCACGACTACCTACACGTTGGGCGGACTTATTCACTAAAAGAGCAGTATTACTGCCAATATTCAACAGATCATGGTATGAAACCCGCGCTAGCTGCAATGCTCGAATTAGACCTGCAACGCGCAACGCAAGAAATCTCCTTCTGCAGCAACGTCGAGAAGGCTTTTTCGAAAGCCGGCGACATGGGCTATAGCCTGAAATCTCAGCTTTCGAACGATTACTAACAATCCTAAGAAAAGCTCCTTTACAGCAAATGAGATCGATTTTTTTGTCGCCCCATAATGGATAAGTACCGCTAGTAATTTTCATGATGCATAGTTCATACTGCATACTTCTGAAGCGAAAACTTTGTTTTCGGCTTCGAGCTATTTTTCTCCTTATCATCGATCCTGCTGGCCCAGTAGATTCACGAATCACATGGTGAAATGAAATCATCATTAAGCCCACTTCAGCCACTTCGAATGTGTCCAGAAAGCAGAGACTAACAATTCCCAAGACTGACTGTCTATTAACCTCGGCATGCTTCAATATAATTTCGAATTTTCTTTTTTAAGCCAAAACGGGGTGTTATACTAAACTTTATTTCACAGCTGACGTTTCGGCAGTTCGCATTGGTTTGCGGACAATTTGACCATTCCAGGCTCTGAAGAAGGCGAACTGTCGAAACGTCAGCTGTGAAATGAAGTTCAATGTAACACCTCGTGTCTGGCTTTAAAAAGAAAATCAGAAATTATACTAAAGCTGAGACTTCTATGGCGAATGTGTCCACGTTTTCATAAACTTTTTTTTTGAAAAACTGGCATGTATCGCTCAGTAGTTAGATGTGCCTCGCAGTATGTTTGTGGTGATTTGTTCGATTCCGCATTCCGAAACGACCGAGACCTCCGTTCATCCAAGGACGGTAGACTGACTTCAAAATTGTTTGAGAGCACAAAAATACTAACTTGACACATCGGTACGTTTGCTCATGTTTGAATCAAATGAGCATTTAATGATGTCATCGATACTCAATGGAGTTGAAGGACAGCTCATCTCTACGAACTTGATCATCGTTCGAATTCTCTTCTTTCACTTCTCGGTAAGCAGGCACGAGATCATTATATTGTATACCGTACATACTGTACAACCACAAAAGCTGCCGTTGCGGCAAATTTCGTCTGCTTCAGAGCTTCGAAAGGCCATGTCGACTAGAATTCAGTCAAAAGAGCGCCTTCATAACATCAATAAAAAAAATCACAATTCCTTTTCATTCTATCCTTCGTATTCTCTGGTGATTCAAATACAGTTTGGAAAGTAATTGATTTCAACCACAAAACTAATAAGACTACAAACTTAGTTTGACTACAACCTATTCACTGCAAAGACGCTAATTGATCGAAGATAAAGGATAAAGAATAAAGCTCTCGGCGTTGATCGCCAATCTCTGAGGGATGCGTCATGCATTCGTCCTTAATTTTTTAGCGTTTGAGGTGATTGAACGTATATCTGGCCTTTACAATGACTTACGGTGGCCTACCGCTGTATCGAGGCGGTGCTGCTTATCATTCCAAACAAATCTGATACCAATTTAGCGAACCCGAAGGGTAAATGGCTTGGTGAGCCATGAGCGGGAGTTCAAACCATCAACCTTTCACAGACACAGATCACCTCTAACCACTGCGCGCTGTTTGATATTGGAAAACAATCTCCAAACAATATGGTTCTGTTGTCCATCATTTTAATGCGCACTTGCCATTGTTCGTTTCGTATAAGTATATAAACGAAACGGATAAGGGTAAAGCTCTCGGCGTTGATCAACCCCTAAAGGATGCGCCATGCATTCGTCTTCAATTTATAACTTCGTTTGAAGTGATTGAATGCATCATCGGAGGGATGAAAGATTTACCAGCTTTGAGCGCGGAATCGAACCATCGAACATCGTCGATCATGTGTAATGCAGAGTACTTCTAACCACTGGGCCACGCGCGCTCCTTATTGAACAAATTCATAAAATAATTATTTCTTCAGGGAGTCTTCTCTAAAGGGATAGCCCTCTAAGAAGCAGTTTTCCAGCTTTTTTTTAACGAAAAAAGCCATTAGACCTTCTGAGAAAGCTGGCATGAGTCCAAACTACCACAGTGATCTGCATCTAAACAAGGATAAAGGATAAAGCTCTCGGCGTTATCCAATCCCTGAAGGATGCGCCATCCATTTGTCTTGAGATTTGAGCTTCATTCGAGATGCACATCTGGACCTTACAATAACCCACACTGGCCTCTCGCTGTATCGAGTCAGTGCTGCTTATCCTCTCAGATAAGTTCAAACCAATCTGATTCCAATTTACCGACACCGGAGGAACGGATAGCTTGGTGAGCCATGAGCGCTCGATCGAACCAGCGACCTCGTACGCGAGGCCCAGCACCTCTAACCACTGCGCCATGTGCACTCCCCCTTACCACTTATTTCCAGGATACAATCGAAGTATCGCCTTCCTCTGGTAAGCCTTGGCCTTCTGCGAGCAAGCGACTCCTCACTAATGGTCTTGGCCGAGTGGTGCAATCACACCGAAAACCGAGCTACAGTAGGGAAAATGAAATGGCGATTTGAATGCGCCCGCGAGCGCCCTGAATTTCAGGGGCGCGACTATGACGTCATGTTCGGCTCCTTGTCAATGACGTCACTTCATTATAGTATCCTTTCAAGACGAAATCCGTTAATTATTAATAATTCAAAGTGCGATGGCGGTTTCTTCTTTGGAGAATGTATTAAAATTTTCCAGCAGGATTCACTTCTCACTTATTCTTTACTGCTGCCTGTTCTCTACGCTAATTTCATTCTATTTTTCTGTAAAGCAATCTTTAAAAACGTTTTTCTTCGTCGTTTCTGGTCGTATCAGGTTTTTTCTAGAATATAAATGTATTTATTGATTTCTTAGACCGACTATCCATCAATTCCGTCAGTGATTGATCGATTAATTCAGTATTTTCCCGTTGAAAAGCGAATCCAGATCCGCTTTTCAACGAGAAAACTCTCTATTGGTTTTTTTTCTTTCAAGTGGTATCATGGCATATGTAAAGTGCCTTCCAATCAGCTATTGTGAGTCCTCGCTCGAAAAATCAATATAGTTCGATAGGAGGTTTTAAGCTTTTCGAGAGGTCCGCTATGTGGCATCTCGTTGCTATACCGACATACTATCGGACTAAAACATCTCACACTGAATATACGTGTTTTAAGCGCAAAGGATAAAAGTTGACCAATGAGTTTCTTAAAGCTCAAGAGTGATTTTTTCATTATTATTTGAGCCAACTTGTCATGTGGTCTGGTAAGGGCTTCTTGTACAGCCCGATACACGTGTTTCGTCCTTACAGACTCGTCAGCCGGGCAGAACCCGTCGTCTTTCGATCTTTTCATAGTCAGTTCTCTCGGGAGCCCTACAGTCCTTACAGAGAGTTATCGAAGGCGAACGTTTTACACTCTATGTCAAGTGAAATTTTCACCTAACACAGAGTGTTGCGCACTCGATTGCTCTTTGGCTGGTATTTTTGTCATACTATACCTTTATTTCGAGTGTTTTATTAAGACCACTCTCAAAAGGTCAAAGGGTTTTGAGCGTGGTCTTAATAAAACACTCGAAATAAATCTCCAGAGTGAATTATATCTGCAGAAGTAATGCAGAACTAATTCTTATGATAACCCTAGAACCCACATGCTTGATTCAGCGATGTTTCAAAATGTCGATCAAACGTATCGGCTTCTCTGTTTCTACGATTGTCTGTGAAATCCGATTCTATTGTAGGGGTGGTGCTGCTTATATGCATTGCGCTGTTCATATTCCGTAACCCGAAGCGCAGGGATTCCTCTTAACTGACGAACGGCCTCGATGTCTATTCAACAAGGGAATGGCGGTCAGGTAAGATTTTCTCAATTCAGCTTTATATTTTACGTCATCAGCCCTCTGGGATGAAATCGGCTAGCTCCCTTCTGTCGGGAACTCGCTCTTCACTTTTTTCCTTCTATTTTTCAAGAGTAGTCCAATTTTGGAATCGGTCGATTCACGTTAGTTAACTCACGAGTTTTATTTTCTGCTACGAGATGAATAATTCTGCTGAGCTAGGAGAAGTATCACTCGCAAATGTGCCTAAGAGAATAGAGTGATAGGCAGAATTCGACCTCAGGCGGGAGTCGAACTCGCGTTTCACCCATACCGAGGAGGGGAACGTGAAAGGAACGAGGGTTCAACTCCCGTCTGAGGTCGGATTTTTGCCTACCATTCAGTTCTCTCAGGTCTATTTGAATCATGATATCACTGCCAGAATAGAAGTGAGATGATGAGAATTGTTGGACTTGTAAATGTGTTTACTTTTTGTAAAAACTCTATTGTTTGGTTGCAAGACGTATTAAACTTAAATGGAGACCTAGACGGAGCGTCTTCACCAATAATGCGGGTCCCATCACAGGGTAATCGTGCTGGCTTAGCTGTTTCGTTCCCTGAAGTCCCGAGGTAAGCCTGGCCAAAATTTGCTGAGATCGTTAGTACATCGAAGCAGTCGCCGTCCCTTGTAGATCGGAGGGCGGTTATTACCTTGCGACTACAACTACCACGACGGCGATCATTCCTAGTACGGTTCATTCTTACTTGAGCCTTTCGCGTGAAAAAGTCATACTCCTCACCTCATACTCCGTTGTTCGTCTGCTTTTTTGTGCGCTTGAAAACAAACATATTTACATATGTATGTGAACATGTATACATGTGTGTAAATATATATCACTTATGTACATATATATATATATATATATATATATAGTGCGTATGCACATGCATATGCACGAACATATGTACACATGTAGATAAATACATATATTTTCGTACACACGTTTATATGCTGAGTATATTCATACATAAACATGTATATGTATGCATGCATATCTATGTGTGATATGTGGACATATATACGCATATATACACGCATATATATGCATATATACGCAATCTCAATATCGAAGGTTGGGCGTTAATTTGATCGCGCCTCGTATGTCTGTAATGATTATAGTTTTCGTACAACCCATCAAATGTACTGCAGTGATTGCATTTCGTATCCTATGCTACAGCGACCACAAATGGCGTCTAGTTTTGACGGTTTTTTTTTCCTTTCGTGGAGTTTTTTTTTTGTTGTATCTTTAGCAGAATACAGCAACGAAAATGTCAGCCATGGCTGTTGAACCTGACCAGTTTTTGTTTTCGCTGTTTTTTCAATGAGCAGGCATTATGTTATTCTCATTAGCTTCACTTTTTCTAGGCTTTTTTCTGTTTTTTGAACCACGATTTGAATAAATTTCGCACTCACTAAAGTGGATGCTTCTTTCACTGGGACTGTTCTTAGTGTGAGCATTTGGTATATACGAATCGTTTCTTTGGCAAAGCGAACAAGGGATTCCTCATAAGATCATTGAAATATGATGCATCGAATACAATGCGTACCTAGTACCCGTACTTCTCATCTAGTATTTTACTAGTCAGTATCTCTTCTAAAAATACAAATATTCCAGATGGGTTTTGATGATTTTTGTATTCTGTTTGTGCTTACAATTCGTCTTTCCCATATAATTTTTTAGAACTCTTGGATTATTCGTAGTTGCCGTCTTGACGATTTGGTTTAATTGACATTATCATTGCTCGTTGCGCAAAATTTACATCTAGATCTTCATGTATTGGCCCTTTTCATAACCCATAAACAAGACCAATTTGCAATTATAGTTAATAGCAAGTGTCCGTCCTCCGCTAACATGTATTTGACTGACTTTGAAAGTGTAGTGGGATTGTGACGAGGATGTTAATTGTCTATGCTAACCTTCTTTTGACTTTAGGCTCTTTCTGGTGAAGAAGTTATGAGCGAAGATGAAGCACGAAAACGTCGTGAACAGCTCAACAGGAGACCGAGCTATCGGTAGGTGTTGCCATTATTCGTTGTTTATCTCGTTTCTTGAGTTTTCTTCTCATGTTTTTTATTTTGTGAAGACAAGATTACACTGGATAGTTTTACTGTCTTCTCCTACTGCAATGAGTAATTGATGTTATTTTACTATAGCAATATGCTTTCCGTCCTTGCGTTCACAGTGACTTTTGAAGTCGTTAATGGCACCGTCTTAATGATTAATACACTCACAAAGTACAAGTGTCCGTGGGAACTTAGGCCGTGAAGTCATCATGCGGCAGTTTGTCTCCTGTGCGATCCAAAACATGCTCTCATTCGGGGAAATCCCCTTGTCGAAGGGCAAGATGGAGATAACTATATGTTGTAGATGAATAGTATTGAAGTTTTTGCTGGTAGTCTGGCTGAGTTATTGAAAATGTTATCATTGGTTTTAGTAATGATGAATAATTCTTTCCCATCAGATCCCCTCTTTAAAACATTAAAAGCTCTCATTTAACGGATTGAAGTTACGCTGGTTAGTTATGTACGTATTTTTTTGTATACGTATCCATGTATATATATATATATGTGTGTATATATATATTATATATATATATATATACGTATACATTCACATACATGTACATATATATATATATATATATATATATAACATTCATGTACACATGTTTATACTTTAATAATAACCATATACATGTACATATACACATATGTATATAGTATATATATGAACATGTACGTATACATATACATATAATTCGAAGATTTCGAATAACTGGGTCAGTCTGTATCAATATCAGTGGCTCTCTAGATACTTTTTTAGTACAGTAATGTGTTTTACACAATGATGAAAAAGTAGACGGTTATGTGATAACGGAAATATCCTGATTCTAAAGAATTTAGTGACTTATTTTTGCTGTTTTCGCTTAACTAATGGTCGCTTTCAATGGTCGCACTTGGTATATGTTATTTGTTTAAGGGTTTGCAAAAAAAAAGCTTAGATGTTCCTCGAACCATGTACTAGAAGTAGTACCTTACTGCATTTTAACATGACCCGTCATCACAATTTATTAGGTGTGCAAATATAACTCTGCCGTTTTATCAATGAAATAATAGTAAAAATAAAAATATACAAATTCTCTTCTTCGTTTGCAAGTGCTTTGAAATCTCTATGTGTTTATATGTTACTAAATATAAGATATTTCACATTATGGTCTTTATAGGACTTTGGAATTGACGACTTTTGTACCCGAAAAGCGCCATTTAGGGGAACTTTACTTTGCAGACTTATTAAAAGTAGTTGGATTTGCTTGGTTTTGACATCGTTAAATTGCGCATATTCTTGCGAACATTCTGGTAGAGACGACTTGCTTATACTTGCTTAAGACGGAGCTGCCATGGGAAAAAATTCACTTGCTACTCATGCACGAATGGCGCCTAGGAGAAAATGCACTAGTGAAGCGGTGCATAAGAGTAGTAGAGTCTGGAGCGAGCTCCATCTTGAAGCAAGTACGGAAAAGTTGCATGCCATAATATCAGCAGAAAAAGTACGCAATTGATCGGTACCGAGGTCATGCAATTGTTTATTGCAAAAATCATACTAATGAGCTAAAACTGCACGAACTCTGCAATTTTGCTGCATGATAACGCCCAAGTTTGTGTTGCAAACGCCGAACGAAGACGTCATAAAGAGCTGAGGTGGGAGATTCTATGAAGTTTTACCTTACTCACTTTACTCTTCCGACATTGCACCGTCAGATTAGCACTTGAAATTACCAAATTCAAATCAGAACTTAATAAATTCAAAGGAATGGCGTTTTTCAAGTGCAAGAATCGTCATCTTCACATTTCAGTAAAAACCATCATATAAAATATTTTACATATCAAAACATATGAAGAACTAGTGGTTTTAACGCGATTTATCGATTTAGAAAAATGGAGTTTAGATACCATTAATCTCAATATTATTGTGAAAAAGCGATGGAGTTGTCCCTCTACTCGCTTTCGTCCTCCCTAGAGGGCGTATTTTAGATAAGTATTGCCTAAATGCATTGAGCACCATGCCATCTTGCGTTCGAAAAATTTCTTTATTAATATTCCATGGTGCGATTTCTTCGGATTTATTCCTATGTGTATGGAGGACGAATGACGTGAAATGTTCTGTCTTCAGTATCAATCAAATTCTTTATCACTTATCATCGAAACGTTCTTATGAGGGAATCAATACATCCATGGACAACTCTGGTTACAAGCTGAGATCTGTATGTTCCTGAATCTAAAATTTGAAAATGGAAACTATTTTTACGAGATTTATGCACTGTGTATTTCGTTCCGCGGTCTAAACAGCATAGTAACGCTCACAAGTGTAACCTTGTGCGATAAGCGAAAATAAATAGGATAAAGGATCAATCTCCGGTTCTAATCAATTCCTGAGAATTAGCTATGCATTCGAGTTCATCAAGAAATATTTGAGGTACCTGAAAGCATATCTGGCCTTACAATGACTTGCGGTGACTTGTCGATATAGCAAGGCAGTGCTGGTATCCTCTCAGACAAGTCTGGTATCAGTCCTCCGACCCCGGAGAAATGGAAGGCTTCGTAAGCCCTGGACGCGGGGTTGAACCAGCTACCACGTGTATATTGCATCTAACCATTCGTCAGGGCAATAAACGACAGTACGATGAATCTTCAACTATGCGCTAACGATCACTAGCTCTCTATGTGATGTTCAAGAGATCAACTGTATGATAGATGCTCTTGCTTCTTCCATGTTTTACTTCCATGCTATTTTTGCCTCATCTTGTTCATTCTCGATTTGGGCTTTTAGCATGTCTTCTCCTCTTCCTTTCATCCATTGCCCTCCTTCATCGTCACTATTTTCCCTAATCATTGAGCATTATCGTGGTGTAGTGTTGGTATCTAGTAGAGGAGCGCATGCACCCATGGTTTTCAATTCGGTGTCTTGAATTTCAGCTTACGATCTTCGCATCTCTATCACTTCAAATGATAATTCCATTTGCTTTGAATGGGATAATGTCACTTGCCGTGCAGTATTTTGCATTGCAGCATGAACCGACAAGGTCCCTATGTCAATAACATATTTCTTAGTTGCTTTCTTTACAATACAATGAATCTTTTTCGCCATACCGCCTTTCATGCGTCTACGTAATATTGTTTAGTACAGTGCTCTTCATATGGTGACTTGTTAAGCGCGCCACGTTCGCTTTAATGATGTAGCTTCATCCATAATGTGATCTGTAGTATATCAAAGGGAGCGTACCCACCAAAGCTTTTTTCCGATATTGATGTGCTCAGGGAATACTCTCCGCAACAATGTTCTTAGTCTTATGTCCAATAGAGTTTCCGCAAATGCTCTGGCATCATCAGATTCCCAGAGGAAATTCTCTTGATCGGCATTATACGGATCTTCAAGAATGGCACCCCAGCTTGCAGGTGAACTTACTGTAAATCCGAATACGTTTGTGGGAGGTAATGAAGTGAATTAAATAGTGGAGGTATACTGCATTTGTTATTTCCATTCAACGACATTCAACCGACCTGTTCCGCATCTCTTTGCCTGATCATATTTGACAGTTTTATTCCTATAATTTTCTTTATCGTCCATATTGCTGGGTTTGACGTGAAAGTTGTTCATCAGAAGTTTTTTTCAGGAAGATTTACTCTGTAGGTTACCCAGGCTATTTAAGGTTAATGTTATACTCCAGGTTAATAATTACCCTGTATTTGTTGATGCTTTATTCATCTCCACTACTAACCCTTCTTACTTCCTATCTTTCTCATTCAGGGACTATTTCGACATGTTGCATCAAGGAATATAAAAACAGAATATACGTAATATATATGTTGCACATATACGTATATGTACATTTCTAGGAGTGGGAAAATATGTTTTTGACAATGGAGTCCTCATTTGATAATTTATTTTTTTTAATGCATTTAAAGAAAACTATCGGCAAGTCTTTCATTTCTATAGCCTATAAGAAGATAAAGGCACATGTAGCATCGTGGATTAACGTGCCATGCATGCAGTACACACGTTCTTGATTTGATCCAGTCCCCCGAGCTCACCAAGCCTTCGATTTCGCAAGGATCAGCAAGTTGCTATCAAATGTGCCTGCGAGGATATCAGCGCTGATATAATACATCGGTAGGCTACTGCAAGTTATTGTATAAGCCAGACAAGTTAACCCCTTTACGGCAGTTGATCGATTTTCGTTATTTATTGAGAGTCTTTTCTTCGTTTCGGAAAAAACTTTAGATTTTCTGTACTACTCTATATTACATAATTTCTTCTACCCGCCGATATATTTTTTGTGCATTTATAGCTCAATGTAATCCTCTTTTCGCTCGTATAGCGCGCTGTAATGACTCTCCAAAATCCGCTTTGGAATCACGAAGATGTGCATCACTGAATGAGTATTAGTGTAGTTTAATGAAAAGCTATCCACAAGCCCTTGTCGGGCAAGGAAAAGACTCCGAGTGTGAGACATAATTGTGCTTCCGCTGCTACAACGTGCTAAGAAGGCCTTTCCACAAACTATTCAAATTGTTGAATTGTCCAAGATCTAAGCTTTCAAATAGCCTTTAGAATTCTGGTTGCAAATTTTTGTCCAGCAAAAAAGACCCTTGAAAAGTGGGTGGGAGGATCGAAAACGGCCCGCACTGCACGCAAGGCGTTAGTCTTTCATTTTGCTATGCATCTTTTTTTTTTGGAGGAGCACTTAAAGCACGACGATGTTTGGAAAGCCAATGAATAGGGAAAGTGGATTGTGCTGGGCATGAATTAGTTGAAAAGCAGCTAATGAGAAACCCGTTGAACAAAGATAACCTATAGAGGTGAGCGAATCGTTGATAATATAAACCATGTCGTATGTGTATTTAGGACATTTTGAATTATAACTGACACTACATCTATCTGGGCTCTGTAGTCGAGACCGTTGAAAGTTATCTTGTTTTTATTTCTCTTCCAATATCAGTGTAAGATTTTCGATAACGTACTTATAGAGAACGATTGCGCTGATTTTTTTTACTAAATCAATATTGCATTGTGTATATCTCTAAGTGATATTTATTTTAAGTCTTTACAATTTACTCTCTCATCAAAGTGTTATTCATTGGTCACTAAATGATGTTCATCAAGCATCTTTTTTGCTACCTCAGTTCTAGATCTTTATCACTGTGCCTATGACACTACCCCACATTCCCACATCCTTGTCGCGAGTTGAATTTCGAAAAAAAAGTAGTTTTGATGGGTGTATCTGTGAAAGGATTAATTTCTAACCTTTCTTTGATATATTAATTAATTTAAACCTTCATTGATATAAGACTACGACAGGTAAACATCTGTCCCGATATTTTGCACCAGTGCCTAGTGCAATGGTGAGTTATATTAGGAATTTATGACATTGGTCACGTAGTCTTTGATCATTTTGAAAGAATGGTGATGATTTTGCAGAATGATCTTGAAGGATCTTGAAACTGCTGACAAAGTACTGAAAAAAGAACCGGAAGAGACGCCACCGTCATCCGTGGACACGTCACCTCTACAGGTTGTTCTGTTGTTGTCCTCCCTTATTTCTTATAAAACATAAAGTTTAGGTAAACATACCACCGTCATCAGGACGACCAAGTGCAACTGGCGGGCCCAGTCCTTACGCATCTCCTTTGGCCGGAGGTCTTCTACAAAGTGGAAGTCTTACTCATTCCCTCCATCTTAATGGTGATCTAGGCACGCTTCCTCCAGGGATTGATTTTGCCGCCGCTATCGCTGCTGCTGCATCCGGTCAAAACTCTGCTTTATCAGTTGGCGCAGGTGAGCATAGTGCACAAATCAATGATTTTTCGGCCGTATATGCGTCAGACACGTACAAACTTCCTGGATAGTGAAATGAGATTGTTTTATGTGGTCATAAATTAGGGTCCAGATTAACTCGGCTCAGTATCAAGAAAATCGTTTAGATGTTGATACCCTTCGAATCAATCACGTTTTAGACCTCACACGTGAAATAGGTCGTTCCTTTGTTTCAGCGAAACGTGTAAATGTTGATGTTCACCAAAATAACAAAATCAAAGAAATCTTTTCCAATCTATCCTATATTCTTGTAGGTTTAATTAATACTTCTTTGCGAGCCATTAGGTTCCTAGTCTATTTCATATTGGTTTCATTCTCTTGAGATCCATAGTTGCTGCGATCAAACTTATCACTTCAAGGCGAAAGTCATTGAATTTGTAAGTTATGTGGAAGCATTTTACCCAGAAAGATCTCATCATGTTTGAACCAGCGTATGGGTGAACCAAGTTTTTGGATGATGAAGGCGTTCGAACTTTCTGCAAAATGGTAGCCCTAAGGAGACGTTAAATGGACATCCCTGCATGAGTGGCATTCTGGTGATTTCCCTGTATCCAACGTTAGATAGAAGTTCACCATAACGCTATCTATTGTGACTTAAATTTTCCATTTGAAATTTCCTATTCCTGCAGTGGATTCTATTGGGCTTCAATTTTATGGTGTTAAAGGTTCAGTATTTTATATTAGAGTTGAAGAAGAAAATTGCTGAATAAGATGATTATTCTAGTGTAAGTCAACATGAACGGCAACAAATGTATGCGTGACGAAGCCTATGTTATCAAAATTTCTCATCGCGATCTTTAGTTTACAGAAAACGATAGTACCTTTGTATAATTGCTCATGCTGATCCTTCTTTCAAACGATGATTACTTTGAATTTGATTTGGATTGTGGTCATAAGAAGATGGCGAAGAGCTGCGTTCGGGGAAACTGTTTTGTCGCTACGAATCTAGATCAAAGAACAATTTCCATTGGGTTTTGTGGAAGTGTTTTTTTTTTTTCAGTTCCTTTGATATTTCAGTCTGCAACTGGGAATTTGATTGATCTTCACATGTTGTCTTATCGTCCAGAATCGCAATTGATAAAGTTCTATGCACGAGATACCTAAACAGGTTTATTAGTGGTCGATTTTCTTGTTGTTTTAGCTTGAAACTCGAGCTAGCATGCTGGAGCGTTACGATATCATCAAAACGGGCCATCTTGTGCACTCCAGAATTAGTGGGAACTTTGTCGCCTTCTTAGGTTCATGCTAAGATTGTGACGATTATGACTTACCCACAGGAAATGCTGGGTCAAGAGATATCTACTGCACAGCTTTGGGCGTGAACTTCTTGCTGTAAATCGCAACTTGACATATAGCTATAGACCCAGCACGAAAGGCGCGAAACCGATAGAGAAACCTATTCCATTTATCTGTTTTCGTATTTAGAGAATTGAGTGGTAAGCAAAAACACGGCCTCAGGCGGGAATCGAACCCGCGTTTCATCCTATCCGGGGACGCGTGCTTAAACCACTACACCACCGCTTTTTTGTGGTTTTTGCTAACCACTCAATTCTCTAAGTTATATTAGTAACATCGTAACACTGCGAAATAAGCAGTAGAAATACTATAATTTCGAAGTATCATATATATATATATATAACAACAGCTGTCAGTTTAACGGGATTTATAAAGCGAAATCGCATATCCGACCAAACCTGTTAAAGGTTGGTAGCTGATAGCTAACATAAAAATGTTGAAGAATGAGTGATCGGGCAAATGTGCCTCGGTTGTGTAGTGGTTAGAGCACGCGTCCCCGGCTAGGATGAAAAGCGGGTTCGATTCCCGCCTGAGGCCGTGTTTTTGCTCACCACTCAATTCTCTAAGTTATATTAGTAACATCATAACACCGCGAAATAAGCAGTAGAAATACTATAATTTCGAAGTGTTTTCGTATTGTGTATCTTTCCTCAAGTTTTAGTGTTAAATATGCTACAACTTTACTAGGTTCTGAGACCTAGTTTTGACCTGATTATATATATGTACACATACATATACATATAGTATATATATATATATATTTATACATAAACATATGAACATATTTATACGTGCACATATATATATATATATATTTTATATATATATATGCAAGCGCATGTGCGTACGTATACATATGTATCTATATGTGTATATGTATATATATATATATATGTATATATATATACATTTTTATATAATGTATGTACATGCATATATATGCACATGTGTATATGCATTATGAATACATATATATGTATATAAATGTACACATGTACATGTACATACATATAAATCAAAAACAATGCTACATCTGCATCTGATCTCGTCATTGTCATTTTTCAGCATGATTTACATACTTTGCTTGAATTTCACCATACCTTTAGGAGATTTGGAAGTTTATTTGATGTTAGTGTAATAACTTCCATCTTTTGTTTATTTATATCCATCAACAAATTCTGCATTGTAATAAATTTCAATGGATGTAAAGAGACTAGCGCACACCGCCACGTGAATGCATGCACTCGTCGATTAGGTCATCACTGCGATATCCGCGAAAATTGTAGGTCATCTTCACAGTTGATATGACATTTTGATGGAAATGTTCTCGCAGTAGGCTGATATCACTTTCTTTATTGTTCAGCTCACTATCACTTCTCTGATTTCTCTAAATATTAGTTTTTGTGAGTTCATATTAGTAGAAGAGTTTAGTATTCTTTTCATTGCCGTTCAACTCAAAATCAATCGAATACTTTTACCAGCTAATATAGTTTACGCCATTTCGCGCGAAATCCATTTGAAATGTCCCACGTGTCGGACTAATTACGATAAAACTCTTAGTGTGTTACTTTTTCATCCTTGTTTCTGATTTCATTTTGTTTTCTTTCTTGTTTAGTCACTTTACAGTTAGTATAGGCAGTTGTGTGGTCTTTATTATTTTTACAGCAGATAATTCTGGAAGCTATAAATGTATCAGTGTGTCACTTATAGTCTCCCTAATCCTTGAATGAATAGATGTGTTCCAGTGAAGATTTTGCTCTTTTATGCTGATCGACAGAGTTGAGTAATGAGTACCATTTTCGCGAGGCTTACGAAGGCTACCGTACTTTCCGGATGTGTTGCTTTATTTCTTCTATTCTAAGCAAATCCACCCTTGTGTAGTTTCTCGAACATCATCATGGAGTCGCTCGTGCTTCACTTATGGGGAATTTGTCAGGCTTATTGCGAGGTAGATGTGAAAACGTTTAGTTTATATCTCTAAGTTATCTAACCCCTTCGCTACCATGGGTCCAATCCCCTGCGTCTCTAACCCCCCGCATGTTGCGTCTACGATGGCGTCTAACTCCAGTGTGCTACGTCTAACAATCTCTTTAACCCCTAAGGGACGATGTGTACCAGCTGAGGTGCACGATTGTTTGAAGTCGTTTCTCGCTGCATAAAAGCTTTCTCTCAGACATTTCGTATTCATTCGGAAGCTTAAATCTCTGCGATTTCAACGACATGTTTAATTTCTAAAAAGCCTTTTGATTACGTCACAACAGTGAAAGTAGGATTATGTTTCACACTCAATTTCTTCATTTGCTCTGCTGCGGCTTCGATATGACTCTCCACTAAAGTTTTATTAGTTATTAGATAGCACAAATTCCGAGGATTTTGATAGTATGAACGTTTCATTGAAAAGATGTCACAGAACGCTGTAAGACGAAAAGAGGATCACATTTCACGTCTAAAATGCTGCCCTGCCGCTTGGACGTCATAGATGGTTTATTGGTAATTCTAGCTTCAGTTTATAAGTCAGAGGTATCTTGTCGTTCCATGAAGAAAGGTTGTCTTTAATGAACCTTTTACAAAAGTTTTTTGATGTAAAGAGTGGATTTTTTTTTGGAATCATTTTTCAGCGGTAAAATCACGTCCTTGTGAAATATACACAAACTTTCAACCGCTCTTGTACATTTGTATAGCCTGTCTTGCACGACCGTAGCTTGAAAGCGCATCTTTTATAACAAAATATATCAAATAGTGGTCTTGTGAAGATATTTCTGTAATATGTAGCACTAGTAAGTGTAGGAAGATCGCGCGTTCATCATTGCGTATGATGCGGTACTTCCCCTGTCAGGACCCATATTAAAAGAAAAAGTATTTTTCGCTCTTCCTAAACATTTTAGTAGTCATTAGATAGCTTAAATCTCGAGAAAATTGAAATATGTACTTTATTTTTTGAAAGGTCTCTGCATTACACTGTAAGGGAGAAAACTATGTTATTTAACACCTGAGTATCTTTAGTTGAGGAAGCTTTTCCTCAAAAAATTCAGCAGTTCTACCATAACACAATTCTCGGCAAACCTAATAGTGTTCTTGGTTTTCCAAGAAATCTCTTTATTGTGGCTGCAACATGTAAATAGATGCATTTCACATGCGGCGCGTATACCTTCCACGGGTGTGTGGATGAATTTTGCAACATTGGGCATCAATCCGTTGCCGTTCCAGAACCATTTGAGTTCTCAAATATTGAGGATTTCAATGGTGTGCTTGCCTACGAAATTTTCTTTGCGAGCTGTAGCAGCAAGAATAAACTATATTGCATCTGAGTATAGAAAATATATATACGTATATAAGTATGTGTACATGTGCATATATAAATGCATATATATATATGTATATGTACGTATTTAGGTACATATATATCTACGTATACATATGTATATATATATATGTCTATATATATATATATATATATATATATATATATATATAAATGTGTACGTATGCATCGTATATATGTATATATGTTCATATATATACACATGTATATACACATTTACATATATAGTGTACATGACGGAGCTTCTTTCTAAAGAGACGGTTCTGTCACACGAGCGTCTTTGGTTTGCATAAGTACCTGAAACTTGGTTATAAAGGCCTTTTGTACATAATGTTAGTACATCAATCACAGTGAAGTTTAGAAATGTGTCCGCAGCAAATTTTGTGATAAAGTAATGTAGCAGACTCAAGCAGTTTGTGTAGGTATTTGCATTAGGAATTACGTCAGAGATTTCGTTGTAGATTTATGAGGGTGTGAAACAATTATTCCTACCAACAGAGACCGTAAATCGTATCAGGGGTGACCGCTGTGTTGGTAGCTACTAGTGGCGAGGTGCTAGTCTCCCTTTGACCCCCAAAGGCTGGTACCTACTTCAATATGGTGACGAGTTGAGGAAGCCTCGACTACTCTTATACTTGAGACTTCTGGAAACAAAACAGCTAAAACAGCGCGATTTCTTCGTGCTGGGGCCCGTACTATCAGTGAAGATTGGCCGTTAAGTAACCAAGTAAGTAGGAAATTATAATTGCATCAGTATGATTGCTTGTGCTAATGAGTATCTCGACAGATGAGACACTTCATAATCCAAAGAAGTAAAGAGATGTAGACTGTGCAAACATTGTCAAAGCGATGGAGTAATGCTTCTGTTACTTGAATTGGGCGGAGAAGCTCCCAGAAGGACGAGCTATCGGGCAGTCCTCTGTATAGTCATCATGAATGAGTACGGATCTTGGAGAGGAAGCTAGGTCTTGTGTCAAGTTATCTGTAGTAGATTACGTAACAAGAATGAACACCACTAAGAGATACATATATAAGAGTTCAAGGCGGGAAATAGATGAATGAGCAAAGGCTCAATGTTTACTAAAGTAATTGAAGGAGAGGGACACCATCAGTTTGACGTTGTATCTTTGTCGATTTCATGGCCTGTTTGAAGTGATCGATTTGGAGTCGGTTAATCATCTAAGTAGTGATGCGTTCGAAGTGTTCGATAGATGATTAAGCGCAGAGAGTTTGCATACTTCTGTGGTTCGATATGAAGAAGAGGGTAATCTTCTTGGTTTGATTTATCAGTTCGACATAAGCCTTTTGATATACTTGTTGATATTTATGTATACATACGTGAGCTCGTCTGCGTACTCTGGATCTAATCTGAATATCGATTCAGTTGGTAAAACTTTCACTACCCGACAAGTAACCTATGTGCACTCTCAAACAGGTGACTATGGATATCTGAGAATCTCATTTACAGCTGCTCATCTCAATATTGAGATACAATTCAGTCTAATGGTTATAGGCTCATCTGCGATTCCGATGAACCATGATGGACATGTGATCAAACCTGTCAGTGGCATGGATCCCTCGTCATTTACAGGTAGGCACACCATCGATTTTTCTGCAACTGATCATATGAGGCGCTGTTTCAGAATGGCATTCTCCATTATTGTCTGGATATATCAGTTCACCTTCACCAACAATGGCGGCTGGTTCACGAAGTTCTATGAGCGGTTGTGGCGGCGGTGAAGACGAGTCGACGAGAAAGCGACAAGTGCGATTACTGAAAAATCGCGAAGCCGCCAAGGAGTGTCGTCGTAAGAAGAAGGTGTGTTCAAGTAGATTTTTTTTATTCGTTTCCACTTTTTTTTTTACTATCACCAGCATCCATGTTGGCAGGTCTGATTTGTTTTTGTTATTGCTGTGAGCAAATCATTTCCGAGGCGACTTTTCCTCTTCTTGGGGAATATTTATTTTTGAGCGGTAATGTTATTTTTCTAACGGTGGAATTTCTCATCCATGCATTATTTGCAGTAAAGGCAGAATGCACATTTTTAATAAGAATATCGGTACAATTTCGTTATTGGAAAAGCTTTTTTGAAGGGACCTCTTTTGCTGCACAAAGATTTTCCACTTGGCTATCAGTGATCATCCGAAAGCTGAAATCGCGGAAGATTCGAAAATATACTCGTTTCTTGGAAAGGCCTTTTCACAGTGCAGTATCACTGAAATTAATGATTCATTTTACACGCATCGCGCATTATCGGGCTTGTATTCGAGCTCTTACCTTGAACTACCATCATGCCATCATGTAGCGTTAATCTCGCGAATTTCGAAACTGCGCTTGTTTCTTTTTTTATCGGGATGGCATTCTTACGACGCTGCAGCGGGGAAATTAAAATTGTTTTTCACACGCGTAGCGCGTTGTCTCCAGTCATCGTCCGTATTTTTCGCAGGACAGAGCTGTTCCCTTAGACTGCTAATAATCGTTCGATAGCGTCAATTTCGGAAATTCGAAAAAGTATTCGGTTTTGGTAAAGGCTTTTTATAGCGCAGCGTCAATGAGAAAAATTGTACTAAATACGCGTCGCGCGTTATCGCGCGGATTTTTCTTGTTCATCTGAAAGTTTTTCTCCGTTTTGTGAAGATTTCTATATCTTTAGTATTGGGGTTTCTAGAAAAAAAAAACTTCCTCCGTCGTTCTAAGGCTTAGGCTTTTCATTTTGATTTCATATTGCTAAGGATTAGAATGAAAAACACTGCTAAGCCTAAGTCTAAGAAGCCTGACTCTAACCACAAAGAGCATATAAACGTGTAGAAGGAATCTTCGAGTATCAAAGTCACATGTTTACATTTTTTTATCAAGCGGTGAGAAATCCTAAACTCGATAACGAGAGCTGCACTCCACACGTGAATTGCGCTATCGATCCTCAGCCTATCCATAAGCAATGCGCAGCGGCTTTGAAGCTCGATCTTATTTTCCTTGCTACGGTTAAGTAAAACGCTGTTTTCGGAAAACAAGCCCAATGTAGGAATCGCCGAAATTTACGATCGCTAATATCCTGAGGGAAGGGCTCTGTCCTGCCAAGAAACACACGTGTGTGAAACATGATACAATTTTACTTGCTGTTGTTTTGTAAGAAAGCTTTTCCAAAATCAAGTACACTTCTGAAACCACTGAGATTTACGCTATCAAACGATCATTGAAAGCCCACGAAAAAAACTGTGTTCAGCGAAATATGCGCACGATACTGCGGGTCGCGTGTGAAACGAGTTTTATTTCTTATTGCTACAGCGCTCTAAGAGGGCTCTTCTGAAAACAAGTATTTCAATTTAAAAATCAGCTCAAATTTCAATATGCTTGGTAATCATTTTTGAGTCACGCATGTCAGTGCTCTGTCAAAGAGGACTGACTAATAGAGCCCGATACACGTGTTTCGATCTTGTGATCTCGTCAGTCGGGCAGTTACTCCTTCTCGTCTTTGCCAATGCTCTTAGTGTGGGGACTGGAGCACCTACACAGCATTGGCAAAAGACGAGAAAGGGTAACTGCCCGACTGACGAGATCGCAAGATTGAGATACTTCAATTTACTTTTGATCCCTATTCATAGTGTTTTTTTTTCACTGCGGATCCCAGTACTTCTACTTCTTGAACATCGTAAAATGCTGGTTGTGCACGTCTCCTTGCAATTCAGTGGAGAGCCTGACTGTGGCGTTCCATAGGGCGTTCATTGTTGACTGCCGGAGAAGATTGGGGCGCAGGGTTTCTCCCGTGTGCATCGCGATGAGCATCACAACCACTCGGGCATGGCGCCCCCTGAAAACAAGTACATTTTTTAATTTGAAGAGATTCGTGCTTTCGACCGATTACCAATACTTTCGTGGAAACTCTTTGTCCAACAAAAAAGGTTTTTCAGGAAACGCTTTTCGACAACGGAATTTGGAGGTACTCATATGTTAGGCGGCGACAAATTTTTAAGCCGATCTCATTCGCTGGGCGGGAACTTTCCATAGGAGTGTTAGTTAGTAATCGTTAGAAAACGTAAATCTCTGGCTACAATTCTACGTTGCTGATTTTTCATAACACTCTTCTTCTATAACACTGTAGCATCGAGAATAAGATTTTGTTTCACACACACATTTCGCCTTCATTTTATCACGCGTATCAATCTCCAGAAGCACGGAAAGTATACGAGCGTTTAGAGAACTTTCCGTACCATCACAATCTGTTTTTATCTGACGTTTTATCTGACGTGTGTTGAAGAAAAATAACGATATTTCAAACGCAATCACCCCCGTCCTGCCCCCCACTCCATGAGTAGATCCGTAAATAGAGTCGCCGGAAAGGTTCATAGCTGAAGAAAATATGAAAGGAAGCCACAGCGACGATTTGTTAGTAAGGGAATCGTCTGATCCACCGCGTAGCTCGATAATGACCTACCACACTATGGTTAAAACGGCAGTAAATGTTGTTTTATTGAGGATTTCTTCACCGCATCGATAGATATTCTGCATAGAAACGTTCGATTCTTATACTACTGAGAATCTCTACACGCTGATATGCTTTTTGTGCTTTCAGCTATACATGATAGTGGTAAAAATATAGGTCAAAGGCGAGTGAGAATTAAGATTTTATTTTTGATACTATAGAGTTACAGAAGGGTTTTCTGAAAAACCGCCAACATAGTGGAGTAGCCAGAGATTTAAGCTTTCTAATGATTACTAACACTTCTGTGAGAATTTCCTTACCAGCGAATAATGTCGGCTTAAAAATTTGTCGACCTTAACATATAAATACTCGGAATTTTACCAGGATATTTTTTCCTGCTGTACACATTGCTAGTTCTTTATTTTTTTTTTCAGGAATATGTGAAATGTCTAGAAAGCAGAGTTGCTGTATTAGAGAATCAGAATAAAGCCTTAATTGAAGAGTTGAAAACTTTGAAAGAACTTTATTGTCGAAAGGAGAAGAGTGATATGTAAATTGTTTTCATCACACTGGGAGCATAGTCGTTGTTCTAGTTTATATTTATTACATGTTGTCCGCGAAAGTCAGTTTCATGTATCCTTTAACTGATTGTGCTATACGGTTCCATTGTATTCTACCCGATGTGTTTCTGTCATTTAGTTTGGACCATTTATAATTTGTTCCTCATGCGGGGTCCTACTAGATTCAGTTACTTTACTAACCATCATCATAGTCCTGATAGATAATGGAAAAGAACCAAGGATGTTACATTCTGTTTAGTTCAGCTGCTCTACCACTAGATTTGTTTAGTTGTCTATATTGTTTTCAGTTTCTTGCTAAGATTTAACATAATCACAGCTTTGTATGTTGATACGTCTATCGTCTTAATGATTTTGAGCACAGCTCGTTTGTTGTACGTGATATTTATCCCTTCTATCAATATAATGTTATTTACGTTTGTGATCGACTTGATTTGATATTTGGCGAAGAAACTCGGGAATTACCAGGTGATGTAGACTCTCAGAATTGTTTAATGAATACTTGTTCAAAATTTAGCAGTGAAAAGTGGGAGAGGTAGAGTGAGAGATGAAGAGAGAAAGAAAGAAAAGCAGAGAGACAGGAATATAGATAGTAAGAGAGGACTGCGCGGAAGAGATTAAGGACATCCCAGAACATTTTTTTAGTCATCCTAAATCAGTTATTGATTCAAAATCTGCCATATGTTGTATTCTCATGTTTGACCGTTCCTTATTGTAAATGTGTGATGATAAAATTCTATATGTCATAGGATCTGCTGATTTTGTTGAATAATGCCTATTCAGCTCCATCAAAGACATACCGGCTGTTCAGAAACTTACGAATAGCCTCGGATCTCTTTTCTCCTCTATGAAGTTAGATTTCAAGTAATGATAAACTAATAACTTTGAGGGTTTTTTGTAAAACCAACTGAAGTCAAAAAGAATTGTATTACTTTCACGAAGAGTATCAGAGTGCGCATAAAGGATAAAGGATAAAACTCTTGGCGTTGATCAATCCCTGAGGGATGAGCTAAGCATTCGTCATCATTTCTAGTTTCGTTTGAGGTGATTGAATGCATATCAAGCTTTCAAAATGACTCGCGGTGGCCTACCGCTGTATCAAGTCAATGTTGCTTCTTCTCCTAGACTAGTCTGCGACCAGCCTGATATCAATCAATCTACCAACCCCGGAGGGATGGATGGCTTGGTGAGTCATGAGCGCACGAATGAACCATCAATCTTGTGTTCGACGCAGAGCACCTCTAACCACCGCGCCACATGCGCTCTTAGTGCGCATAAATATGTACGTAATACCTTGAACTTCTTGTATATGGTATGCGAATTCAAATTAATAACCGTTTGAGGACCATTGTTGACAGGCAGGCGGCATCGCGCCGTCGCTTGCGCGGCACTCGCAAGGGCAACATCTGCGTGTCTGTGTAGGAAGGCGACGCTGTATGCGTCTGGCTTCCCACGAGGTGCGATGGCTTCCTCACGAGGCGCGACACCGCCATTACAGTAACTGGGTGAGATTTGGCGTCGCACGCCACGGTACGAAACGTACCGTTTGTTCATTAAAGGGATAAGTCACGGATTTTGTTCAGCGTCGGTAGGATATGACGCCGCTTCTGATGTAATGCTGGATAAGAATGGATAGAAATTCTAAAACGACTTCTTTTGTATACAGGTACAGACTGCTTTTAAATTCGACATATCTGAGAAGAGTGTGGTTTTTTCCTGGAGCTCAGATTTACTGCTCTTCAAACGCCTGCTCGATGTAAATGGATTATGTTGAAAGCTGTCCTTAGGCATGGTCTATCTTCAACTCTCTTGGGAGCGCCGTTGATAAAGCTGTGTCCTACACGTCGATCACGCCAGCAGATGCTGCCTGCCTGTCTTCCTGCGAGGGGCGACGTCGCCACAACAGTAGCTGGGTCAGGTGCGGCTGTTACATTTCGTAGCACGTGATCCCCCAAGGGTTACTGATTGCTACATGTAGGGTCTGGTGAAGCACGGTGGCTAGAGATGTCTTGCAATGCACCCGTTCTCGATTCTATCTCAGGGCTCGAGTGAACCAATTCCGCCTTATATTTCGGAGTTTATAACCATGTCGCCAAGACGGTCTCTTTCAAGAGCTTCGAACGAAAGTAAAGGGATAAGGCGTCTTTCACTTAACGTGAATTGGTACACTTTCGGCACCGATTGCTAATAACAGTAGGGGTAAGCCGTGAGGGATGTGGTACTAGTGAGGCGGGTGAGAATACGCCGAGACGTATGTGTGGCACTAGAAATGCTTTTACGAGACCTTCGGAAAGCTTGGAACATTCTTTCGCATTATATTGGATTTTTGAGCGAGGTCTCGAATAATCGATTGGAGATATTGTTACATATTCTCTGTTAGTTTTCTCATTTATCTCTCCTATATAATCCGACTTCGTTCGTCCCACTGGTTTCTGTTTTGCGTGTAACTCCCAGTGCTCAAAGCTAATCCTCGATCTTTCATATCCGCGCGCCATGAACCGGCAGAATCAGAGTTGGAGTTACTACGAATATTTGCGCCACTAGATTTCTGGAAGGGAAGTTTGAAGTCGTTCCCCCTGTCCAAGTATTTATCAGCACTTCCATTCAAACCGCTTCGCCAACTTTTTGAGTTGGCAAAACCAAGACGATCTTGCTCTTTCTCCGCGCCAGCCCATCCACCTTCACTACCAAAATCACTGTTACTCGGCAACCCCTCTTTCCCTCTATCTTCTGCTTGTGCACGACAACCACCGGAAAATACTCGGCGTTGTGGCGACAGGCCAGCATTGTCATCCGCCGCCCAGCAGACAGAGGGTCTTGGAGTTTCTTGACTGCTGCTCGATTTCTAATGCCTTCTACTTTCATCAGTGCTCTAACCATTTGAATGGAGAGAACTTCCATCATCTCCATTAAACTCGACCGAGAGATACTCAGGACGTTGCAGGCTAAGCGGGGCAGTGGACAGACGCATCATTTCCTCTCTGTCATATCGTAACACTTGACCGTTTTGCTCAATGAAGTTTCGGCTTAATAGATTCGATACCACTGGATGGACCACGTTCCCTACAAATGACTGCCTTCCCATATTTACGCTCAAATTTAAGTAATTAACGACTTTCAGCGATCTCCCTCTCTGAGGGTTCCCGCTCAATTAGTCGCGAGGGCACGTGAAGAGTCACAGGTGGATTCAGGGAATGAGCTCTTTGCTTCTGCAGCGCCGATTTGACAAAACTCATCTCTACGAGTCAAATCGGCCAAAAGCCTACACTCAAGCGGCTGTGAAGTACTTAGGAGGTTAGGAGTCGCCTCCCCCACGTTCAGAGCCTAGCAGGCTATACGTTGGTTATCAAAATTCTAAAAACAGCAATAAATATGGGCCTCACTCTCCTGACTCCGAAACAGCCCTTGGTATGGCAGCGCCAGTAGGACGAGTACGGAGAAGCTGCTGAATGCTTAGGGTCCAAACTAGGCTGCCAAAATTGAAACGGACTAAAATGACGATCTGTATCAACAATGCAAGAACAAATCCTTTCATTATTATTTGAGCCAACTTGTCATATGGTCTGGTAAGGGATCTTGTACAGCCCGATACACGTGTTTCGTCCTTACAGACTCGTCAGTCGGGCAGAACCCGTCGTCTTTCGATATTTTTATAATCAGTTTTCTCGGGAGCTCTGCTCCCTTACAGAGAGTTATCGAAGACGAACGTTTTACACTCTATGTCAAGCGAAATTTTCACCTAACACAGCGTTTTCGCACTCGATTGCTTGCTGGCTGGTATTTTTATCATATTATACCTTTCTTTCGAGTGCTTTATTGAGACCACGCTTAATGCAAGAACACTTGCTCACGAATCCGCTGTAGAAATTCTATTGATTCAAGCAAGAGTAATAAGGTACGACCGTCATTGGCTTGGTTGAGACGAGAAGGCGCCATCCTTTTCACGCTGTTTATGACACCGGAGAGAAGTGTTTCTTGGAACATGCGATAATAGAGGTGACAGCGGCGCTGGCGTCCTCGTCAAATCGAATTTGACCGTGAACATCGATTCATTCGTACAGCTAACAACCCGTATTCGACGATTACGGTTCAAAACGATGCGTTCAACACCAGCTTTGACCATCTTCGTTGCTTACGCACTAACATCAAGCTATAACGAAGACGAAGTCGAAGTGTTCTATATGGACCTCAAAAGATTCTTCAGAGAATGATCATACCTTCTTCAAGGTCATTGTTGGAGATTCTAATGCGAAAACTGGACCTAGGAGAACGTCTGAAGAACGTCACATTGGGACCCACAGAGTTAGAATGGAATGAACAGCGTGAGAGGCTATCTGAAATTCATCATGACGACCAAAGCCATCCATGTGTAACCTCACAATTCGAAAAGCCTCACTCTCACGTGATGGGCATTGGAGTCTCCCTATGGAGAGTACCATAACGAAATAGACCACATCTTAGTGAATCGAAGGCTTTGCCTGACCGATGTCGCTGTTGTTCCTAAGTTCTACACGGGATCAGACCATCGTCTCCTCGCGCAACGTTCCGTTTCTCGCTAGGAAGGAGAGAAAGCCGCTAAATTCAAACAACGAAGTCCCAGAGCTAGCATAAATGGGATGTATTCCAATCATTAGTCGGCTCTGGTAAGAAACCGTTGTCGACAACATCGACGAAGAATACGATCGACTCGTTGAATATCTTCACGTTAGCGCTATGAAAGCCGAGAGTTCTAAGGTCACGAAGAGACGCTTGTCTCCGCAGACACTCGAGCTGATACGTCAACGTGGAATCGCACGAGCTACAGGCAACCGAAACCTTACGTCCGATCTTGCGAAACGCTGCAGAGAAGCGATAAAAGAAGACCTCAAAGAGAGACGAGCAGCAGTTATGGCAGAAGCTGCGAGCTAGAGAGCTTTCGCAAAGCCCAGCGAGGCTTCGCCAACTATGAGACCAAGATGATTGCACTCAGATACCCTGACGGTACACTTACAGCTTCCAGAAGGGCAATGGAGAAAATCATCCACCAGTACTACTCGAATCTCTTCGCTAGCCATGTCCTCTTACCGTCATATGAATTGAAAAAGATGAATATGTCGTTCCACCGGTCCTCCCTTCCGAAGTCCGACATGCTATATCGTCGATGAAGAAAAGAACATCACCCGGTCCAGAGAGGATTAGACCATAACATCTGAGGAACCTGCCGCCAGTTCTCATCGACACCCTGGCTCGGCTCTTCACACGCTACCTGTCAGAATGCAAGTTCCTATTCGATGGAAAACCAGCAAGACCGTATTGTTGTTCAAAAAGGGAGACCATCACGACATGGGCAACTATCGCCCAATCTGCTTGCTGTCCGTTGTCTATAAACTCTTCACTCGAGTCGTCCTCAAACAGGATTGACACAACAGTGGACGAAGCGACAATCATGCGAACAAGCAGGGTTCCGAAAAGGATTTAGCACCTTAGACCATATCCACACGATTACAAGACTCATTGAAGTTTCACGAGAGTACAAGCAATCACTCTGTCTCACTTTCATCGATCTGAAGAAAGCCTTCGATTCAGTGGAAACACAGGCGGTTATAGAGGCTCTGGATAACCAGGGCGTTCCTACTCGGTACATAATGATTCTTCGTGAGCTTTATGAAGATTCTGCGACCAAAATATCTCCATTCCACAACAGTATCACCATTGACGTAAGAAGAGGGGTTCGACAAGGCGATACAATTTCGCCAAAACTATTCTCTGTCACCCTACAAAACGTCATGCGAACATCAAAATGGGACGATATGGAGTGAAAAATTGACGGTCGACAATTACACCATCTTCGCTTTGCTAAAGATATCGTTCTCATAACACCAAACATCAGCCAAGCGGAACGAATGTTGACCGATTTCGATAACGCCTGTGGAAAGATTGGTCTTCAACTGAATCTAACGAAAACAATGCTTCATGAGGAACGGATGGATTTCTAATGCCCCATTCACGCTCAACGGAACGACAATCTCCGAATGCTCCAGCTACGTCTATCTAGGTCGTGAAGTCAACATGATGAACGACCTAGCTCCAGAGTTGAGCAAGAGAAACGAGCGGCTTGGGAAACGTTTAAGAGCATCAAGATGTAGTGCAGAGGACTAAGAACATCCGACTCCGTGCCCACCTTTTCGACTCGACAATTATCCCTCCCCAACGTATGCGTTAGAAAGCTGGTCGCTACGTAAGCAGGACGAAGGAACACTTGACTTTATCGAACGCGCAGTCGAAAGGTCGATGCTAGGAGTATCCCGTATCTCGCAAATGAGGAAAAGGATCCGAAGTTCCGACCTACGTCAACGATCGAAAATCAGAGACGCCGTTCTGCACACCAGGACATCGAAAATAAAGTGGGCCGGACACGTGATGCGCTTGACAACACAACCGATGGACGAGAGCCGTTACCGACTGGATTCCTCGGGATATCAAGCGCTCTACCTGGCCACCGACCCGTTGGTACATTTCTTCACGAAAGGCACAGAAAATAGATATGATGCTCACCGAATCCCTACAGCGATGAGGGCTCACTAGGGTACTCTATTACGCAATAAAAAATCGAAGTATTGCTGTTACCCCTTCGAGTCACTCGACGATCAGCAGGACAACAGGTGACAGGTGATGACCCGGCTTCACATTCATTGTGCGAATTCCAGTAATTCAAGCATTCGATTCGTCTCCTCGCGTCGTTCATCGCTTGCTTGAAGTTTTCCTCTCTTCATAGACGTCGCAGAATACTGCTGATCGGGCAGATCTCCCAACAACGTTGAAAGGTAGCCAGGCTGGGGCACTCGTTGGATAATCACCACAGAGTGCTGGGGGGTGGGGGATCGGCTCCGCACTGAGCATCACTAACCACTCGCCCACAACTCCCTCCCCACCTCTGACAGTGGCGGAAGTGCAATTGGTGCAAAGGATTTGACGCGGGTCAAATTTCACTGGCGCATATCGAGTGCATCCTAGTCGCTCCGCCGTCCTCATCTTTCTCGTTGTTCGTTGTGTCTTCACGTGTATATCTGTATATACATGAGTACCGACATACACATAACATATACACGTGCGTACATGTATGTGTTTATGCATGCGTACGTAGACAAACGTGTATACGTGTACACGTATACGTGCATCTACAGCTTACACGTATAAATGCTGTGTATATACGTGTGTACATGGATGTGCGTGAACAGATGTGTATACATGTATGCGCGTGTACGTACATATACACTGTATATACGCACATATATATACACATTATATATGGCGTTTTGAATATTGTTACAACTGATTTTATGTTAAGTTCCAATTTCACGCTATCTTCTTCTTAGAAGATTCGAAGAATAAGCTGACCAGTGATTTGAGCTTTTATTTTTTCCCTCGATACTCTAATTAGTTCATAGTTTTTCTCTGTGAATTTTCTCTTTTCTTTCTCTTCTCTTTTCTTTTTTTCCCTTTTCTGTTTTTTTTCCTCAAAATCAAAGCACGGAGTTGTATTAAAAACCATTGAAATGCTTAGATTCCGGCGGATCTCGTCTTCTTGAGGGCCTGGAAAACTAAGGTTTTCTCAAGCCCGATTAGCCAGAAACATCTATAATTTCTTCGGAAAATATAATCATGCCCAGATTTCTATCGCATCAACTCTTTCGGTACTGTGGACGCACAACCTCTACGTCTCTGACAACTCTGGTAGGTAGCCAGAACTCTCCATAACTTCATCGGAAATCATGACCATGCGCAGATGCATATCGCATTAACCATTTGGGGAGCGTGGACCCACGACCTCTTCATCTCTAACTGGCAATTCTGAACGATCTGCTTCACCTCCTCTGCTTCGCTAATCTTCAGCGGGCCGTTGTTCGACGCAACACGCTGTGGGTTAGAGATGCAGGGGAGGTGGGACACACCGTCCACAGTTACCAGTCAGAGATACAGAAATCGTGGGTCAACGGTCCCGAAAGGGTTAATGCGTTAGAAATCTGCACATGATTATATTTTCCGATGAGGTTATGAACGGTTTTGGCTAACTAGGCTGTAAAAGTCCTTAGTTTTCGAGGCTCTCAAAAGGGCGAGATCCGCCGGAACTTCAGTAGTTCAACTATCGCATTAAGAACAAAATAGCTTTCCCACCACCCCCACCCATTACTTTCTATGGAGAGACCTTCTCTTTTTCTGTGAGATTTTTGTTGTCTCATAAAGAAGATACTGTAAATTGAAGATTGATAATGTAACAAGCGTCAGTAGGGCAGTTGGTTGGAGCACGTGCCTCCGGAAAAGAAGAGGTATGGGTTTGAGTCCCGCCTGACGCAAAGGTTTTGCGCACACTCGACATCATTGGATATATTTGTAATATCTATCCATCACTAAAAGGCGGTTAACGAAAAAAATTCTTGTTGAAATCGTTGGACGCAAGACGTTGGGGGTTAGAGATGCAGGAGACGTGGAGCGGATCGTCCACAATTCCCAGTTAGAGACGCAGCGGCCATGAGTACACGGTTCGAAAGGGTTAGGAGCAAAGCAACTTTTCCTCACACTACTTTCTATGGAGAGGCTTTTTCTTGGCACATGAAGGAGAAACTTCAGATACTGAGCAAGGCCTGGGGGGTAAAGCCATGGTCTTTCTTTGGAAGTGACTTATCAAAGTAATAGGTGCCCTGTCGAGGCCTTCAAAGATACCTGAACACTTTCGAGCTTGTAAAATTTCGTGGTATGCTTATTCTCGGAAAATCTCCACACTTTATTGCTCAAAATGTCTGATGAAAGCTACTCAGGAGTGAAGATCCGGTCGTGTCCTGGTAGTCAGCGTAAGAATGACGGATTCAAAGTATTTCACTACTACCAAAAAAGGTATTTCTCTAATTTTTGCCTTTTTTTGAGCCGTTCTCATTCAGTTCAGTTCGTTTTTCAGGCGAGATCTTTGAGCTTAAGACTGAACTGAATTCGGACAAGAAGGAGAAAAAGCGTGAAGCTGTTAAGAAGGTGATTGCGAGTATGACTGTGGGTAAGGACGTAAGGTAAGCTCTAGAGTGTAGAGACTTTTTTCTTGCAAATCCACACAAAATCTCTATTTTGCTATTTCTTAGCAGTGATTTGATGTTATAAACACATATAAAGAATACTGAGGGTTTTGCAACATTCTGTGCCAGGCGAGATTTGAACCAGCGTTTCTCCCATACCATGGAACATTGCTACTACTACGCCATCGATGTCAGCGCTCTTCTACCAATCACTCCTCGGTATGAACTGTCGTAGCTGTCAGCAACCAAGCGCCTGGATTCGAATGTTCTATATATCACTCAGCATTCTTAGATGTATATCCATGGATTTTTCCTGCATAAATGTAGTGAAAGGGGGCCGGCGGCGGAGTGGCTAGTGATGTTCGGCGGAGCTCGACACGGGACTGAACCTCCACCGCCGCCCAACACTTGCTAGTAGTTAATAACGAACAACTACGGAACGCTCTAGCCTAGCTATCCTCGGGCTTCCCAGGAGACGTGCTCGGCGAGTATTCTACGGTGTTGAAGAATATAAATCCTCAAGCACGGAGGAGACGAATCAAACCTTAGAAGTAGTGGGATCCGCACTGCAAAAGCGAAGAGACTGTGATACGAGTCAAGTGAAATAGTATATGTAGTAAAATTCAACACAACATTTCTTTTGAGTAAAATCTTCCTAGTGCATTGTTTCCTGATGTCGTCAACTGTATGCAGACGGACAATGTTGAATTGAAGAAGCTCGTCTATTTGTATCTCATGAATTACGCGAAGAGTCAACCGGATCTTGCCATCATGGCTGTTAATACTTTCGTCAAGGTTGCTCTAAATCATATTGTT
Organism: Parelaphostrongylus tenuis; assembly: GCA_019055375.1. NCBI lineage: Eukaryota > Metazoa > Nematoda > Chromadorea > Rhabditida > Metastrongylidae > Parelaphostrongylus > Parelaphostrongylus tenuis. Next base: position 79,009 of record JAHQIW010005797.1, read on the forward strand.
CTGCTATTTTTACGTGCCGATATGTAGCCTGGCCTTCCTAGGACTGTGAAGATCCGAATCCTCTTATTCGTGCTCTCGCAGTACGTACAATGGGATGTATTCGTGTAGAGAAAATCACCGAGTATCTATGTGAACCGCTACGCAAATGTATGAAGGTCGGTTAGTCAATTTGGATTGACGCATTAGTTCTGTCTTGGTTGTTTTTTTTTCGTATTTTCGTCATTACTAGGGTTTTTTTCGCATGAACATAATACCACAGTTCCGAAATTCGATTCAAAACTTTTGTTTTTTGCGAAATTTTTTTTGCTACAGGATGAGGATCCTTATGTGCGTAAGACAGCAGCAGTATGCGTCGCGAAACTTCATGACATGAATCCGAAACTTGTAGAAGAACAAGGTATCATTTCCATGATCAGATTCTGTGTTGTGACTTTTGGTTAATGTTGTGATCTTCTCGCTACTTATTATTCACGATTTTTTCTTTGAAAACCAAGAACGAGATTGTTATTATATGATAATTCAAACAGCTGATCTTTTGGTGGTTTCGCCTTTCTTCAGAGCCGCTTTTTATAAACCCCACACGTGGCCGAGTATTTGTAAAGTTGTCGCGGCGCGCGCATGATAAACCCCGCCTATTAGTACCCCTGGCAATCAATAATGAACGCTCCATGGAACGCCACAGCCATGCTATGCTCGAGGTTGCAAGGAGACTCGCTCAACCAGTTCTCTACGCCGTTCAAGAAAAAGACGAAATAGCGAATTGAATGGTAGAAGTAATGGGATCCGCACAGCGAAAATAAGCGCTGTGAAGACGGATCAATAAAGTTTTATGGTGTCCACTGAGTCAGCGTTCACATGGACTGCCAATGCTAATAACAACCTGGTGTTTCTCTTACATAGAATGAACTGTGATTCAAAGTGGAAATTCTTGTCGAGCTAAGATATCTTTTGGCATTGGTAGTCTATGTGAACTTTGCACGGTTGATCTATATTTGGACAGTTCAGTGAAAGACTGAGAAAAAACGGCTGTGAAGAAGGCGAGAAGATGAAAACGCCGATGTGTTAGCAGTTCGAATATATTCTATGATGAGAATCTCGTGTTTGATTTACAAAAGAAAAACTGTGAGTTAATGAACAGTGTCAGTATTAATAGCTAGCAGGTTTTAGAAATAGCTTCTTATTGTCTCTAATCCAGGGTTTGTCGAACTCTTAAACGACCTACTCTCCGATGCAAATCCTATGGTTGTCGCAAATGCTGTCGCCGCTTTGACCGAAATAAATGAGCAGAGACCATTAATAGAGGTATTTGGCTTGTACCTGACCAATCCCAAGTGATTGATCATTTCTGAATATATGCCATCTATAGCAGTTCTTAAGGTGAATAGTCAGATGGTGAATAAATTGTTGACGGCTCTTAACGAATGTACTGAATGGGGTCAGGTATGCATTAGATGCTTTCACGCGTCTTTAGTTCGACTGTTTCGTGTTCAATCAGCTATGATTTTCCTAGGTATTTATTCTGGATGCACTCGCCGGCTATCGACCTCGTGACGAAAGAGAAGCTCAAAACATTTGCGAGCGGATATCTCCTCGCCTTGCCCATGCCAATGCGGCCGTGGTGCTGTCCACCGTCAAGGTCTGAATTTAAAGTCTGAATTTAAACTTATCCTTTTCTGTATTTTTTCAAATGTGGTTTTTACAATCGATATGAATCCTTTATTCAACTGCTTTTCTATCAGTGCTACGATGTTGTTACTTTATATCCTATTCTATTGAATGATATGAGGTGCATTGTGGCCGAATGATTGTGATACTCGTCGCGGCGCACGTGGAGCCATGCTCTGCCTCCCCTCCCCCCAACTCTCTCCGGCAGTCAAGCAAAACGCCCTGTGGAACGCCACAGCCAGGCTATCCTCGAAATTGCCAGGATGGTCGACCACTATTCTACGTCATTCAAGAAGACCAAAGGCGAAATGAATGCTAGAAGTACTGGGGTCCGCACAATGAAAGTTCTGATGGTGCATCGTGTAAATTATCTAAAAAATTGAATGACACGTAAAGCATTGACCCTCGGGCAGGAGTTCAACCCGTGTCTCATCCTTTACGAAGGCAACCACGACACTATCGGAGCTCCTGTTCTGCTATCATTCTTGGTTTAAAATATCAAAACTGTCAGCAGCCAGCCGTCAACGGTATAGTCTCATAAGCACATGTCGGCATTGAACTCAGTTGAACTTACTGCCATTGGATATGTGTAATCAACAAGTATTTGTTACACGACTGCTTTTTTCATTCTCGAACGGGGTTGGTCGACAATTCAGTTAGATTTTTCCAGTCCACTCAGTTCTATGTGTATTTAGTGGTTTTATTCAACAATATAATTCGCCATATTATATCATTCAAATGTCTTTCCAAATCTATACTATGGCCAGTAACTTTCCTCTTCAGGTTTTAATGAAGTTGGTTGATATGCTGCCATCAGATTCGGAGTTTATTAATCAACTGACGAAAAAACTGGCTCCACCAATGGTTGGTTAAGATTTTATTAAGATTTTTTTAACCAAATATTAGTGGATCGAGAATATCATGGTGGATTTTTTTCTATTGTAGAGCTATGATTTTAACACGACGTTGTGGATTTTTGTGGATTACTGTTTGAAGTCATTTGTTAAGTGAAAAATAGTGGTGTTCCATATGCCGTTCCCGTCTTTTTTTTTTTATTATCTTTGAAGGCGTTGGATCTAAGGAGTACGTAAAAATGACTATTTTTGCCAGTGTTTGATGTGCCTTTAAGTATATATGATATGATAGTACCCTAATATTGCTTAACACTTCTGTCCGCCGAACTAGAGATCAGTATGTGGCTCTGCGGAACATTAACTCATCTGATTCAATTGATCGAATTTCTGTTTCGTGAAATACTTTAGGTTCTTTGTGCGATTCTAGTAGAGCATAGTTTTTTCTATAAGTTTGTTTACTTCTTCTGAATCCTTGCTCCTATGTGCAAAGAAAACTGCGAATGTGAGACGTGACTTTTGTTTCCACTCTCACAGTGCGCTTAAAAACCTTTTTTGAGCAACCAATTCAAACTTCAATTTTGCCGAGATTTGGTGCCATCGAAAGAGCTTAGTGTTATCTAAAAAAAGCGATCCACAGACTTTAGCTAGGCAAAGAATGCGAACCGAGTGTGAAACACGATTTTATTTTTGCTGCAACAGCGTACTACAAAGACTTTTTTGAAAATCAAGCAATATGTGGGAATCTTTGAGGTTCAAGCTTTCGAACAATTACTTGAATTCTTGATGAAAACTTTTTTAAGTGAAAAGAGACCTATGAAAATTTGAGGGTCAAATGGTCCTTATTGTCCGTAAAGGGATATGCCATGTTTCCTTTCTTTTATTTCATGGCGTATAATGTGAAGAATACGTGAGAAGACTATTTTTGCTAGTATTTTCTATGTGCTTTTATGTACATGTAATGTAGTAGTACTCTAAAAATTAGGTAACACTTCTGTCCGCCGAGCCAGAGATACAGTATGTCGCTCTACGAAACATCAACTTGATTGTTCAAAAAAGACCAGATATCTTGAAACAAGAGATGAAGGTAGGTGGTTCCTCTTGTTATTTTTTTAGCTTCCATTGATTTGTATCATGTGTTTAAGGGCTTGAGTAACCTGTTAGATACGTATGAATTCCTGTGTGTTCACTACGTAATGTCACACAAATATAAATGCATTTGCAGGTTTTCTTTGTTAAATATAACGATCCAATCTATGTAAAAATGGAGAAGCTGGATATCATGATCCGTCTAGCGCAGCAAAATAACATTGCCCAAGTTCTCAGTGAATTGAAAGAGTGAGATCTTACATTCTTCTCTTACTTAGGCTGATGCAAACATTCTCAAGGAATTCCGGAGCGGCACTGGTAGGAGCACGCTATTGTAGTACAATATCTATGTGAATTGAAACCAATGAATTATTTTCAAGAGACCCCAGGATAGAGCACACTGGGTTTTTTTCGAGGCAACCGTTCTATTGTTTAGTTTCCAGTAAAGAAAAAAAAAAGCGAAATTTTAAGCCACAAATGGGCAGCTTTTAATTTTTCAGTCGTGTGTGCATCTATAGTGTCCTGCGGTTTGAAGTGTTCAGAGACTATAGTACTTATCGCTACATCACAATCGAGATCATGCCTTAGATTTACCTTGCAGATACGCCACCGAGGTTGATGTAGACTTCGTTCGTAAGTCAGTCCGTGCTATTGGTCGATGTGCCATAAAAGTAAGTCTTCAACTAAGGGATCATTAGGAGAAGTTCGGACTCGCTTTTGTTCTACTGGTATGTGTATTCGAATTTTATTAATTCTATCTTAATTTATTTCAGGTTGAAACAAGTAGTGAACGGTGCGTTGCAACTCTCTTAGAACTTATACAAACAAAAGTGAATTACGTTGTTCCAGGAAGCAGTCGTAGTTATTAAGGTTCGAGTGTTCGTATTTAGTGTTTCTACGTTCGCTAATATTCTTTTCACTCTAACTATCCACTTGGTTTCGCTTTATTGGCAAAGTTGGAAGCCTTTTTCAGGACATTTTCCGCAAGTACCCTAATCGATATGAGAGTATTATCTCGACCTTATGTGAGGTATACCACTTTTTTAACTATTAAGATATCTACTAAATGGTTATTCGTATATAATATTCTGTCGTTTTCCAAAGAATCTGGATACACTGGACGAGCCTGAGGCGAGAGCATCCATGATTTGGATCATTGGGGAATACGCTGAAAGGATAGATAACGCAGACGAGTTGTTAGAAAGTTTCGTGGAGGGATTTCATGACGAAAACACGCAGGTAAGCGGTGTAAATTGTTACCGTTTGTTTGCAATTTTCCTTTTTTCTCGAAAAATTTTGATTATTGTGTGTAAACGTTTAGGTACAACTTCAACTGCTTACGGCAGTAGTAAAATTGTTTTTGAAACGGCCTACTGACACGCAGCAGTTGGTTCAACGTGTTTTATCACTTGCCACACAAGATAGTGATAATCCAGATCTAAGAGATCGTGGGTAAGTTTTTGAACTTCGGAGCACCATCATGCTCAAATATTTTGTCGGAAACCAATGCGTGTCAGGTTTCCGAACTGTATTATTAGACATGTTGACTGTTGAGTTTTTTCGAATTCATAGTCATTTAGATATATTTACTGGCGTCTGTTATCGGCTGATCCTGCAGCGGCGAAACAAGTTGTGCTAGCCGAGAAACCACTTATCTCAGAGGAAACAGATTTGTTAGAGCCTTCATTACTCGATCAACTCGTTTGCCACATAGGAAGCCTGGCGTCCGTCTATCATAAACCTCCTTCCTCGTTCGTCGATAGCGCTAGACAACCACTACGTTCTGGAATTGGATACACTAAGTATGCTTCTTCTTTATCTCTCAATTTTCTAAAATATATTAGGTTTTCAACTAAGGACTCCAACCTTAATCCAAAAATCTCACTTTTCCAACTAATTAAAGTACCAAATAACATTAATTGAAGTATTCCGCGCTTGCCTGGATGCAGTTCTGTCAACGTTCCGGCAAAAATCAATTCCTCGCCTAATATATCTTTGTACATACTTGTCCAACAATGGAGCTGTGCCGTGAAGTCATTTGCAACCTATACTTTACGAGTTTCAATTGGGACACAATTGGATCTAAATGGCCCGATGCATATGAACTCGTTGCAAGCCGGTCAGACCATCAATGCTGAGCGGCATTGTCAGCAACTGGACCGTTGCAATCAAGCAGTTTCGCGTCACCGCCGTCGCTATGTCATTTTGCTTCAAGAAATTGCAAAGCCACACGTTGCCAAGAAGTCAAGGAAGAGGTTGATCGATCTGGGCTGGGAGCACCGGATCATCCGCCGTATCTGCCAGATCTGTCTCTGTCCAATTTCCATCTCTTCGGATCATTGGAGCACTGATTGGGCAAGAAGAACTTTCGAGACATCAATCATTTGCGTCGAGAATCGACTGGCTGGTTTGCATGGAAGAATAATGGGTGTTGTGAGCGCGAAATTGATTTTTTGCCGGAGCGTTAGCAGAATTGCATCTGGCAGACGGAGATTACTTCGATTAATGTTATTTGATACTTTTGATTACTTGGAAAGATAAATCTTTCAAATTTTTGGATCAAGTTCGGAAACTTAGTTGGAGATCTAATAGTATATCAGTAGCTCAGAAGTCTTCACTGATAGGCGAAACAGGAGGTTGTTATAATATAGTTTGTTTGAACTACTGACGTACCAACGGATTTTGCTTTCATACAAGCCCGGAAAGTTAGTCGCAACCTAATCAAGCATATACCTCCATAACTTCAACAGGAAAAAATCACCGTATCTGCATGCCAGTCGCATTTGGAACAAAACAATTTCTCCATACATTCGCCACTTCCTATGAGCCTTCCACTGAGTTTACTCGTGAAGGTCATTCATACAGAGTTCACATGGATTGAGAAGGCATCTGTGATCAAAATATCGGTGCTATGCTCGATCCCAAATCCCGCGGGTGAAGAGGCCTTCCTTTCTATCATTTGCTTTTGTGTTGTTTGAGAATTTTAGGCCTCAAAATTTTGTATCCTGTGCAAAATTAGTGAAGACTACTCCAAAATTACTTCGTTATGTCTCTTTATGCTGGGCCTTCTAATGAAGTATTTGGTTTAATTTTTTTTAATCTGCTTACTAAGTGTTTTTTCTATACAGACGCAGATTGATTTACCCGTTTCGTCAATGTATACGTCTTTGCAAGTTTTACAAGAATTGGATAAAATTTTCGCGGACTCACACAAACACATTCACTGCTTTGCGATGTGCATAGACGGTCATACAAGCGGTTGTGAAACGGTAGAGCCACCCTGCGTTTGTATAAAAGAACACTTAGCAAACACTTAGCAAAATTAGATACCCATTAGGCGCTCTTATGCTACAGGGTAATATCGGGGAAGATTTTGTTGTAAACTTGACCCATCCTCGCACTGAAATGTCAGGCATCAGAGCGTAAAGATCTATGCATTGACAGTAGAATTGAACTCTAGACAGTGCGTTACCACATGGGCAACTCTGTGGAAAACTCATAGAAGCGGCGAGTGAAAAAGTTTGTTTCAAATGTAACTAGATTTAGTGGTTTTCTCCTATTAGAGTAATGAAGGTATTTGTTCGGCTGGAATCCAAAAACTGATCTTTCTAGTCTTTGAAAAAGATGAAATTCATCGAAGCGATAGTTTTCAAATATGTATTATAATTATCTGGTGTTTGGCTTATCAAGAAAAAGTTGTGTACAATTAAACAACGTCGAAATTGATTTATGATCGGATTTAAGAGTCATTAAATCAGTTATGAAATGATTCTTAATGTTTGTATGTATTTCCTACCAAATATCTATACAATAGTTTCAACCAGTCAATGTCACTTTTTGTCATCCCTGAATTTTTTCATTATGGCATCCCAAATAATCAGCGGGATGTGAAACGTGAGATTTTAGGGGATTTATTTTTATGTTGCTTTATGTTTCAGTGGTCATCCATCCGTCGACTCTAATAGTGGATCGGTTTCTACTGCAACTCATAATGCTGTGCCCACGGTGATTCCTTCGCAAGATACTCTCATCGCTGATCTTCTTTCGCTTGACATTTCAGCACCAATGGGTGCTCAAATAAACAATATGCCAAGTAAGTACTCTTCATCTTGTTCGCATCTCCTCACCTTCATGTAGAATAGTATCATTCGAAGTGTATGTAAGATTATAAATAACTATTGTTGAATGTGCATATAAAGTTACAATCAACTTTCGGATCTTTCCCATCTCATGGTTGATGCAATTCGTCTCTTTTTTACAGAAATAAATAAAATTTTTGTGTGCCCTTTTAGCCCATTCGACACCGTGGACCCGCGGCCTCTGCATCTCTAACTGGCAACTCTGGACGGTCTACCCCACCTCATCTTCATCTCTAACACCCAGAGTGATGCGTCTGACAATGGCACGTTAGGAGTAGAGATGCAGAGGAGGTAGGGCAGACCGTCCAGACATGCCAGTAAGAGATGCAGAGGCCGTGAGTTCACGGTCACGAGAGGGCTAAATTATGTAGGAACACTTTATTTTTCGATTGAGTAGCAGAGTGGCTCATATGTGCACAAAAATAATTGCGTGTCCCTATGTGACTGGAACTTGAAATTAGGTTGCCAATTTGTTGAGAAATTCGCGACTTATAATTTTATCTTTAGTTAAGTTATGGCAAACTTTTTGTGATTTCATATTTAAGCCTACCCGCCAATGTCATCATCTGGTGCTCTTGACGACCTCTTAGGATTGAGTGGTCCTTCTGTTCCCGAAGCCGTTCCTCCTCTCGCTACTAACGCAGGATTTGATCCACTGGCCAATCTCGGGCTTGGTGGTCCACCTGCTCAGACAAGTCTCCCAGCCACATTGAGTACGTCGCTTTTTCCGTCTTTTCAGTTTTTCAAAATAATAGTTTTCTCTTCAACCAGGTGGTCTTGGCGACATCTTCAGTGGATCTTTGGGAGCCATAGGAACACCAACTTCAGGATACCAATTCCCAAAGCAGTTGTGGCTTGATGCAGCTAGAGCAAAAGCACGTATTCAGAAGTTATTCATCTGAGCAAATTTATATGTTTTCCCTACTATATTTTAGGGAATGCAACTTGAAGGTACATTTGTTCGCCGTGGTGGGACAATAGCTATGGAAATGACTATAACAAATAAGGTTGTTCATCTAAAATTAAGACTCTACATTTTTCATAATTTCAATCATGCTCAGCTTTATCAATTAGGCAATGCAACCTCTTTCTGGGTTCGCTATCCAATTCAACAGGAACTCTTTTGGTTTGGTCCCAGCTGAACCGCTGAAGGTTCCTTCTCCGCTCATGCCTGGACAAAGCGTCAATGTTAGTGATTTTTTGTTGATACCTGATTCTAATTTATGTAAGTTGTTCCATCACCTCCAGGTTGTTCTACGTTGCGACACTACCGGTGGTGTGCAGAAGATGGAGCCGCTCACCAACCTTCAGGTGCTATTGATCTTATGTCACATTAGACCGTAAAATTGTGTTGCCGTTTATGAGTGGTTGAGAAAGAAAATGTTAGCGTTATTCGCCGCTATTTACCAAAGCAAGGGGATAGCGAGGTGGATAGTAACGCACGCTATGAAGAACGAAATTCGGCTTCTTCCGCAGCATTCTTCAAGTTCATATGTAGAGTTTAGCTCGCCTATCCCTGAGGTCGCTGGAACAATCGTTTTGACCTTCATAAAGAAGATTTTAGCAGCAGCAGAATTAGCAGGCGAATAGTTCGAAGACTTTTGCGAAAAGTGAATGCGAGGAAACGAAGCGAATGCAAGAGCTGGGATCTGCATAGTATATGTGATGGCGAGTGATGTGAAAAAAAAAGAAAAACAAAAACAAGTTATCAGTTCTGGGTTCATGCTCTGAGGTAAGGAAAAAGATACTATTGCACAGTTTTTTGTTCAATGTATATTAAGGAATTGAAACTTCTTTTTATATGCATCCAGAAAACCTCAATAAGTAAGGTGCTCTCAAATTAAACTGTCCTAATCCACTTCCCAAAAATTCAGATTGATTACTCTAGTGCTATAGCGTAGTTTATGAGATTTATTATCGTGATGATGAGGGAGTTTCGAAATAAAGATTGGGACAAATAAATGACAAAACAAACACAAAGTTACATTATGTAGTTTCCATTTTCAATGAAATCGGTGATGATTTCGTTTTGGATCACGTTGAAAATCGCGGCCATGATTTCTGGATCGACCGCTTGTGTACACCTAAATTATAGCATGTGAAATGAGTATTATTAGATGAGCAAACTCTTTTGTTTCTATCTGAAGTCTTTCATCAGTTAAAACTGGTTATTGGAACGTTTTTCTAGCTACATATTCCTGTTGTGTGTATACTATGTGTTCTAATATAAGCTTACCAAATTAACTAAAACAAGTAGCTAGCTAACAAGTAAGAGTTTCTTGTGCGTTTTATCTTCGCAACAAAAACTTCCATTACTTTGGGAATACCGTTTATTGGATGCTTTCGTGATAAGAAAAGTTTCAACTAAAAATTAGGTTGAGGCAGAACAATTCACGTATTCTGAGCTGTAGAACAGATTTGAAACGTTTTATCTGAGATTAAAGACGTTTTTATGTAGATTTGTAGCCGTTGGAACTTATACATTTTGGTAATGAGATACAACTTCATCTATTCCATTAGAACAGAATTGTAAAATTTTGTGAATGACAAGTTATTCGAAAGTGTTTTCTGTGATCGAGGGCTTTTCTAATCAATAGTTGTAGATATGGTTGAAAAAACTGCTAGTTGATTAGCGAGGGTTCTTGTGATGTTAATTAGCACCTTGACTACGCCGTGATCTCGCGCAGCGCGTCGAATGGTAATGTGGTAGCTTGCCCCCTGTCTCGACCTTCGCCTTGTCGAATAGTCTGTAAGCAACGTTACCAAAAATGTAAAGTTCAAATTTATCTTTCCTGATAAACCGTCTTTTCAGAAAATAAGCACATCGCTGGCGCATCCCTCAGGGGTTGATCAACGCCGAGAGCTTTTCCTTAACAGGTGATTACTAATAGTCCGAAGAAAGAGCTCAGTCCGGTGAGATTTGAAGCACAAATCAGATGACCAGAGGAGATCAAAAGAGCACTTTGGAAAGCGAACACATTTTTGAGCTTTTTGAAACACTTGCTGTAGTTAAAGTACTAGCACTCAGATCAAGGAGTTTGTACAGCGGAATATAAGCGAAATAACAGAAAAAAACACGTTTTATGAAACATGGTTTTATTTTGAATGTTACAGCGTTATAAAGGCGTATTTCGAAAAACCGACGATGTAGGACTGTAGCCTCAAGTCTCAGCTTTTGAATGGTTACTAGCACTCCTATGTAAATTTCCATTTGTTCCCTCCTAATCAGAAAAAATCATTTGAAATAGACTCCAATAAGGCTAAATGTAGTGGAAACAGCGTTATTGCATCCTCTAAAGCCCTGCATCTCTCAAGGAGAAAGTGGGATACTTACGAGAAGGACTATTTCGAAATGTTGTGGAACATAAAAATTTTCACGATAACTGGGCGTTCTTTTTTGCCAGGAATGCTTACAGCTGTTCTTTCCAATATTAATATATATTTTGTAACGGCAAAATCTTGCGTGAAATCAAAATTTTACTCTCTAAGTATCAACTAATCCGCTATTTAGTTAAAACAACACATTTCGAAAGCAAGACTTTTTTTTCATCAATAGAACAGACTATGGAGACCTTTTTAGAAGAAAGGTCTGGTATTCGAATCTGTAGGATATTGAGTTGCTGTAAAAGATATAAACAAAATTGGAAAAGATGTTCAATAAGACTTGGAAATATGTTGCTTCCTGCAACGATTTTCTTTTCTTGTTGAAACATAGGGAATTTTCACGCACATGGACGTTATTTATACTTTGAAAAACTCTTATAGAAGTTGTTTTAGTGACAATCCATCATACAGTAATGGTCATACCTCCTTATAACATCAATTTACCTAATGAAATCTCTTGTTTCCATTGCGCCCAATGCGGAACTGTTTCTCGGACACACAGCTCCTGGTGCCCCAAATAGTGATTCGTTTTGTGCCACGCCATAGCCAAGAGAGTAAGGTTAAGGAAGTTTTCGTCGACTAACTCTTTTAACTACATCACTGTTATTTGTGTAGCGTGTCGTGGAGCTTCGTCGTTGAAGAACAATAGGATTCTGCTTTGTGCTCACCGCCGCGCTTTTAGTTCATATTTCACAGGTTCCGTTACAGTATCCCCTATATTGCTATCGTTTTGGCTAGATTCAATACGCTATATTACATGATAAGAATTTTCTTTGCGAAAAACCACATTTATGGTAGTTATCTTGTAATGCAGATCCCACCTTGAAAAGTGTTTGGATATTTCACCAGCGTCCTTCAGATCAGATGAACGTCGTCAGATTGAACAAGATTCGTCTGCTTTTCTTACGCCATAATGCAATCGAACAAAATGGGTCGTATTTGTTGCGTAAAAGAAGCGCAAAGCAGACTGTGTGACGTTAATTTCTTGCTGTTTTTCAATTGTGGGACTCCATCTATCGAACTTTTAATCTTTTCAGTGTTTTGCAAGTGGAGACCGTATAGAATCGTTAATATTCGGTTTCTCCACCGTTCAAAGTAGTTTTGAAGATATAGCTTTGTGAACTCCTTAACCTGTGCGACATAAAGACTAGTTTCTCCATTACAATACGAAGCCATTCGAACTATCTGAGTGCTATGTTGGAAACGCCTTTCAGGATCTACTTTTCGATGACTATCCTGTTAGGTACTGTTGCTTTATTTTCGGAAGTTTTGAAGGGTGGAAGTCACGAAGCAGAATGATAGGATTTCATAATTCAAAGGCATCATTTCAATCTATCTCTAACAATTGTAAGTAAAGTATTGGGAAATTTGTGAAAAAAGCACAAAGATGAGTAATTAATAGGGTTAAAAAATAATGACAGGCTACCAAGTCAATGTACAGGAGCATTGTCAGCAATCAACTTCATTGTTAAATTTGTATCTCAAGTTCATGAACACAGGGTTTGTTATTAATTCTGCAGCAACCCGATAGGTTGTTTATGTGCAAATAGTGTATGCAATCCAAATAACTATGTAAAATGAATAATTCAGATGTATGTTATTATCAAATATAAAGAAATGAGTACGCAAGAAAATGCAGTTAGGACTCAAAAAGTTATATTACATAAGTTGGCATGTTTTGAGGTTTACATCGGGACCAGTATCAAATTTCTACATCAATTTGATCAATTCTACGTTTTTCATAGAGTTTTATGGTTTTTACAATAAATCAAAGACTCATTTTTGACTGCTTTTCTTCTGCTAAGCTCATTTGTGGCCTTGTCATCTACTTAGTGAAGAATTTATTAAATTTAGCGTGTGCTTAGATCAGGTGGTTTATTCTATTAAATATTTCCGCTCTTATCAAAGTACACGCCTGGCTGTACATCTTTGTTTAGCATTTATACGGGAAGAAAACCACTGTAACTCTAAAGTCACTAGTAGAGCAAATGTAAGCTGCGTTTTTCGAGCGGGGATTCTCTTTCAAGTTACTGGGAGGGGTGCTTTAACCGAATAAGTTTGCCTGTATTTTCAGACCTGATATTGGTTTTTCTTCTGAATAATGTTAATACAAAGAAAAAGTATTGCACAAAAATTCATATAATCAGAGAGTCACCTCATGTACACTCCTTTTCCTCCTTTTCGTTTCATATTTATAACCTTGTCATATTTATGATGTACTGCTTCGTGTAGTAATTTTTCAGGACAGCTGCCATCGCGTAGCTTCTTTCTTGCTCCTAAACGTAAACCAAAAGAAGCTAAAGGAAAATATTAGAAGACAAAAAATATTAAGTAGACGTAGTGGATTAGTAAAATATAATTCAATATGATAACGCAGTAAATTGTGTAAAACAAACCTTGCTTTCATTTGACTGATTTTCAGAATTCTCATTTGATATTGCATGTTAGTGATATACGTACGTTTCGACGGTTTTGCTCGTCTCATCAGTACCACCACGCCCCATACTAACAGTAACAAAGGATGAAAATGTCATAATGCTTGTCAAGCGAAATATGGCGTATCGAGCATTGTAACATGTTACCCCGATGCTACTGTTAATAAGGGGTGTGTGGTACTGATGAGACGGGCGAAACCGTCGAAGCGTACGCAAGCCACTAACATGCAATATCAAACGAAAAACAGCTTTTTAAAAAAACTCACAATAATACAAAATTTTGTAGACGAAAATTAAGAAAATAATTGAAAATCGACAATATCTAATTTTCGGCATGAGTAATCATTTGGTCTTCTTTCTTTGTTGAAATAACATCGACTGAAATAAATTAATCAATTGATTCCCTGTTTTTAGGCCTTACCTTCTGTCAAAGTTTCACCAAGATACCTAGCTATCTCATCGCGTCCCTCTTCAGTTTTTTGGAGTGTTCCCACAATGTCGTCAAACCGATCTTGCTTGTTGAAAAATATCATAACTCCACAATTTTGCAATGCATCCTCGCTGAGTACTCTCTGAAACACTCATTATCAAATTCTCATCGAATTTCGAGAATCGCTTATCGAATCATTACATCTATAATTTTTATGCTGCGTTCCATTGCCGTTCTACTGGGTTCGTCCTCGTCCTGTACATTGAAATCTGCCATTGAAGTTACAAATAGTACGAAGTTTTTGTAGCGCTCACGGCTACTGGCGATCCATTGATATATGAAGTCTGGTAATTTTATCTGAACGTACTGTCTTAATTTGTAATATTCAATGATTATCTGCCCTCACCAATTCTGTGGGCTGTCCACCCATATCATGAATTTGAATATTCATATCGTTAACACTGAATCTGAAGTCTTGGACGTCCGTCGTGGGGTATCTGTAAGTGTATTATGATTTGATGGCGCAGTAAGTTTTTGTGATATAGTAATATCACTGGTTTAGTATAAAGTTTTGGAAAAGGTGATGGTAGTAAGGACGCTTGAGAGTTATCGATAGACTGTGGTGTATGTGTCCGCTGATTTGTGCGCTTATTTGGAATTGGTTATCTGTTCAAAAGGATATTAGTCCGATTTTCTCGTAAGTGTGCTCTACAGACTCTTCACGAAAGTTGGGCATAGCGATAACTTTTGTCCAAGGTCAACCAGTTGAGTGAGCAAGGTCGTGGCAGAGCAACATTGCAAAGAAAGTGCTAGTAAAAGTAAGGCAGTCATTAACATGTTTATCGACACAACTCATTTATGACTCATATGTATTTGAATACACTAACTTTATTTGCGTCAAGTATTACTCATTTTTAGACTTCTTTGTTTTGCGCTGAGTTTTCACGCCTTTTCTTATTTGATGAATACTTCTTCTTGCACATGCTCTTCCAGACATCGATTAAGAGAATATTTTCTTCACAATTTTCAGTTTTCTAAAAATTGCTTATTGGGAGCGGCAGAAGAGAACAGGCTGCCCAGATTATTCTGTCGCATGAACAGTTTTGTCAGTCTCTCCTCCACCAAGACCTAGACGCAGTCATAGATCTGCCAAGGAGCTCAGTAGTGTCGAAGAAGAATGGGCCTGTATATAAATGGAAGAAAAACAACTTCTTGAATAATTGATAATTATGAAACACAAAAATCATTGTTGTTGATAACAAGCATCACATCAAATATATATCTGCGATGAGACGTGATCTTGGATAACGGCTAGATGGAAGGACTGTGGTACCGTACAATTGCGAAGCAAAAAAGTCACCGTTTTCGTTGTGTTAAGTCAGTGGTCCGCTTATTGCTCTGTTATGCAAATTTGTGTGAGACCTCATCCACGTCGAGATGTTTATCGGGTCATTAACAAGGCGCTTTGATAGGCATGTTTGGATTATAAAGAGAAACCACATTCTTAAGAGTGCAGCTTTTTTAACGTGATCTTTACGAATGTGCGCGCCTTTGTTTGTCGTGTTCAAAGGGGACCATCATCATGAACGGCAATCGCAGAGGATTTAAGCATGCCAACGGTTGGTTATTGATGCGATAAAAGTAGGTCTGTACCCATTATGATTTTCGCAAGCGTTCCTTCATTCAATTATCATTAATGAATCAATGTCAATTAAGCTACTGATTGTGTTGGAACCATGGAATAACAAACTTGCCTTGCATGGACAATATCGGTTGTAGTGAGTTCTTCACTATCGTCGAAGAGTCGTTTTATCTGATTTTCGGATAGAAAATTCAGTGTTCCGTCTTCTATACGCCACTTTCGTGCCATTTTATAGTGCACATCCAAAGTTTGAGTGATCTGTAAGGTTGGTAGTGTAGCATAAGTCAACTTGTTACTTCTCGATATGACTATAAAGTAGTTAACTCTGTTCACCAACGTTTGGATCCTTCAAAATTTGTATAAGATCATCTCCAAGCGTTGTGGGAATATGCATATCAAAAGTGCTTCTTCCTTCCATAAAAGCGTTTTCTACCAAGGTCACAATTATCTGTACACTCTCAGAAGGTTGACAGTCGTGGCCCCAGTAAATTGTTTGCTGAATATCGGTAGACCTGATTCCAACTCGGATCATAAATGCATCATATTTTGTTAGAATTACCTGAATTAGGTTGTAAATGGCAATTGTGATATTGATTCGAATTATTTTTCGAAACTGCATCATCTCTTCGGCAGAGAAAATGTTCTCGATCGTAATTTGTTTCCATTCATTGTCGTACACCTTCATAATCAAAGTTGATCAAGTTAATTGATACCTTTTTGATGATTATGTGAGCACACGATTAGTCATGGCGCTCATTTTTTTCCTTCTGATTCCTTCTTCGCTATGAAAGAAATACCTTGTAATTTTTCGGCCGCTGTTTACAAAGACATTTGAGCTGCCTCACGACAGTCGTCTTGCCAGCAGCACCCGTTCCTACCATAAAGAAGCGAATTATTTCACGCTCTGTTATCGTCTAAAAGTATGTTTAATTAGCACAGCCAAGAATTGACTTTGTAGATCCGTATTGATTTCATTAGGAAGAAGCTTTCATGCTTCGCTTAAAGAGACGCTATGCTTAACTTGAACACGAATAGTTCCAGATAACCTACAGAGCAGTGAAATAAAGTGCGTTAGAGCGTATGCCTGTCTAACACATTTTTTTGGAAGTTTTGATCATTTCTATCTTGGTGGTTATTTATTTTATTTCTTGTTCCGGCTTTTTTGAACTTTAGTCCGGATGTTGGTCATAAGTTTAGATGATCAGCAGAACAATGAAATGAGGATAATGGCAGTTATTCAATAAATTGAACCGGCTATTGTATGGAAACAAGTATAATGCTCACTAAAATATTGCTTTACCTGACTAGCGTACCTGTGTATTTTCTTGTTGCTCCTCACAACATCGCGATAATAATGGGCCCATGTGGCACTTCGACTGCTCGATGCACTAGTGGCATTAGACGTCTGCTTAGGTGATAAGAACAACCGTGCGGTCTCCACGAGGATCCGCATTATGATAAGTTATCGACGAATTGTACTTATACAGTGTTTTAATGAGTGAGGATAACATGACATTACTGGCCTGGCGTTTTCAAAATATTTTTTTCGTTTTTATCCTTTCACTTTTGGCTCTCATTTTTCTCGTAGTGAAGATTTATGACCTAAATATGCAGAAGTACTTTTAAGGATAATCTGTCACCTGTTTCTTTTTTGATGTAGTAGATTTCATAGCATGGTAATCATCTTCTAAGAAAGCTTCAGCTGTCCTTTTTTTATTTTCAGTATTAAGGTTACAAATCAGTTCAAGCGTTCTTAGCTTGTACGTCTAAGCCGTTTTTTTATAATTAGATTCATAATTAATGATTTGAGAGCTGAAAATGTCATCAGGTCGATACGAAATGATGCATAAAGTTCCTAATTTTAGTTTACATAGCCCAACATCACACACTGTGTGATTTGCAGCACTTCTTACGTTCGAGTCGTTTCCTCGCATTCATCATATAAATATCTTGGCAGTTGTGAGTTCGGTTATAGCTTAAAATAATTAGATATTCTGGATATCACCGAAAGTTATTTTAGTCGATATCCCTTGAAATTGTGGGATGCTCGTAACAAGGCTCTCTCAGGCCATCACATTGCATCCCACCACTGTGTAGCGGGGAGATCTAGCTGATTTAGCAAGTGTGTATCAGTCTCCTAGCCCTAGAAAGATGAAGAACTAGGTTGACCCTAAGCGGCCATCATCACGGTCTTGAGTGTAAGAGCGTATACAACCTATTATATAATTTTGGAAATTGACGCCAAACTCACGTGAACATCAACATAATAATGTATGCTTCTCGAAGTTTGCTAAGCATTATTGTTTATAGTTTGTGTTTCATGAACATATTCTTTGATATAAATAGTCCGTTTTGTGAAGCCAAAAATAAGTAATATTGTTGTTATGCTTCAACCTTTCTCCAAAATAACCTTTTTGCAGGTTGCAATCAAAAACGATCTCGATGTTTTCTATTTTGCCACGATCGTACCCTTGTTGGTGTTCTTCCATGAGTCTGGTCAGATGGAAAAGCGAGAGTTTCTTGATATGTGGAAGGAAATTCCCGAACAGAACGAGCAGCAGTTCACAATTCATAATACTCAGAACCTGAGCGCTGGTTTGTTTTCTAACTATACGTTATGTACTTCGTTTGAGTGGCTATAAATCTTCTGAACTGCCAAGATTTATGGAAAGGTTTTCTTTTGATTGCTGAGCTAGCACGATGATATTCATAAATATTCATTATTATGGCTAACGTTTCAGCAGTTTCACCTTCTCAGATCCTCGTTGTTTTGAAACGAAAATCCACAGTAGTTCTCCGTACGATAGTATTCGTCGCAGCTGTAACTCTGAGACGAAGCGAGTAGAGTGATCAGTGCACTAATGAAGTAGTGCCCCTAACTTTGCCTTTTGCGCAGGAATCCAGTGGCCCTTCATCATTTGGCAATTCCCATGATGTGGAACGGTTTTTGTGCGATTGTCGACTAACATTTTCATTTGCTCATTCGGTGACAATCCCTTATGCAGCAGCAGACATTTATGAAAGCTTACCTTGATTTGACTTTCATTGAACCTCGGTTTCGAATCATTGTGTCTGTGATGAAGGCGAAACCGCCGAAACGTTAGCAATAATAGTAAAGATTTATAAAAACTGCGTGTTAACTTAGCAATGAAAAAAAAGTTTGTCACTTACGCCGAGGTTCAGTGAAAGTCGAAATTCAATCCTTGAAAAGAACATGAGATGTGATGCTCATAAGCCAGATACAGATCAGAAATGCCGTGGTAAAAGTGTTCACTGTTGAATTCAACTTCAAAACTTTCGTCTTCACTGATTTGTATAGTAACTAGCAAAATTGATTCAGATGCGATATGTGCGAAGCTGCAACAGAATAATGTGATGACGGTAGCGAGAAGAAGCATTGAAGGGCAGGAACTACTATACCACTCAATCAAGTATACCAATAATATCTTTGTGCTTAGCGAACTGAAAATACACCAGGCATCCACTGCACTCACTGTATGTTGTTCAGTTTTCTTGTATTTTTAGAAGTTCGAACATCAAAAATCCTCCTCGGCATGAGTCACTAAAAATATCTCACAAATCGCCATGTTCTTTGAGTAATGAGAAATATCTTACGGACCGTGCTTTTATTTTTTCGAAACTTTTCTAGTGAAAATTATAGCTCATAAGATATCTTCGATTTGAATCCCATTCGGTAATCCCTTGTGTCTTAGGGTACAGACTTAGGTTTTTGAGAAATATACACCCATATAACGATAACTTTTAACAGTACCCTCAATTTGCTAATATATATAAAAGAATTTAACATTTCTACCGTTTTAACGGCTGTGTGAATTCCAAAATTTCAGCTGTCACTCAAATCGCGCCATGTACAAGCCGTCGCAAATATGAACGAGATGTTCCAACTCATTTTGAGCAACTGATAACTTGATGAACAGACTAGCGTTCCATTTCCCGTTTCGTTCATTCCATCCAGTCTTGTTCAATATAGTTTTGAATTTTGTTATCTGAGAGTCTGTATGGTTGTGCACAAGTCTTACAGTACGTGGTTGCTGTAAATAGTAACGAAATATTTTATTTGGTGTCTGAATTATGGAGTTGCTATATATTCGGCTGTGCTTGGTGTACTTATAGAATAGAGATTTTGTAATTGTTTTTTTTTTGTCGAACTCTGTAATGGAATTACATTTTTGTTCATTTGAATCTTTTAGCTCTTGGGGACGTCAATAACAGCGTTCAAACGGTTCGTGCCTAGTCCGTAGGTGTGTGGTTCGCGAGCCAGTCGTCGACTATAAGGAGCGTTGATCGTGTCCTCTGAGTAAATTTTATGTGATAAGGCATAAGAACGTTCTACTAGAACCGTTCTCGGTTTTGAAGGAGGTTAAACTCTATCGCTGTCCAGTGATATTCAAGTAGAAGACAAGGTGTAACATAGAATTCAAATTTTTCACGTAAATTCATCATACAGGGATACTCGCCATAGATAAGGAAGAGAACGACGACTAATGTGCGCTCCATACCTTGTGGTTACTTAAGTCATTATGTGATGAAAGCTGTTTACACTGAATATGAATGTACGCTGCATAATTTTTGGTACGAAAAATTTAAAAAAAAAAAAAGGCAATGCGATGTCATAGCTCCGATGAGCTTCTACTGTGCTATTGTGTGACAGCAAAAATCTGTTCGTTAAATTCTCAATCCAGCTGCTAATTAGACGTGTACGAGTCATAATCACAGATTTCCTGTGGGATCTCTGATTGGTACGATGTGATTATGACGAGAGGTGCTGTTGAGTCAATACATTAAGCAGAGAGTAGGGTTCGAGCAATGACGTTGAGACCGTTTAAGTGATAATTACTCAAGTTGTTAAAAGAACAGTCTTCTAGCTTGTTCAGATTGTTTTTGGCTTGTTTTGCCCACCTTTTCTCGAACGGCACATTTATTCATTACGTTAAAGTCAGTTGCGTTTTTGAAATTCATAAGGACGCGTGAATTCGAGTAGGGCAGTGTACAAGAAGTTGTGAAATTCAATTTGCTAGGAAAAGCCAAAGCAACACAGAATAGCTTCAGACTTTTCAAATTATACCAATCAATATGCTATTTTCAAACCTTGATTTCTGTCACCAAGGCATCGAATCATAAAAAAGGCATTGAGTCTAGTTGTTCTATGAGGAGACGAATCTCGAAGACTGCCACTTGTTAGCGGCGGGATTGATGCAGCAGTTGATCTTCCCTACTATGATCTTGATTTTCTTTCGGCCATTTGATAAACTCTATCTGTATCGACCATTGTTGACTCACAAGTCTAGATAGCCGACTTGACATCAACATCAAAACAGTTTCGCCTCAGCATTGAAGCACCTTTGGAAGATTCCTTCACTATTACAACCGAAATTCTAGCTGTACTCATCACCGTCGTACTCAACACAGCTTTTCTCGATGTGATGAATTTATTACTGAAAATTGAAAAGGCGACCGAAGGTAGCTGTTGCTGATCGTACTGAAATTCTGTTGGCAACCGGCGCATAGCTCTCCTGTGACAATCATTTTCATTCTCGTCTGGGTAGAAGGTCAATATTTGTTTGCTTATAGCTTGGTATACGCGGATGTGTTATCTGCACATAACAAAGAAAAAGCCTTTGATGTAGAACTCACCAAATTCGAAGGATTATTTGGACATACACTGAGTGACAATGGACTATGATTCTATCAAGCTACTGATTGAGTTCGGATTACAGATCGGATTACTAGACTGCTCATTGGGTTGTTGAAGCTGAATAAATAGTTCTTACTTTACTGATGTTATAATCGACCGATATACTTCGCAATTTATCTTTCTGGACTTTTTTTGATTTTATTAAGTTTAATCGAGAATCTTGGAAAATTTAAAACGTTCTAGGTACAATCACAGGGATCATGAAAATTGTAATTTTGAACAATGGAAATGTGCAACACTATGGATTGATATCAATCAGCTTATCCTGCCCTAGCCAAGGTCTCCTCGTGATCGTCGGTTATCACACTATTCTTCATCTTACTTCTCCTAAGCAGACCAGTTGAGCTGATGAGGGTTTGCTGGTTTAATAAGATTTGCCTAAATATGTATACTCTATGAAGGCGCGTGTAGCGCAGTGGTTAGAGGTGTCGTTTGATACCCACTGCGTCATTGGCTGGTTTGACACATCGCCGGTCGCCCTATAACTTCCATTTCTTCGGAGGTGACGAATTGATACCAAAGTCGTATAGGAGGATAGCAGCAAATACAGCAGTATATCACTTCAAATTTTAGCAATGGTAATATATGCAATCAAATACGTTTTCGATGAAGTCTAATTCATGTGAGAAGGGCATCTGACCTGTGAGCCGATTAGGCTTGACTGCTTTTTATATACTTTATGTGCATTCTGTATACTTGCACTTGAAAACTCAGAATCATATTGTATATAGACATTTTTTTCCGCAGGAACGTTTGGTAAACGCCAGTGATAAAACGAGAAAGGCAAAAGGTGAACCTTGATGGTGTAGTGCGAAGGCAGGTGCTTCCTGGAAAAAAGTCTAGGTTCAGATTTACTCCGAATTTAGCAAATCACATATTTCACCTGTGTCTCAGCATTCTTGAAGTCATAGTTTACATCGAACTCTGCCGTTAAAATGAATTAGGCAGTGAATTGATTTATCGCTGTGGTAATCTTCCATATTTGAGAAAGAACTCATGATGTTTGTGACTTTTTCATGGCATAATGGCTCTGTTTCTACAATTCTTAGAATTTACTAAATATCTCTTACAGATCTCCCTCATGGAGTCAAGTTCAAGCCGTTTAATGCGTAAGCGACGTGACGGATTAATTCCGTTGCGGGCATGGATATGCTTGCAGATCGTATCTTATATAATGACTCGCCCATTAGCCTCCAATCACGTAGCTAGAGAATGAAAATCCGTTGGCTGACAGCTAAATCCCACGTCTCCCTTGTTTGAAATCAATAAGCTATCCGTTAGTCAATGGCTTGTCCCATGATTTCTTACGCATTTCGACACTTTTGTTAATTCAGTAATTATTTATCTGGAAAAATTAATTTGTCTTTAATGCTATCATCATCAAGGTCAGTGATATAAAACCATTTGCTGGGTAAAAATTGAATGCTTTCCCCTGGAAAGAATGAGGTTAGCGATCAAAGAAGTCGGTGAGGTCACTTTTGAGTGATTGTGGTCCCTCAATCTTTTTTCCCACAAGCTGCTTCAGTGTAGAAGGAGACGATAATCCTATGGAGCAATATCAAGATATACGTGGTGAATGTGGTAACGTTGTCCGGCCTAGCTTTTCCAGAATATGGCGAATCGATTTTCTAATGTGAGCTTGAGCGCTATCTTGAAGCAGGCAATACTAAGTCGTTTTGTACGCTTTTCTCGCATTTCTGCTGGCCAACTTTCTGAATTGTTTCGCGTGGACGCCGACTTTGATATCTGTCTGATGTCGAGCAGTTTTCAAAACACCATGCTCTGCTAATTTCAGAAACTGAGCATAATTAAGAGCATAATCTTCCGAGCATGGAACTTGTGTTTCAATTGAGCTGACAGGTATTTATTGCCAAGCAGCCGTTGAGTGTGGCGCGTTGTTCTTGGAGTAGACTAAGGACTCATATGCAGTAAGCTTAGAACATTATCCAGTACACACAGTCCTTTGGCATTGATCCACTTTGTAATAGAAGAAGAAATGAATATTAAAAATAGTGCCAAAAAAGTCATGGGACACTCACCTCAAATAGTCACCTTCATGGCATGACCGTAGAAATGAGTTGTAGCCATAGCTACTTTTTCGTTAGAAATTGTAAAGAATAGCGTCTCCTTCGAGTGAATATTGCTGGATGTCTGTAGATGGACTTCGAATCCACAGTGGATCCTAAAATTCCGCTAGGTAATTCTATTCCTTCACCGAGTGAAATCAATTGAGCAACTGTGGCATGCGATACGAATGAATGAGGGCTTTACTGATGTCTGGTTGTAGCGCTCGATTAGGATTATAGGTGTTTATGCACTTCCTTTACTGATAGATGTCTGATTAAAGATTTGAATGTCACCTTGCACGCATGTTGAATGCAATCATACACAAAATTGCGATCAGTAATGGAATAATTTAAATTCAAAGATACTGAAAAAAGAATTCTGAAGATTCTGTAAGGCTTTCTTCTATTTACATAGAAAAACAGCTATTGCACAGTATCACAATAATAGTCATTAACTGAATTACGAAAGAGCACAAAAGGATAAGAAAAGTTCTCGGCGTTGATCAATCCCTAAGGATGCGTTATGCACTCGTCTTCAATTTTTAGCTTCGCTCGAGGTGGTTTTATGTATATCTGGTCTTTACAATGATACGCGGTGGCCTACCAGTGCATCGAGTCACTGTTGTCTATACTCCCTGACAAGTCTAGTACCCAGATGGCGGTTCTGGCTGGATGGAAGACTGGTGGAGCCTTCGATGCGAGATCGAACCATCCATCACGTGTGTATCGCATAATACCTCTAACCACTCCGCCACTCGTCCTTATATATAATATGTACCAAAAGATTCCAGTGATAGTGTTTCCTACATCAGACCGAACTAACGCTAGCCGTGTATTATAGCGTGTTCACAATCGTAGTGCTTGTAAATCCTTTTGTAATATCATTATCTTCATACTGTCGTTCCATTGATTCGCCTATGTATGAAGGAAGTAAGTCAGTGGTGAGAGCACTCCCGTTTCTTGTCTGATGGAAGTATCGCCCCATTTTTCCAGTCATTCAGCGAACTTTGACTTCCTCAACATTGATCCTTCACCTGTCCACCAAGCATGTTTGGTGTTTGACTAATCAAATATGGACTGCATTACGTACGCAAGGTTCTAGTAAAAAGGATGGGCAAAAGCCATAAAATGTCAGAAATATGCTTAGATTTGCTGTTCCATTCAACATATGGACAACAACCGTCATCTGCTCACCTGTGTCCATGAACACCTTCCGTTGGTTGTAGGCCTGTATAATCAACAGTGTCTATGAGTTGCAGAAAAGTGTCTCGCCATAGAGTGGAAATAATGGTGATGATCATCTTTCTCTTATTTTCAACACCAGTTCTCTTGATACCATCAAATTCGTCTTTTCACCTTCCAAAAAATGACTTGTAGAAAAATCCCTCCGTTTTTTACATAGCTACAAATAAGATGGTCTTCTCTTTAGTAGGTCAGCCAAAGAGAAAATTATATATTGACCATCCGTATGCACTTGTCTTTCTCACAGAGCGGATCATGCAGAGTATCATCACGGCACTAAGCGTCTGTATCTCTTTCTATGCGTTTAAGCCATAAACATACAGAAGTTTACATACTCAATGATATTGAATGATGTACAAAGCTTTGACGCCAGGCGGGACTCGAACCCGTATGTCACTTTTCAGGGGAACGTGCTTTAGGTAACTGCACTTGCGACGTTTGTTTTGCCACCACTCTCTCTACACTTTTACACACTATTATCTAGTGTATCTAACAAATAGGCGGTTTTGGTCACTTGTGCTAACGAAAGTTTCTTTGAATTGTAGTTTTCAATCCTCAGTGGTTCTGATGACCTAACGGAGAGTCGTATTGTATATGTTTACAGCAAAGCAATGTCTACTTTTCTGTCTACTTCACATAGTTATCCAACTCAGATTCTGCTGCGCCGCCAATTGACCACTAATCAGTTTGCCCTGGATGATTTGCTTGTGACGTCTCTTCCTCTTATTCCTGAAGTTGTCGGTACTATGGGTCCTTCTTTATAAGTCCGAGCCAAAGGAAGGTTCGTGTGCAGCTATTGGTGTGGATTACACTGATCTTACTTTAACAAAGAAATCAGGCATGATCTTTAAAAGCATACAACGTGCCATGTATCAAGTTAAGACGGATCGTTATCTATCCAAACCAAATTTCTGCAGGTGTAGCCTACAGAATTTGACTAACTTAAGTGTCATGACCGACTAACTACAGCCTCGGCATTCTTCACTAAATTGTTGTTTCTCCTTTGTAAGCCAAAGGCGAAGTTGCTATAATACGAATTATTGGAAAAGCTGACATTTCGGGGGTTTCGCCTTCTTCAGAGCCTGAAAGGATCAAGTTGCCTGGAAAAAAAATCGCCAAACCTATAAAAATCCCATCAATCCCAAAACAATTTTCTAACGTGCTCATTGTTTTTTATTGTCTTTTGCTAAGTTGTCCAAGTGGAGGCTAACCGTGCAAGAACCACATGGACTGCAAACGCACTATTCACTTCAAATAGCAGTTGTATTATGCCATATCACATGTGATAATGAGGCTATCCGCCGTTAGGTTCATGTGTGGGGTGGGTTTTTGAAGTAGAGGTCACCATTTTTGCACAGGTGCATAAAATCTCAGCGCGTCAGATTTCAGAAGCATTTTGGTGGTGGGGGCCTCCACATGCGCTTTAGATAACCATAAATGTAAACGCAATAAATCAAAATAAGAACAACAGGGAGGAATGTCTCATTATCACATTGATATAGTACAGTATGTACGATCGTTACTTTGAAGTGAGAGGTGCATTCTCAGTCCATGTGATCTTTGAACAGTAATAGTCTCCACTTGAACAGCTTAGTCCGAGACTCATGAAAAGCGATGAGCATGTTGGAAAGTTGTTTTGTGCTTAATGCGATTGATATCTAGATTTAGTGGATTTTTCCGTCGAAATAGTGAAGGTATTTGACTGGCTGAGCTGTAGGCAACCTGATCATTCCACGCCCTGCGGAAGGCGAAACCGCCAAACCTTCAGCTTATCGAATAATCATATTACAACAACCTCGCGTTTGGCTTAAAAAGAAAAAACAAGAAGTTGCCTTATGAGATGAATGGACATAAGAACGGCTTATAACTCTCAGCAATAGTGAAAACCATTTTGAAATGCAAATGTGATTGATGAAAAATTCAACAAGTCGTAGGAGACATACTCCAATTCCGAATCAACAATCCGAATCTTCATCTATAACTCTGCTAGTTCTCTTAGCCCAAAATCCTCTAACTATTGGAAATATATTGTTTGTTGTCGAAAAATCAGTGGTGTTCTTTGTTTACAGTGTTTTGATCCGGTCGACTTTCAGTGTTTGTGCAGCCGACACGAAAATAAAAGTAGTCTCAGGCGGCAGCCATGCTAATTCAAGCGTGGGACGCTATGCATTAAAAAGCAGACAAACCCCCTAATGTATACAGCTGTTGGACGGCACCCTTCACTACTGATGTCATAAGAAGCGATCTACATGCCAATAGAAGTTATGAATACTGATAAAACAATGAAAGTATGCGCCGCCGTATTTCAATCATTTTAAGGTAGGTGCCAGCGCAGTAGTCAGAAATGCCCTGTAAAGCAAACATGGTGCTTGGTGCGATGTCGCTTTCCGAGAAAATAAATTCCTCTGCTCATTTCTGGTCGCCAAATTGACTGCACTCTTGTTTAAAAGAAAACACACTCGGTGCTACAGTTGACCATCAACTATATAAAGGTCAAATATGTATTTAATCACTTCTGTGCAGCTTCGAAGAGTAAATGTGCGGTGCATCTCCAAAAAATTTATGTCCTTTGGCTTTAGCAATTATCAGTCATAATAGCAGAAACACATCACAAACAAACAACGTCAATAGATCTACCGTAGAGAATTGAGTGGTGAGCAAAAATACGACCTCAAACGGGAGTCCAACCCGCGCTTCATCTATAGCGGAGGACGCGTGCTACCACTACACCACCGACGTACATTCGCATCACCACTCATCCCAATATCTCTATGATAGCTGTCAGCCACCAGTCTTCAACAGGTTTAGTCGCATATGCGATTTCACTTTATGAACACAGCTGAGCCATGTTATAAGTGATGTTTGAAATTTCTAGTTTTTGCTGCCTTTTTCGCAATGTTATGATGTTTCATATCTACCTAAGAGAATGAATAGTGAGCAAAGTTGTGGCTGATCTATGATAGAAATATTGAAGAATGAGTGGTGATGCAAATGTACCTCGATGGTATAGTGCTAGCGCGCTTCGCCGGTGTCCATGAAATGCAGGTTTGACTCCTCCCGTCTGAGGTCGTTTTTTTGCTCAACACTCAATTTTCTTAGATACATATGAAACATCGTGACGTTGCTCAAATGCAGTTAAAACACTAAAAATTCCAATTGTCAATTATATTAGAATGGAATTCGTTCGTACGAAATTCTTCAACACGTCTGTTTTCAGCTCATTCCCATAATTCTCCATAAATTTCTTACATTTTTCGGTTTTTGGTACAACAGAGCTGAAATGGACATTGTGAAAAGCTCAGGGAAAGTGTTACAAATTTTCATTATGATTAACAATTTGGCGGTTCTTCATCATTAGAACCACGATAGTTCGAGCTGAATGTTCACAATAGTTATCATTCTTACATTGCTGGTGCTCGTATCCATCATATCAAGACGAACATAGTAAAGCAGAAACAACAACGACTTGGCGACAATCATATTAGTTTAACTGCTCTAAGTAACCTGACTTCACTTGATGGTTCTCTAGGATATAGGACGATTCCCAACCAAAATTTATCATAGTGACAACTCGTCTTGTGGCAGGTAGATTAATACTAACTAGCACATAGCAGAGCAATAATGCTAACACCGACTTTCAGAGAGCTTTAGCATGGAATTATCCAACTGCAGGTACAATGAAAGCCATTATTGACATTATTATAAAGACGTATTCTTCATGACATCAGAAACTCTGTAAATCCTCGGCATTCAAAAGGGACGATCAAAAAATTCACGCAAGTTTATTCCCTTTTTTTGAATTTCCCTTAACACATAAGTGGCGTTTCATAGAGCGATATTTGTGAGCTTCGAAATCAGTCCATATTTTCCGTTGCAGTTGAGAAAGTGGGGTTCATTGAGTCTTCCGAGATAATCGTGATGTTGTTTAGTTCTCAGAAAGAAAAGAACGAAAAAACTCAGGTTAGAAAAGCAGTCATTTCAATGACCCATTTGAATGTGTTAGTACAATCGCGGATATGTGTGAGCTAATGGATTCAGATAATATTCGTAGCAATAACGAGCTTTCTTATTATCACTGAACCACACTAAGTAAAAGCTGGTGCGCCCAATGAGCATTCTTTGCTCTGCGATCGGTTCACACAGTGCATCAAGTTAGTTTTATGGACATCCACTTTATTTGATCCGTTTTCACAGCGCTTTTCTCACTGTGCGGATACCAGAACTTCTACCATTCAATTCTTTTTTTTCTTCTCCTTGAACGTTGTAGAATACTGGTTGAGTAAGTCTCATTGCAATATCGAGAATAGTTTGGCTGTGGCGTTCCACGGGGCGCTCGCTGTTGAGTGCCGTAGAGGGCTGGGTGTGGTCATGGGCACCGCGCGCGCCGCGACGAGCATCACAACCACTCGGCCACGGCGCCCGCAAATTCTACTGGTAAAATTTACATGCAGTCTGTCGCAGTGACAAAATGTTCATGTCCTGTTCAAATTTCATTGCTGAAAGAATGAAGGCCCTTAGTTATTAGGAGAATTATGCTATTCACATAACCTTTCACGATTTCACAAAGTTGTTGTTAAACGGAGGCTGTAAAGTGTATTCTTCAATTAAATCAAAATTTTGCTGAGTATTGTTTTTAAAAAAACAAATAAAAGAAAAAGCGCTTAGATGGTCAATCTTTGAGATGCGCTGTGCATTCAACTCCATTCGTAGCATCCAGAAGGAAGAGGATTCAATCCTATAAGGCCAATAAAATAACTACTTGGGATTACTGGTATATCCAGTCAGTATTTTTGACTTTTTACTGTCTAATTCGAAAAAAGAATTGATTGCAAGAAGTACGGGGATATGCAAGATTACAAAAAACACTTTGAAGACGGATCAGTAAAATGTATAAAGTGTCCAAAGTTATTGTCTTAAGTTATGCCACGCATAGTTCTCATATTATAGCTGACATTAAGACTACTCAGCCACAAGGATCACTATTGAATACGTCTGAGCCGTAAGAAACTTTGGGTGGTCTTGATTCCAACTATTTTTTCTCACAATAATTAAAGTCTCCAAACCACTATCGGGCATTGAATATCCATTTCATATTAGTTTTTTCCTGTGCTATGACTTATTCTTGAAAGTTTTCTACAAGCGCTTCAATTGATGGATCACATTCTTCGCCTGCGTAGATTGTTTTAACAAACGCTCTCTCGAATGCTTTACTAAATCATTTCAAGTGAAATAGGTTGAGAACATAATATCTTATCTTGAAGAAAGTGAAAGAGAGTGAATTCGTGACAAAAATAGATGATTACTTGGTGAACATTATTGGCTTGCCGATTAAATCGGCTCGACTTGTTCGCACCACTCCTAGCCACACATTGCTCTCCCCTATTGGCAGGGGAAACACGCGAGTCACTTTGAAGCCAAGGAAACGACGATTTCCGCTGATCTCAACAAATCATGTTGTTGATTGTACTTTTTCTTCTAAGGAAGCTTTCTCAAAGCAAGATATCTTCGAAAAGATAGCACAGTATAAAGGGTTTCGAAAGTCAAGAGAAGAATGGCCACGACTTTCAATAGTTTGCAATAGAGAAAGGTATCCTGACGTAATGTTCATTTATTTCTATTGCCATTCAGCAAATCATTTCTTTGAAATAACTTGGAATTGATTCAGTGCTCCCTTGGACACGAAGTTGTTGACAGTAAGTTTATTGAATCTAATACAGCACGATAATTGCCGGCGCTTCAACGGCTTCTTCAGTGCCTCAAATAGTCAAATTGACATGCAGTCACTCGACTCGCCAAATCACTTTCGTAACTGAAGCAGAAAAAAGCTAATTCATAGAGTTTTATATTGCAAAGTAAACAGCTTAGTGCTTTGAACACACCGTTTTTGCTCCCTTTAAGTTTTCAAGTTATTTTGCAGAAACCAGCCGCACAGAGTTTGTATTGGTCAGAAATGGCCTGACTCAGGCAACGAAATTCACGCATGGCGTAAGACCACAAAACACTCCTCCTTTGAGCTAAATCATGAGTTCTTGGAATTTATCTAAAATGCTGAGAAAGTTTTTTTGCGCAAATGTTCCAGATTCTGTGTCACCGTAGCGATTTTTACATCAAAATCTCTATCATGTCTGTATACTAATTCCTTCTGGTGGTGTGTTTGCCTGAATGGGTTTCCCAACCAAGTGTAATTTTACGAGGTTGGTGAAAAAGTAATTGAGTTTCAGAGCACTCTGAAACAGCAATTGCTTTTGAAATTTGCTTCAAATTTCGCAAGTAGTGAAATGGTTGATGTTAAATCTTCTGCAACATCTCATGTAGTCTCAAAAGAATCAACTCCGATGATTACTTTCCTATGACTACTGGGTTGGTACAAAAGTAATTGCGGTTTATGCATTATTGAAACGCGTGCCCTTCAGAAAACTTCTTGAGCCTCGACTGCAGTGTACGTTCGCCAGCAGTTCGTACACTAAATGCATTGTTGATGTTCTGAGTTCTCTCTGCTGTGCTACGACCCACTTTGAACTATCAGACCGCATTTATTTCTGAACCGACGAACATCTTTTCCGCAATCTGAAATAAGTACGAAATAAACAGCTGTCAATAGGTCATCGGCAAGAAATCATAGAGTGAGAAATACACATTAAAATGATGGATAACAAGACATTGTTTTGTATTTTTATTTCAATATCAAACAGCGCACAGTGGTTAGAGGTGCTCTGAGTCGCACACAAGCTCGATGGTTTGAACTCCCGCGCATAACTCACCAAGCCGTCCATCTCTTCGAGCTAGGTAAACTGCTCCCAGACTTGTCTGAGGAGGACAACATCACTGATTTGATATATCGGTAGGCCACCGTGAGTCATTGTAAAGGCCAAATATGCATTCAAGCACCCTAAACAAAGCTAGACGCTGCAGGTGAATGCATGGCGCATCACTCAGGGACTGCAATGCCGAGAGCCTTGTCCTCTTATCAAACGACACACTTCAAGAGTGCATAAATTGCTATTACTTTTCCACGAACCTCACACATTTATGCAGAATGATCTAACCACTTCATCAGTGTATTCGTTCCTGTATGCTTTCCAAAGAAATCGGTATAATGTACGCAGGCACATGCAAACTTAAACAGATGAATTGCAAGCTTTGAAAATATGTTCTTTTATCAGTGTCGCTCAAGAAATTCCACTTACAACTCTTTTATGAAATTTTAGTATTTTCAATGCTTTTTTTCGCAGTGCTATGATGTTACAGGTATACCTAAGAGACTTAAGGTGAGCAAGAATGCGGCCTTCAAGTGGGAATCGAATCCGCGTTTCATCCATACCGAGGACACGTGCTACTACCACTACATCACCGAGGCACATTTGCGCCACCACTCATTCTTCAACATCTCTATGTTAGCTATGAAGAAGTGAGCTAAGAATGAGTGACAGCGCAAATGTGCCTCGGCATGCACTGAGAGTAGCACGCGTCATCGGTATGGATGAAACGCGAGTTCGATTCCTGCCTGAGGCCGTGTTTTTGCTCGCCACTTATTTCTCACAGGTATATTCTCTCATGAATTATCGCCAATCCTGAAAACGAAATTTTCATTATAACTGCGGGACATGCGATGTATGACGGAATAAGGAAAAACGGAATGAACATACTGTTTTTCATCGGAGCAAAACCACCATTAGGTTTGAGGTCCTCGGGTCAGCTGAGAGTTCGACTTTCTTTATTACGGACTGACTATACAAACTTTTCTTTTGAGAGTCCAATTCACTCTCCACCACTCAAAACGACGTGGTAAGATCAGACGCGAGTTGAAGCACTCTAATCAGAAGTTTTTCCTTCAGCCTTTGAAAATGCTTATATTTTTTTATTTTGGACGATCTGTTATCACAATTTACTGTGAGGATCTTATCGCTTCTTGCATTCAACTCACATTAATCCTCCAAAAAGATCTTCATACAATTCACGTGCTGTTTCAACTGCTGCTTGGGAATTTCGTCTTCATTATAAATGTCGTAGAATGCTGGTTGAGACCAATCTTCATGAAATCTCGGAAGTAACCGACCTATGGCGTTCCGAGACGTACACTTGATTAAATGCAAGAATGTTGGGGAACGGATCGAACCAGTGCATCGCTTATCACCTCGCTTTCTGAAACACTGCATCACAACCCACTGCTCTACTCCGTCTCCGAAGAAGTTGCTTTGGCGAGAAAAAAATTTTAAAGAACTTTTCAGCAATATCTTATTATAAATCTAACTCTACAATGATATAATAGTTTTGAAACTTTACAAAACTTGTCAAAAAACCCTTTATAGCGAGGATTCCAATATTAGTAAGGTTAGATTCATTCAAAACTACTGAGGTAAGAAACCAATACAAAAAGTGCCATTAAAAGAAATCAAAGAGGAAAAGAGGGCAATTCGACAATTTCGTGAGCCAATCATAATCACGATTGTTTCGGTCTCGAACATCATTCAGTAATGAGAAAGTTTGTGAAATATCACATTGGCTTATAACATCTACTGGTTAGTCTACAGAAGTAACCGATCAAACCAATAATTTCTAGATCTACTAACCGACAATGAGCGCGTGCAGCGTAGTGATTAGAGGTAGCAGCAACACACATGTGTCCTTTCTTTGACCCCATCTTCGTTCAAGCCAAAATCTCCGTCTTTCCGGAGGCTGCAAATCGGTACCAGGTTTGTCTTAGAGAACAAAAACAGTGACTTGATGTTTTTGTAGGAACCTCTCGAAATAACTGTTATACAGGTTAGTTTTGCTTCCATCACTCCTGCTTTGCTACGACTGGTGCTGAATCCACAACGCACTCCCAAGTAAATGATCAACGACAAACGGTGTACTCTTCTACTAAGAACTTCAGAGATCTAGGAATCATAAATCTCATAGTAATTCGAAATGCTCCTCACTAAACTCTGGCATTTTGAATTAATGGAAAAAATGAAAGAATGTCGGGCAAGCTCTGAACGAAGATCAGATCATCAGATATTCTTTATTTTTGACATGGGCGACCGAAGGGGAAATGAACGAAATAATTCGAATAATGTGATCAATACTCGTGTATACTTCCGTTACCTGATGCATGGAGTCATTTAAGCAGTGTTGATATTGGTGTTCATCTATTCAATAAGCAGATGCCTAGCTCAGTTGCTCCCATTTTGAAGTTTACGAGAGCGAATGACCCAGTTTAGTGGTTAATACGATAATCTCCCTAACTTGAGTTGTCAATAGAATCTAAGAACGCTGATTGGTATGCAAAACATTAGACATCGCGTGGGAGTTGAACCGACGCTTCACCCATACCATCGGGGTGCTACCACTACACCATCGTTGACACCAATCTGCTACCACTCTTTCTTCCATAGAAACTATCGCAACTGTCAATAACCAACATTCAAAGAGTTTGGTCTGGCAAGCACATATCTGCATCAAACCCAGTTATGCTAGTTGTTACGCAGAAAAAGTGGTGGCAAAACAGGCGGCGGTAGTGCAATTGGTTAGCACGCGCCCTCTGAAAAGGTGGAATGCAGGTTCGATTCCTGGCTAATGTTGAAGTTTTGCACATCACTCAACATGGGTAAAGAATCAATATTTATTACGCTTTACAGTATGCTTGTTTCACAACGATAAACCTTCTAGCAATCTACGCTTTTACTGGAGATATTTTTTGATCGTCCACTTCTTCTTATAGGATGAGGCCTTCTGTATCTACGGCATGCTTACATAGGATAGTCATAGCTCTAAAGATGGCCAATGTGCGGCAAAATCTTGGCTATAGTGAAGTAAATGTCATGTTGAAAGCGTTTTGCAGAATCACGATGAACGAATAGTAGCAACACAGTTTCTCGCTGAAATTGACTACGTTACTAGCATCGCAGCAGGGAGTTCATGCATATTTGGCCTCCACAACAACTCCTTGGGCCGACCAAATTATCATTTCAGTGCTATTATCCCTCTCAAAGGGTCTGATGCCATTGCCGACTACGAAGAGATCAATGGCTAGGTGAGTATGGGATATGGGATCTTACCAACGTCCACGTTTGTATTACAGTGTTTTCCATAGCGCTACCACCTCTCTTAAAAATGATAGAAAGTATCTTTGCATCAGTTATGCTCCACTGTACTTGTTGTGCAATTCTTCATTTAATGCGTTTGTTGTAGTTATGTTCATACAGGAAATTTGTTTCGGCATAGCACCGTTTCATTTTTTTTTTGTTCTTTCTCGGATCTTAATAATGCGTGAGCCACAGCGTGTTTTTAGAGACCTATCACCATATCAATCAGCACACTACCTTCGTCTATAAGATGAAATTTGAATGTTCGAGTTTCGCGAAGAAAAGTTTTCCGTGAAATTTCTTTCTGCAAAGGTTCGAACGTAAAAGCAATTGAACAAGGAAATTCGCGCCATTAGAACACAATAGTGTTCCCAAATACGTTTCCATTATGCCTACGGGTGTTGTGCCTCTACTGAAAATCTTTAAATTTTCGATTCTGTCTCCATTATATTGAGATGTTTCATTCTAACTTCACTTAAAAGTAAAGTAATATCTGTCAAAATTGCATATATACTTGAGGCGATTGTGTAAAGTCACTTCACGAGTTCGTAATGTTCTCAACTATGTCAATATCTCAGTGAAGAAGAAATTCTCATCACTTGGCGAATAATCAGCTCCGGATGTGATGGAGTCGAGATCATCATCACTATGAAAACGCGATCATTAATTAAAAAATCGAAATCGTTTGATTTCTACAGTCTTTCAAAATGTTTTGAACAGATCCGTTTACACTTTAACGTCGTCTTCATGACGCATTGTTTCCCGGGAACGACTGAGCTTGAAGAGAGCAATGAGAAACAAGGCGACGAACGAAGAAGAAAAACGACAATGTCGCTAGATTGACGGACGGTCTGTCGAGAATGTTATCAAAGAAAAAAAGCACAAAACTAGTAGCCAATCGAAAAAGACGCAAAACGTTAGAAAACGTTCATCCATTCTTGAAATCTTAGAGAACTATTGAATACATATATGCCTTACACAATTACCTACAGTGGCAAATTAATGTATCAGTTTCAGTGTTTTATCTGATAATCGAAGTAAAGAGCCTTACATATTGCCAAAGTTGAAGATCGGGAGGATTAGGTTTGGAAGTGACGCCGAATTGTAACGACTCGGTGAGTGCCCTATTCTTTTTCCGTTACAACGTATATTGTGAAATATAGTCACAAGAATGCTGAGTGCGGATAAAAACCAAAACGTCGGCTGAGTTTGAAGTTCACGTTCTACTCACTGCACCGCGAAGGCCTTTGCTTTTTCTTCCTCTCAGCTTATCCCTATCTTGCTAATTGCTTTTTTACTTTTCGTTTAATTTGATTTTAACTTACATAATTGCGCCTCCTATAAATGCATTATTCGTATTAACACAGACATTTTACAATTAAGGCCAACTCTATTTGAAAATTTACTATAACAATCTTTTCTCATTATAACAGTAAAGTTTATATCGAAATACATCAGTATAAAGTCAGTCAAATTAAGATTAAATTACGCACAAAACATATGAACTGAGATAGCAGAGGATTCTTATCTGATCTGTGATGAGCACAAAAATCCTTCGGGACAATCATGCCGGTTACTACCATCTGCCGTCAATCAGAAATTATGTAGCTTATGTATCATAACGCATAGGATTTTTTTGTACTTTAATATAATAACGTGGTTCGTGATGGGTTCTATAACACAGAAATTTAATTTCAATCTTTATTTGCTTTTTCTCTGCTTTACTCTCTTGATCGGTATGTTTCTTTATAGGAGCGTGTGCAGCGTAATGGTCAGAGATGTCTTAGATGAGATGACACATGTAGTAATTGGCTTGACTCCGTGCTCTAGAAACGAAGCCTTTCTCTATTCGAGGTGAGTATATCGGTGCAAAATTTATCAAGAAGCATGAAAAAAACTAGTGTTACATAGCTATAAGATATCGGATAGGTCAAATATACTTTAGTGGCTTTTAAGATGCTTTGATTAAAACTGAATGAATGAAGCATTCATGGATTTATCGAAATTGAACGCTTTATTCTTTATATAGTTGCGTATATGAGCATAAATGTAGCGTAGAAAGCGCAACAGCGAAACGGGCGTCAATGGTGCAACGGGTTGGAGCGCACATTTGCAGATAGAGCGAGGCATATGGGTTCGAGCCCCGGCTGGCGCAAAACTTTTGCACATCACTCTACATCTCTAAGTATATCTGGAACACCATACCACCCTAAAGCGGTTAAATAAAAAGAATTCGATGTATGCACATATATGCTTGTTTTTTCAGCACACTAAGTTCTATTCCACATCGCTTCAACTTCACTTATCCAAGTCATCGTCAACTTTTACCTTTAGATGAGTGGAATGACCACGACCGCAGAAGTCCATATCTCTTCTCTCTATCACTACAGCGATTTCCTTTAACATCCAATCTGGAGTCGAGCTCTCATCCGACCAACGAGAAGCTGATCTCTAGTTATTCAGTTAAATGACTCACAATGTGGATAACCAGAGGACCCTTTCCACTAAATATTATTGCAAAAATGAAGCTGTCTCCAACCATTCATTTCATTGTCGCTCACCCTTTCTCAAATTTTACATTTTCAAGATTAGTCTTGATTGAATCCTGCTATCAAATCTTAATTCATGACTTTTCTAATGTGTAGACGAGACATTTGTGAGTGTAAAATATCTCAAAAAAGTATGCATTTCCAACTCAGCCTACCTATTTTCTCACGTAAGATTGAACCGACTAAGTCACAAGACTTTGTATGTCATGCCCACACAGCGAAAGGGCGACTGGACTCCGACTAAAGATTGCCGATAATTGTCCACAGGGACAGGTTGCTTCGAGTAGAATGGGCTTCTTCCTTTCTTTGCTACACCAGCATGACTTACATTTCCAGTATAGGCATAATCGTATTCATGAATACACGCGTAGATTTGCTTGCGTGAACGTTGATTATATTCTGCATGTCAAATCGGTTAACAATCTGCAATCAAACGACTTCAACAAACATGTGTAGCGAACGGAATCACTTCTAAGAAACAAGCTCCATTTCTACTTCAGGAGACTACAACAACCTATCCGTCCGTACATCCGGCATAAAGAAATCGGCTAGCTGTCTCCGTCAAAAAACGATACAAATAAAAGACCTCATAATAGAAGAGTGACCCTAGAGTGGTCGAGCAGAGTGAGCATCTCTGACATGTGACGGGAACAAATGGACAAACTCACTTGTGTCACTTTATGATAAACAGATTTATAGGTGCAATAAAATTTTGATATAGAGGGAAAATCGAGACGATTTAAAGCAATTTTTTGTGTTCTATCGGTCCCTCATTCCAACTTACTTTACTGGTCCAGCACTTCTTACATTATAATCAGTCCCTCGCGTTCATTCTCCGCAAAGACCTTCAAACATTTTACGTGTTGGTTCGACTGCTGCTTGAGGATTTTGCCTTCTCTGAATGTCGTAGAATGCTAGTCGAGACGATTCTTGATATATTGCTGGAGGTAACAAGGCCCAAATGTTGCTGGGCATTGGGTTGATTGACTTCAAGAGTGTTACATGAGGGCATCGAACCCTTTTAATCACCTTGCTTCCTAATGCACTGCATCACTAACCACTGCGCGAACCCTCCTTCGATTATAAGTACTCATAGTAGGCCACTAAAGCAAAATAGGAAATTTGAAGATAATATTAGCAAAGGTATCTGTAACGCAATGGTTAGAAGTGCCCAGCAATACGCACGTGTTCTCTCCTCCAATATTACTTACAGTATTTCTCTGTATGGCTTGATTGATCAGTAGGCCGTCAGAAGTCATTCTAAAGGCATAATAAAACATTCATCCTTTCTTAAATGCTTAATAAAAAATGATGGCATGACGTATTCAAAAGGGATTGATCAACGCGAATTTTGTGATTTGTCATTTCAACAGGATTATAAACACTCAAATAGGGTGAGATTTGGAAGAGATTGGAATTGTGGGAATTAATATCACAGTGTAGGTTAAGAATATTCTTAATGTCATTTCCTCTTGGAGGAACTCCTCTTTCTCCTAACATATATTCTGAAAAGTATCAAAATTACCTATTTATAAATGTCTTCCAAGATTGCATAAAAGAAAAAGATTAGAGTTCAGTTCTAATGAAGGAGTTCGCATGATTATCTTTCTTAAAATGATGATGCTCTCGGCGTTGATCGATCCCTGTGGGCTGCGGCATGCATTCGAATTCATCAAGCACCATTTGAGGTGATTGAATGCGTATTTAGCCTTTACAATGACTTGCGGTGGCCTATGGCGAATATCCACTCAGTGCTGCTCTCTTCTCACACAAATCTGGACTTGCCGATCCCAAAGGGTTAGAAGGCTAAGTGAGCCATGAGCGCGAGATCGAACCATTTACCACATACGTATCGCAAAACACTTTTAACCACTACACCACACCACCCCATTAAAGTTGCCTAGCCAACGAGAAAATGTCGATTGCGAAACTTCGTTCACTGTCTTAAAGGTTAATTTCTTTATGTAATACGCCGATTCTTGACAATACTACCAATATTCCAATGATATATAAAGATTCAAAAAATCCTACTAAATAATCTCCCAAAGGATTGACCTGTTTCTTTAGTGGCAAGCTGTGTTCCACAAATGGGCACCAGCGAGCCCAATATTCTCATCTGGAGCCTAAGAAACGAATACCAGTTACCATTGGCGCTTTGCTTCCAATCTAATCGTTAGGTGGCTAATTTCCTTTCGAGATGCAAGAGCTCATAGTGGCGACCTGGAATGCCCTCGCACAACTTTCTAGGGTCTCTACGGAAAAAATGTTTCCTAAGCAGAAAATAATACCAATTGAGGCTAACGGAATCTGTGAAAACGGTCAATTCAATCTCCAAGGAGATGAGACTCAAGTGAGATTATTCAGTCGGAATATAAGGTCTGACAGCAGCACTTTTCATACAATTTACTAATGCAGAAGAAATGTATTTGGGTGTCGACGTGTAGCAAAGGGTCTTCTCCTCAGTAAACTAACCGTCACTCTGGACAAATGCAACGTTTCGTACCATAATTAACGAGAATATTCTTAGTGAATACTCCATAATTTTCAGATTACAATGTCCTTACACTCAATGCGTACTTCTCTTGGCATTATTTATTCCTCTTGTGCAGTTTATTATATTTCGTTTTACATGACATTAGATTATCGTCCTTCCCATACATCCATAGCCATATTTGAGAAGTGACCTAATGCTGTATTTTAAGAATGACTGTGTGACAGAAACAGCGCACAACAACGAAAATTCCATTGTGACATTCAAGTCAAGAAAAAAATTAATGTTGGGAATTTCAACCAGTCTGATAGAATTTGATTTAATCGCAAGCAAGTAACTTCCCACTTGATTCACGTATGTCAACAGAAATTTTCATAATGAAGTTAACGCCAAATGGTGATTGTCAAAGGATTCGCGGAAGGAGAAATGCATACGAGTAATCAAATAGTAAGGTTGCTTACAATAGTGGTCATTTGCAAACTTGTTCATGTTCGTGAAGTTTGAATTTAAATCAGTAGAATTTCTGTTTGTCTTATCATGCATCATTGCTCTTCACTGGACTCTGCCCGTTTAGATAAGAGAATAGCACATTTTGATGCAATGTGATCTTTTCATTGCTTTTGGTAAATAAGTAGTTTCATGCAGTTCGCTATGCTCTACCGTGACAGAGGCCTACTCTTTGATTAATCTTCGATATGAAAATGCTTATTTTTCCTCAGGCTACTATTTTGGATTACGAACTACTCCATCGTAGTATATCGCATTTCAGAGCGCATGTAAGCATCTGCAAAACTCGATAAGGGAATAACTATTGAGGAACGAAGTGCTCAAAAGGAGAAAGTGTAAAGATCGAGCCCTTGGTGTTGATCAATCCTCTAGAAATGCACTACGTATTCAATGTCATTCATTTTATCAAGTACCTATACAAGTAAATGAACGAATTTCCACCGCTTGCTAAGTTATCAAACCAGTTTTTACCCGTCCAAAGAATATTGTTAGCAATTTGTCTGCTTTTGACAAATGCAGGGCTTATTTTGCTGGAAGAAGGTATCGAACCAACGAACCCGTGCGAGTTTCATGATGCCTCCAGGTCCCTGCGTTACACGCGACCACTCTCCGTACATAAGATTAGTACATCAAGCATGGCCTGCCTCAACAAGCTGACGACTAACAGATGTAAATAATACAGTGACTCCAATGATGTTCAGTAATGTGCAAAACTTTGACGCCAGGCGGAATTCAAACACGCATTTCACCCTTTCCAGGTGAACAGCGTAGAAGGAGTGATGGCAAAAGAGGCGTCGGTAGTGCAGTTGGTTAAGCACGCTCCCGGTAAGGGTAAATGCGGGTTCGAGTCCCGCCTGACGTCAAAGTTTTGCACATCGCTTGAAATCATCGCATGTATTTGTAACATTATAACATCGCGAAAAGGAGTTAAATAAAAAGGATGCTGCTTGATAATACAGTGACAGCTGCTATGTTTACTTCTCGTGCAGTGAGCTATCATAAATTTATCTCATTATGTAAGTATATGAAAGGAGAGTCGGATGAACTCGAATACATCGATGGAGATCATATGCCGTTTCTCAAGCTACTATTCGAATTTCTTAATTGATTTTTTTATGACTACGTGCACAGAATCTCATCAACACTTGAATGAATTAGAGTGTTCAGACATAGGAACTTATTTAAAATCATTCGATTTTTGAAAGATTTTCTTGCTTTTATCAATCATACCTCTGCTATCGAGCGCTCTTTTACAGACCCGCTCAAAACGAAATAATCTGATAAGAATATGATTGGTTTTGGGCCTCATCAGTGGCACCCTCCCTCGGTTTCATCGATCCCTTGAGGCTAAATAATCCTCTAAAGGAATCGATCAGAGAAATCTTTTTTTACTCAGTGTCGATTCCTTCAGAGGATTATTTATCCTCAAGGGATCGACGGAACCGAGGGAGGGTGCTACTGATGAGTTCCAATAGGACGAAATAGGCGCTCAAATAGCACTAGACCTATCGTCTCAAAACAAGTCATATCTTTATCAGATTATTTTTCATAATTTTACATTATCCGTCATTCCATTATCGCGTGAATTCCAGAAAATCTTTGATTCGATTCGTTCTCGCATTCATCCTCAAGAGTCTTCGAACACTTCGAGGTTTGCTTCGGTTGTTGCTTGAGGAATTCGTTTTCTTTATCAATGTCGTGGAATTCTGGTCAAGACGATTCCTCCTTACAGTCTCAGAGCGGAGCTAAGGAGCTACAACGTGGATTGCAAGAGAGCTTTTTGGGAAGGTATCGAACTAGAGTCATGTTGCCTGACGGATTGCAGCAGCTATTCACTCCGCCATCTCCCTCTCCCTTCCACATATATGTTACACGCTATATTCTGCTACGTGAAAACAAGTTTGACTACTAGCAATAAAAGTACGAAAAGCAGAAGCAGAATAAAATTGCAAAATTACTTGCATTTTATTTGCTTATATAGTTCTCCATCACATGTCGTGTAAAATTAAATACTTCTGCCAATGTCAAAGTTCGTTGTCCCTTCCTCGATATCCATAATGTTGCTCGGATAGTCATTTTCATAGTGATTCTCGGATATGTCGTTGAATGATGATGGAACGTGAAACTGCTGTATAGCTCTGCTACAAATCATCAGCTCTTCATCACAAGAGGCACTTGGCGATGAATAGTTTGTTGAGTGGAGCGTTTTCTATGACAAATCTGCGCGAATTTGTCTCACCAGAGAGATGGAGCCTCGTTGGAGTGTGTGATGCTCGAACCAACGGTTATGTGTGTATTACACCATATCTCTAACAATTCTTTACTATGCTCTAGCTTTCTTCATTATCCTACATCTTCCTCTTAACTCTTAACTCCCTTATCCTCTTGGATTGCGACCTTGCGTTCTAATCGTAATTCGTAAGTATTGGCGGCGATATGTCACGATCGGACAATCTATTGTTGTCATTCTTGCTTTTGCCTTCAAAGAGCGACCATTATCACTTGTAACACTCGACCGGAGAAGACAAACGAATATTATATTTTTTTTAACTGATATGGATGAACTCCAAGAAGCGTTATCTAACACGATACTATCAAGAATTCAATAACTCAAGTAAACTATCGATCTTTCCTTGAAAACAACATTGTTAATGTCTTGTAACTGCCTGGGCAAAGCAGAAGCGCTATTCTATGTGATAAAACTGTCTAGATCTTATTTTCCTCCTCGTGTCATACTCGGGTCTCCACTTTACTGAGATTGGCACTTATAATGCCTTTTCTCATGTTTATGGCTCATCGAATCCTACGTCGTCTTTACATCGAAAACAACATCATTTCGATTGATGATCGACGGGGTTCTTTGTGTACCTATATATTTCCCTACGATCCAACTTCTGCTATGCTATGCAAATAAAAGCCAGGGATCTGATATTTCCTGCAAATATCAGCAGCATTACAAATATTTCAATTGGGCTATATAGTACAAAGGCTAATTATCAGAATCAATCCATTCAATACGAGAAGACAAAACAACGTCGAAATCGGCAACTTAAATACGATAGGTGGTCTCCTACTTAATAAAAAAAGAAAGTAACGAACATTTGTCTCAAAGGCTCAAAAGAAGTTCGCATCGACACCAAACGTAGAGCCGAGCGTCTTTTTTCTTCACAAAGTTGTTCCTAATAACACAAATGGTTCAATATCCATGTTTTGCGTAGCACATAATTCTTCAGGTTTCTGAAGTGTTTGAATATTATCTTATTCTATTCAGTGGTCGATTTAGTTCTTATACATAAACATATACATATACACATATATATATATATATATATTTATTTATATCTATACATATAAAGGCATATTATTATCTATATTTTTTATATGTTTTTGTTATATGATGGTAGTGCTTTGATGTTATAAGTATACATCTGATGATGCCGAAGTGATATGTAGAGCCTTGGACCTCAGGGGTAGTTTAAAAATTTCATTAGGATACACCAGAAGTTCTGCACGTCCAATTTTTCAAGCATTAGGTCGTCGTCTATTATTTCGTTAACCAGCAACTACGCTTGATTACAAGATATATAAAGAATAAAGGATAAAGGATAAAGCTGTCAACGTCAATCAATCTTAAGGGATGTGCCATGCATTCTTTCAAATTTTAGCTCCGTTCAAGGTGATTAAATACATATCTGGCCTTTGCTGGCCTACCGATGTATTAAGTCAGTGCTGCTCATCAATCCAAACAAGTGTGGTGCCAAATCACCGACGCGGCGGGATGGAGGGCTTGGTGAGCTATGAGCGCGAGATCGAACCATCGACCTTAAGTGCAGCGCAGACTATCTCTTGCCACTGCGCCACGTGCGCTCTTTTACAATGTATGTATTTGAGTGGAACCTTACTAGCAACAATCAAAATAGCCCGTCGATTAACATAAGATCACTGGTAATACGTAGGTGATAAGCACCTATTTCTAGTATTTGTCTCTAATCATCAAGGCGGAGAGAGGAGACATTTCGTACTTCACCGCGACGTGGGTGGGAGGTTCGTAGAGAGTTTGCGTGTCGATGCGAGAGGAGCAGACAATCAGAGACGTCAGACTGATCAGCAGTCCAAGCCGCTCACCAATTCTATTAGTGTGTTTAGTATAGTTTGGATAAAAGCCACAAAATGCGCATGAGTAGCAAGACACGACGGTCAGTACTTAGTGAGGTGCTGAACACCTTGAGGTGGAAATGGAACACATTCATCTCCCTATAGGAGAGGGGGGGGGGGCTCGTTGCAGTCTCAGGACTCTTTCGCCGGGTTTTCCCCAGCTCATCGAAACACGTACACATTCGCAAAGAATATGCGCTCTTGGACTTTTCTGAAGAGAGGAAAAATTACTACCTCAAATAAATCATAGGAGGATTTCCAGGGCTCTCAGTTTCACTTATTTATGTAACATGCTTTTTAATCCCCATTTTAATGATTTAATTAGAGAGAGTGTGGCGTAGTGGTCAGAGGTGCTCTGCGTCGCGCACGAGGTAGGTCGGTGACTCGATTTCACGCTCATGGGTCACCAAGCCATCCATGCCTATGGGGTCATTAAGTGGTCTCAGACTTGTCTGGGAGGATAAGCAGCAC
Source organism: Parelaphostrongylus tenuis (assembly GCA_019055375.1). Lineage (NCBI taxonomy): Eukaryota > Metazoa > Nematoda > Chromadorea > Rhabditida > Metastrongylidae > Parelaphostrongylus > Parelaphostrongylus tenuis. Next base: position 123,908 of record JAHQIW010005797.1, read on the forward strand.
TGACTCAATACAGCGGGAGCCCACCGCGAATCATTGTAAAGGCCAGACATGTATTCAATCACCTTAAACGGAGCTAAAAATTGGGGACGATTGCATGGCGCATCTCTTATGGATTCATCAACGCCGAGTGCCTTATGCTTTCTATGTTTTCACAGACTTTTTTCACATCTCGCTTGAGAATTCACTATAGTCTGATAGAATGTTTCAAGCCTTTCATGAGGTGTGGTATGGCACTTCTAGGGCTAGACGTACATTTCGGCTTTCTCGCCTTCCTCATAAGTAACACATGCGATTCACCTGAGCGTCTCTACTATTATCAGGGATCGTCGTCGAAAAAGTTTACTCATATAGTTTTCAATACGTTCAGAAAAAATGATCTCTGAGCAGAAAGATCTTACTGTACTGTTAAAAAATGCCTAGAAATCGAAATGATCCCACGCTGATATAATTTGGCGGGCTTTTTCTTCTCCTCTAAAAAGACGTTATGAGCAAAAATTAGGTACATCTCTCTGGATCGTGCACTTACTCGTCTTGAAAAAACACGACGTAACGATAAGTAGCTATCACATCATTTGTAATTTTCCTCCATTAGAAGCCAGCGTAATAGCAGATTCTCGAGTCGAGTCGATATATTCATTGACGTCTCGTCGGCCTCCGAACTATGATGGTTGTAGAGCTTTTGTCGCACCGCGGCGGTGATGCGATGTCGTGCGAACGAATTATGGCGTAGAGCTTTTGTCGCACCGGCGGCGACGCGATGTCGCGCAAATTTTATGCTGTTGTTGGACACTCCGTGTTTATATACGCACAACGGGGAACGTCATTGCTACTACCCCAACTTTCAATTTACTACATGACCAAAGAACGAAATTGAAGTTTTTTTCTACTAATAGTTATCTTTTTAGATACTGAATTCCATGAAGAGTTCACCTTTGAAACCAGTAATCTACTAGGGTCTTTGTGGAGAATTGTGATCCCATCAATGTTCAAAGACTTAGGCTAAGGTTTAGGCTAAGAGCTTTAGCTTATGCCTTACGCCATATTCAAAAAATTGGAGTATTTCTCTTTACTACTAGTTGACTTATTCGATCCTCAATTCTATGAGGAGTTAGCGTATGGAACCGGTTGCCTTCCTTGGCCCTTGTGGAGAGTTGTGGTCTCATCATGATTTGTAAGCTTAGGCTTAGGCTCAGACCTTGAGCCATATTCAGAAACTTGATGGGACCACAACTCGCCCCACTATCGTCTCGTCCTTTTGGTCCCCCCTACAATCACCGAAAAGCCAGCCGAGTCTACGAGAATCTCAATCATGGGCTTTTGAAATTGAGACAACGGATGAATGATTCGTCTGTTTTAGTGAACATAAGGCGATACAGCCGTCGTCTATACGGTTGTTTTGAGTTCCTGTAGGGTCTCGGCCCAGCTCAGTGCGATCGTCAGTGTAAACAATAGAATTCATTATCGACTTAGTCGAATCGCTTTCTTCCTAGGTATTTTCATTTTGCGAAGATACATGGGGACGACAAACACTTCAAAAACACATCTAAAACATGAAGACAAGTAATTCTGAAAGGAATTGCGTGGCTCGCGATGACATCAGCTATAGCGCCAATGAAAGGGCTGTAGACGTTGATGACCAGGCAGAAGACTAAGGACCATTGAGCTCTCTTCACTTATTTACTGATTTCAACTCCTAGGTCATATCGGTGGTGATCAGTAGAGTTACGGAACCCTGCTATCGTCATAGGATGGCCCGTTTCCCAGAACGAGATCAGAGCTCATAGCCAACAGCTCGCTGTTTCCTGCAGTTTCAGGCGATGTTTTCCAACTTCCCACGGGATGGTGTGATGGAAACTCGCTGTCACACTCTCACCACCGGCGCCTAAGGATCCCTGCGTGACCTACGAAAGGCCTCAGTGATAACATCAATGAACTGGCTACGTGCCAACACCCTCTGTGTTACAATTGTCCTACCGTACCTGGCCCAGTGTAAGTGACGATTGAGGGTGGAAATTGTGAGTAGATGGATCGCCATCGAGTCATGTGAACGGAGTAGAGAGAAACGAATTCCAGCGAAGGAACACAGGCACTTAGGAGAGCTCAAAGCTCTCACACGGCCACGGGAAGTGTGCGATAACGGTGGAGACGTGGAACGAGTGGTGCAGAGACGCATAGAGGACAGCAGGCCAGCGGACGGCGCCGCGGGTCGCCGCGGTCGTTGGGGATTCTCAAACGCAAGCGAGGGGCTGACGAAACGGGGACTCGGCGTTGTTGGCCGCCGCGGGTGAATCGTTCGACCTGTAATGTGGAGCAAGTCGAAGACGGCACGTAATTAGGGTCGATTTTAGCAAAGTTCAAAGATTGCCATAAAATGATTGAAAAGGGTCCGGGAAGTCGCCTTTGTACCCGACCCATCCAAGCTGTTAATCATCTCGTAATGAATTCAAAAATCACAAATTTCGTGACCCGTTCATGGGAGCGTGAACTGTGCCAAAGCCCACCCAACACCGGCGCGTCTTGCAAACAACTCGCTCGCTGCTTCTCTGGCGCACTCCGCACTCGGCACGCTCCATCGCTCTGGTGCCTGCATCTCTGCGGTGTATTGACCACGACCGAGGTGCTGTATATTTCTGACGAAATGTTAGTTACGAAACTGATCTCCTGCCTGAAGGCAACTCAAGTAGTGTATTCTCGTGCTCTTTATAAATCAACGGTGAAAGCCTTTTATTTGTTGTTTCGGGAACGGTCGGAGTTCAGCTCACCTCCGTGACCACAACGACCCTACTGATCCGGTAGATCAAGGAATATGGACGGTTTTTTCCTCCGCGGCCACCTATATCGTAAATTATTGGCGAGCGGTGGTGCGCGCTCATTGTCGAGCACAACGCGTAAAGGGGTGTGGCCACGTCCGCGCGTGCGGTCGCGAGAACCTATATAACGAGGAGGCGGTGCGGCTGCTTTTCTAGTTGTGCGTTTGTGTACGCACTGTGCTGCAGCGTTTCCCGCGTAGTGGTGGAAGTCAGCTGAGTTTCCTCAGGGGTGATCATCTGCATCGTCATCGGCATCGTCGTCGTCGTCGTGATCTTGTGTGTGACAGTTGCACAATAGGTCGTGACAGCAGCATAACCCCGCGTGTAGGTCAGCTCGTTCGGCAGCCATACATTGGTCTGAAGCCGGCGGAGGTGATGACGTCGGAGGAGTTGTTGGTTACAGCACGAGGCGACGAGCACGATGCGTCGGTGTCGGAAGGAGACGTCGAGGTGGAGAAGAAGCGACGCAAGACTCGAAGACGTCGTGCCAACAAGAACCGGTTCAAGCCCTACCATTCACTCAGTCCCGAAGAGAAGATCGCGCTGGACGCCGCCGAGACTGCCAGATCGGAGCGTAGGACCCGCGAACGGTTGGTTGCACGATCTTCACATGCCTGCTAATATGTTTTGACTCTCTTTCGTATTTGCTTCTCTCTATCCTCACTGATCTTAATCATTCTCTTCAGTTCCAGTGAACAGGGTTGCTTGCGTCCCATACCGCGAGCTGCCATAGGGGTGATATAATCGTGTGCTCATTTTGTGCGCGCGCGCGCTCTCTATCACTTTCTCATCTCGCATAAAAGTAGTCGGCACAAATAACGTGTTCTCAAAAATAGCCTTGAAGACTGATTCATCCTCTTTAAGATGGATTGGATGATGAATCCAGGACTTGATGACAACACTGACTTCAGTTCCAATCGAAGGGTCAGTATTTCAGACCGTCTCATTCTCTTTGTAAATGTTCTATCTCATGAGATTTTCGATCCTTGTGTATTGTTATTTTATTGTTGTGCTGTGTAGTCATTTAAGTCCATCGACATTCACGTCTTCATCGATACAGAAGGAAAGAACTTCAGTGTTAATCTTATCGTTAACTGATCTATCACAGTGTGGTTTTGGCGCGAAAAAATCATTTTTGAATAGCCTGGCTCTTGAGTTTGTGGTATTTCACTGTCATAGATCGGTTGACGAGGTGTACCACTGAGGTTTGGTGAAGGTAAGTGTCGGCAAAGCAATGAATTGTATGTATGGATAGAGACTGCTGTTATAATTTGCAAAGTATAGGGGAGTCAGTCGAATTAATTTTTGGCGCATAGTTGACATATGTAGCCAATGAACTTCTTTCCAGTATGGCGAATGGAAAGCCTATGGCGCCAAGCAACACGACCCAGTTCTTACTTGAGGATCGGGAAGCCCGAGCTGGACAAGGACTAGAGGCGGGTGGTTTTTTCTCTCAGATCGGAAGTGTGTGGCATAGCAAAGAGTTGACAGAGGTCATAGCATCCCCTGTGGACTTTCAGAGCACATCACAAATTGTTTGACCGGAGAGTTTCAGGTTGAGCTCGCCTATGAAGCAAGCGAACGACGAAGAGTTCGTTCAATCAGTGTATCAAGCGAGTTCGTGGCGACGAGTGAAGGAGCCTCTTCGAGTGGCGACAGTGAAACGGATAAGGAAATGGACAGAGAGTTCGAGGCTGAATTCGAAGAGTACACTATGGATCGTATATCAAAGCTGACTAAAGACGAGGTATAAGGCTGTGTTGTCTAGTTTCATTGTCACTAGGAGATTTCGACTGATTGAGCGATTAAGCTGTTTGCCTTGTAAGTGGGAATCGACTAGATTTTTTAGCAAGACAAGAAATTGAAAGCCTTATCGCATACTTTTCAGATGACGAGAGAGATATTGGACAAAGAGAAGAACGCCGAATTGTATCAAGAGAATATGTCGAAGATGATGAAAGAAAATCAACGATTAAGGAAGATGTTACTCGACAATGGAATTGTAGTCGATCGTAGTCCTACCTCACAATCGGTTGTGTAGCATCTACCCCACCTTCTCGATGACGCGTTATGGTTCTGGTTAGGTAATCCCGTGTAAAATTGTAATCATCCTGGTTTGAAGGCGAGTTGGGGCACCCATGTGCCGATCTCTAAGTCGCGGTTGCCGCTTCCCATTTACGGGACGTTAGAGTATAATAAAATGAAAACGTTGCGTTAGGCGCGGTATTGAGTTGGCACTTTCTCAACCATTCCTCAGGATTGTGCAGTACATTCGGGTCCTAATTGGTCGGGTGGGGTGCGTAGATCGTGTTTTTTTTTCATCTTTTTATCCTTATGTATCGTCCTATGTGAATTTCCAACTCTTGTCGTTTTTTTTTTTCTTGCCCTCGCCTGTTCTTGTTGTCTTAGTTATGTTTCATTTGTCAAACTGGGACTGATCAGGTAGAGACGATTGAGCTCTGCAGGGAAAATTGTGAATAAACGTCTTGCATTATGTCTGCTAATGATGTCGGTGTTTTCGAACGACAAAAGAATGTACTTGTTAACGAAAGAATGAAAAATATTATGAAGTATGTAGATGAGTCGTAATGTGTAACGTTAGAGTCTTACGATGTGTTTCTGCTCAATAAAAATGCACCATACTTTGATATGATTGATTTTGAGGCATTACCACTATAGGCAGGAGTGGTTTTGGTGTTAATTCTCTTGCCTGGTCAGTCTTTCTTGATGAGTTTCTACGTAGAACGAAGCGTAAAGGTAAAAGTCAACTGTCCTTCCAGTCGAATGGATCAAAAACCTCGCCATAAACATGCAATGTAGTCTGTGAGAATGTTGAGAGCCTTTTCGAGGTTGATACGTAGGTGGCTCGCGTACGCTTCGGCGGTCTCGCCCGTTTCGCTGGAGCCACACGCCTTACGCTGAACCCTTTACTATAGCAGGGATGGGGAAACGGGAGCAAATGTTAGCGTTTATTTTCTAGGGTGTCTGTAATCTAGCACCATGCGAAAAAGCAGGGCTGGTATTGGATTGGCACACGGTGTGCGTTCCACGCATACGCAGCGATTCGGCCCGCAGACGCGTAGCGCATTGTAAAGAAATGCTACTTCTGGGCGGGGGGTCCTGCGTTCGGTCCCACCCATGTGTGTCTGCGCGTGTATCTATGTGAGTGTGTGTGAGTATGTGTGTGCGTGTGTTTGTGTGTATATTATGCCTGTGTGAAGTTGTAGTTGGCGACCCGTCACGTAGGATAGAACATCGATTTGTTTGTGCATAGACCAACGCGCTATGGTCATCATACAGCCTAGATAAACCATTCTATCTATTTTGATATAACTTTCAGAGAAGCTGTAATACGTTGTATTCAAATTAGTAGTGTATAATAATACAATAACAATATAATTGAGATGTTGAAGTAGTGAGCATAGAAGTTATCTTCTATAATATGGAAAGTTTTCATATCCGGTGGCGACTGAAGAGGGAGAGGTTACATAGTCAATGTTATGAAATTCACGCAACCTTATCGCTTTCACTGGTTCGATGTCTAGTCTACCGTATCCGCTGCACAATGACGATTAGCGCCGTCATAACTAATACTCTGTTATAGTAGTAAACATCGGCGAACTCATTGGATAATCTTAGTCTCTACTACATACGCTTTCCATCGTCTCTGATATTGGAATTTCCCATGAAGCTTCGTTGTCGAATTCCACATTGTATCATTATGAAATTGTTAATGAAGTGAGTTCACTTTAGTTATAAAAGATATGGTAAAACAGAATCATCTTTCTCAGTCAGGACCTGCCTGCACTAGATCATTCGCTATAAATACGCTACATAAACTGCCAAATTTATTGTATTGTGACAGCAGGGTTATCACAACGAATTTGAGCCACGCCGAAATGACATAGTCGAACATTACAAGAGTATCAGTGTCATTCATTGATAGCACATTCGAAATGATTGAGATGAAAGAAATAAAGAGAATTTTTTTCATCAGTTCTTTTCAGATAGAGAATGGTGAGAGAATCCCCTTGGTTTCATTCTCAGCAAATCTCTGTAGTCCTATTCGACGATTTGAGCGATAATGATTGAACTTATACTAAGGAAAAAAGCAGCAGGAGAATTCTATAGTATAAAGCGGAGGCGACATCTATACGTTATAAGAATGGCTGTCAGTGAGAATGCAAATCAATGGAATTTGGAGGAATGTTGCGCTTTTGTTATTGTTTCTGGACAATATTCACTTTGCAGAAAATTACGTAAGGAAGATTTTTAGTGTGCGGAGCTGTCATTTATTTCGAAATTCTCTCAGCGATTCCTTTGTTTCAATCAATTGAAGTTATCGACAGACGAAATGATGGTGCCGATTGGCATTTCTTGAGTTCGGTTTCATCTTTGGTAGTTATGAGTATGATAATCAGAAAGAAACGTGCAGTCGTGTTCATATTGTAGGCTATCTGATATTTTGAAGATAAGCTGATAATATCACTGATAATGGAGATAGCGGCTACTACTTGATGTTGAAAATGAAGCGATTTACGTATTAGACTTACTTTAGATAATTTATTTTATATGAAATAACCATCAATTTCATCGCATTTCCAGAGATTGAAAGCTAATCATTGCCTTTTCTGAGAATTCATATTTGCTCTTATTCTTCAGCTTCGAACTCACCTTCCACACATTAGAGTTGACCTTCTTAATCGAAGGACTACTATGACGTTATCGTTAACAATATGCAAATTTATTTATCATATAACACTGGTGATATCCTAGACACCTAAAGGATAAAAGATAAAGCTCTCAGCGTTGATCAGTCCCTGAGGGGTGAGTCGTGAATTCGTCTCCAATTTTTAGATTCGCTTAAGGTGATTGGATGCATTTCTGGCCTTTACGATGGCTCGTGGTGGCCTCCCGTTGTATCGAGTCAATGCTGCTAGTTTTCCTAGACAAGTCTGAGACCAGTCCGGTGCAAATCTACCGGCCCGGAAGAATGGAAGATTGATGAGCCATGAGCGCAAGATCGAACCACCGACCTTGTGTGCAACGCAGAGCACCTCTAACCACTGTGCTGCATGCGCTCTTAGACTCTTGAAGCTTTACAAAAAAAAAGAATATCCCAGTAACTAGACTTATCAGATGGACTCGATGTAGCATATTCGTCGAACGATTAATGGACCACTCACAAAAAATCGCTGCTGTCCTTGGAGAATCCCAATTCGTAAGGCTCAAACCTCACCCCGAAGGTCGATAAATGTCTGTGGCGTGAAGAGAACACACTATTATCAGTGCTTCGAGATTTTGAAGAATGCATAGCCATCTTAAACACCATTTAACATTTCGGTAAGGTATCGAAAATGGCAAATCTTTAGTCCCCTATTCATTGGAACTTGATCAGCTGTATGGATGACTCCATCATAATGAATCGATTATAGAGAGTGCTAAGGTTTGAGCGATACGTGGACCGTTACAATAAGTATGTTTTCTCTCCAACATAGGAAAAAGAGCGCTCCTTGAGCAGAGATCATCAACACTATTCAAATGCGGTTGAGAACAACTGGATAGCGTAAAACGATAAGAATAAAACACCTCTAAATTGTGAAGTGATGCTAGTTTTAATTACTTTTCAAATGATGATGGCATTTAATACGGATAACTGTGTTGTTTATCTAAATCATCAATCATTACTCATTTCAATGTCTTGCGAAAAAATGAAATGTGTTATATATGCTGGTAACCAGGCGAATTCTACAGAACGTGCCCTAAACTTCCATAGATAAGAGTGGTTTGATTTTCTCATATTAAAGGCGGACAAACATGCACTTTTCGGTGATGAAATATTCTTCCAAGATTCCTGTAAAAAAAAAGCACCTATCTAGAGTGAAAAAATGAAGAAGTTCAAAAGTAAGGAAAAGTAGAGGCGCCTATTTTCCAGCACAAACCGCTCTTATCTAGGGAACCGCTCAAATTGATGACAAAATACAATGATGTTCAAATATAAAGGATAAAGGATGAAGTTCTCGGCGTTGATCAATCCCTGAGGGATGCGCCATGCATTCGACCTCAATTTTTAACTTCGTTTGAGGTGATTTGAATGCATATCTGGCCTTTACAATGACTCGCGGAGGCCTCCCGCTGAGCCGAGTCAGTGCTGCTTATCCTCCCAGACAAGTCTGAGACCTGTCTGGTACCAATTTACCGACCCCGGAGGGATGGATGGCTTGGTGAGCCATGAGCGCGAGATCGAACCATTGACCTCGTGTGCGACGCAGGGCACCACTAACCACTGCGCCACATACGCTCTCTTGTTCAAATATATGGACTAGAAAATCGTGCACCGTCGAAATGCATAGGTAGAGAGATAATATATACCATACTCTTTTTTGATCTTTTCAAGCTTTCTTCACCAATATTCCAGACTGTGGTGTCCTTCACTATCATCGCTGTACTAAACTTATTATATACGCATATTTAATTGAAAACTCAACCATAATTTCCCTGCGATGTGCATAGAAATTCGCTAGACTTGAGCTATCTGTCCGTTGTCGCACTGAACTAGCAAAGAGTGATAAGCAGTCGGAGATGAAGACGGTACTGTCGCTCTAACTTAGCTCCTCATTACTACTGGCTCAGTAGCATGAATAACCGTAAAAAGCGAAATTTGTAGCTTGGGCACAGTTAAATTCCTCAGACGGACAGAATTTCTATGTGGCACTCAAAGACGGAGTTTAAGTAGGTCTTTTATGAGGATTTCACTGTAATAATTTTGATTCTTACCTTATAACCTGTCGGAAGGGTGCATATATCGTAACGATTAGAGATGCCCTGCACTATACATTATTGGATCGGTCATTGGTTCGATCTCGAGTTCTGATCTCAGTAAATCTTTCATCCATTTGGGTCGACGAAATGGTGTCAGAGCTGTCTGGACGGGTACCAGCACAGATGTAATACATTGGTAGGCCACCGCAAGTCATTGTTAAGACTAGACATGTGTTCAATCACCTCTACGTTTCATGATGAAGTCGAATTGTTGACGAACCTTTCAAGAATTGGTCAATTGCAAGCGTTCTATCTGTTATGCTTTCATAATTTGTCGATAAACTATATGAAGCAGTGGTAGGAAGCTTAACTTCTCATAGCGTATCCATAAGACAGCAGCCAATTTTTGGCCTGATTCGCCATGACCTCTATGGAGGTTGCACAGGCCACAGTGTCCAACATGTCAAAGCCTCAACTCCGTTATTGTGGCCCTGTTCTACCATTAGGTTTTTCCTTGCGGTTGAAAAGACTGCGATTCCATAACTGTATGAATGATGTTCTTCTATACATCCCCTCATGTTCTGATTCATATACAAATCTTGAATGTAATGAAAAATACTCATCCACTGCTCATTGTTATGCTGTCAGCATCCAATGAAGTTATACAAGTTATGCAGGATTGGAAAGCAATAAATTGTTTATCATAAGTGATGCTGGATACCAGAGTCTATCCATTACCCTTGCAGTTTTTCTTATACCTTGCGTGTTACAATTTCATAAATCGGGAACATACTTTATTCCATTGTTGTATAGGTAGTAATACTTCCATGAATCCTCTCGCTCCATACCATGACCATGATTTATTGTAGCGGCCGTAATGGTAATCAGTAGATGTCAAAAGGAATCATCGATCAAAATTGGCGCGGTTGCTACACGTTTCGCACGAATTGCGTGTGTATCTGTTGCTAAATAAAGAATATTCTTTGTCGATTGAAAAATTACTTGTTAGATTTAGCCTAAAATAGTAAACTCATAAAAAATCTTCTCAAGCTTCACGCCTTATCGTGCCCTAGGAGGTGTTTTAAGGAGTCGGACTGCGATGTGTAGTCAGAGTTTCATTCCGACAAATGGGTCTCCCAAGCAGAGAAGAAATTCAACGTTTCCATCTGTAAAGCCCAACTAAAAGTAGGCCACATCAGGAATGTCTGCCGTCTCGGCTAGTCGCAAGGTAGTGTCTTTTGATCTACAAGGGCTGATGAATTCCTAGTAGTGTGGTGCCGAACTGAGATAGGATTTCCGGCTAAGCTGATCTCGTGACACCAAGAAAGAAAAAATGGCTAAATCAACAAAGCTCTTGCCTCAGTACCGTGCACAACGTGTGCTCTCGCCCACGACGTTGAGAGGTGAGACGACCGTTAAGAGGTAATCAAATCTCAGATCGAACGGAATGTCATTAGAAAGGGGCAGATAAACACGTCCACGACACCCTATGGAAACCGCTACTTGCTTTGCACATAACTCCAAAACAGTCTTTTCAGGCGTCAACCTATAATAAATTCTTGAGTCTGCTAGCTACATCAAATTTTATGCGAACGCCCTACAAGAAACGAAAAGCAGGAGGACCGTCATGTGACAAATAGATGATGAAACTCTCGTTATTCTTGCAGACCGCATATCAAAGCGCTTAGCTGTCCTTCGCCTCTAACTTTCATGTCAAAAGAAAGTCAGTATCATCAACTGCAACTCACCAACTCTTACCAATGATAAAAGCGATGCGTTTTAGATTGAGTTGAAGGAAGTCATGCTCAACGAAAAGTCCTACAAATTCGTTGTCAATGAGCTCAACGCTAGATTACAGACGTTTAGCAAGAATAAATACAATGGAGGGCAATTTCGAATGGAAGAACAAAGCCAGAGCGAAGATGTCTTGTAGGACTTCTGTACACAGTACGTCTCTTAAGTGGAATCTCATTTTTTGAGAAAAGAGTAAATGACCCATAATCATGGAAAGTTCTCAACGGCACGACTTTTACGGAGAATGATCATGTGCTTATAAACAGAAAATGTTGTCTCTTTGACACTTCAACGTTATCTAGATTGTGTACGAGATCTGATAACCACCTTTCACACACGAAGAGTCGATTTAGCCGTAAGCTGGAAAAGAAGTATTGTCATCGGACAAGAAAAGAAAAAAAAAACCTTGTACGGCAGGACGTTCTCAATAAATTCCTCTTTTCGTTTGGCTAGCAGATAAAGGACAACGCGACCGAAGGCTACGAGCTGCTCGTTGATGGACAAAACCTGTGTAGAACTAGCATGAGTTCCCCAAACAAAAAGTTCAGATTACATCTTCAATACCACTGAAGAGTTGCTCAAAAAGAGCTTTTTGTTCTAACCCTTACCGACTGTGAGAAAGTACTAGAAAGTGTTCGACAGCGTCGAAACAAATGCAGTCCCATCAAAGCTCGTTGACCAACGTATAGATACGTTCCTTATACGTACATTAGCTGACTGCTATCAAAACTGCTGCGCAAAAATACGATTATCAAGTCAAACCCTCACTACACCCGCAGAAAAAGAGATTCGACAAGGTGACACTGCACCGTCAAAGTTATTCGCTGCTGCACTACAATGAAAAGTAGCCGCACGATGGAGGAGAAAGGCATACGCTTTGATGGAAAATTCTTATTAAACTTCCGTTTCCTGGACATTGTCCAATGAAGAAGAGACGATGATCAATGAATTCAACGAAACGGGAAGAAGTGGCAGGACGAAGAAGTTCCAGTTCATGAAGAGTCCACGGTTCGAAGGTAAAGAAATTGAACTGGATGGTTCTCTGGAGATTTATGGAGATTATCTTCTACGTGTACTTTGTAGTTCAATGAGCATGGAGAGCAACATGAAGGAGGAACTACACAGAAGAAGGAGAGCAGCATGAGCCGCATTTTGGCCTCACAAAAAGGCTACCGACCAAACAGTGGACCCAAATTTCATGCTCACCTTTTCGATTCAATAGTTCTCTCAGCACTCTGCTGTGCAGCATAGACTTTTAGTGATGTACAACAACGTCAAGATAGCCACGCACCACCCATAGGTAGCTTGAGCGAAGTCTTCTGTAATTCATTTGGCACTCGCAATGTCTATCCGGACTGCGTAGAAAAGGTCTCCAAAATTATCCCTTCTTCAAGATCCAAAGATATCTATCGATAGCGTAACTCAGATGAAGTGGTCACATAACAAGTATAACAGAGTGGAGTAGACTCCATGAGAATGCAAGCGTCCTTTTGGAAAACCACCTAAACGACGGGCGAGCGTATCTATGACCGACGTCAATGATCTCCATGTGCAGATGGCAGCGAGTTAAGAATCACGGACTGCTCCTCGCGTTCGTCACCATGCTTGAAAAGACCACCACCATGGACAACAACTGCGCGAGAGAGAAACGGGTGGAAATCATGCTGGGGCTCACACTATCAGTGGGAGCGAGCCGTCCAGTTATCCAGTAAAGTAGGTAAGCAATATTACATGGATGAATGGTAATTTTGACATATCGTTATATGTTGATGTTTTCCTTTTGAAGGATCTCACATAGTTTTATGGAAAATCAGTACGCTATTTTGAATTCGTTGGCATATAATTAAGCGGGTCGACACTAGATGGTTCAATGTGAAAAATTTTAACGTTCATGATAAGCAAGACGACGAATGACATGATTGTTAGCGTGTGGAAGAGGCTGATAATTTGTGTAAGTCGTTATGTCTGCGCATTGTGTGAAAGAGCAGATCGTAGGGTTTCGAGCCGAATAAACTGAATTCTATGTGGTTATCTGAGGTGTACTGATTCTATAAATTTTAGAATCCGATTAAAATGGATGTTGGCTATAGATGATCAAGAATGTAAACATTTTGAATCATAGGTATAACATCTTTATGGTACGAGTTTTGTATGTTCTACACAGCAAGACATCACATTTATCGTACGGATCCCAGCACTGCTTTCACGTTGAGAAAAGACTTTTTTGAAACCCGCTGAAAATTTAAACTTTGTACATAATTCAATCAAAATATGCAGTAATTGCTCTCAAAAATAAAGACTATCAATATCCACGATATTCTACCAACGATCTTCAAGCTTCCAGATCTCCTTGAATTACTGTTCCTTGGGCTTTGAATCAAAAAACTCTTGACATGCCTCTTCAACGTGATCATATGTCTCGAGTCGACGTCCCACAGGAAACATTCTATTTAGCGGAAAAGACCAGAATCGGACGGTGCAGCATCTGAACTGTAGGTTAGGTGCCGTGAGACTTCAATTCCTTTGAATTCCTTAAACTTTTCCTCATTACTTCTTTGCGGAGTGAGTTTTGACATTGTCTTTTTGCAACAGCGCACGCTTTTGAAGAATCAACGTCGGGTACTTTTATTTCAACTAGTAGTATCGTCGGAGCTTTTTACGGAAATATTTCTGAGATATTCCCAGGAGTTTACAATAATTGATATTGTATGAAACTAAGATAAAATTTGATGTTTCGGGAGGGGGGAGGAGGGTTAAGGAAATTTTCAACCTAGTGGAATTGATTGTATTTGTATGCTGTATTGAATCTTGTGTAACAATACATTCTCATTTATCTAAAACACTATTCGAATATGGGAAGTGTTGAAATAAATGCCCAACCCATCCATAAATAATCGATTTGGTGACACTCAGCAGACACATTATTGCAGATCACCTGCGTACGTTTTTTTTTATGATTTTTCGTTCTTATTATAGCTAAACGATGCCGTTTTGCATTAAAGTTTTGTGTTCGAACATTACAGAGAGCATTTGGGTTTGATAAGCTCTCAGTTAGTTATGGAAATCGAAGGGAGAAGCTGATCACCGTTATGAATAATTGAAAAGAAAATGACTTCTGCAGAGGCTGTTCCAGGTGCTGCTTCTCAGTGTAAATGACTTCCATAGGGGTCATGTCGTTGTGAGTGAGAAGATGTTTTCATCTAAGTGTTTGTCAATATCAAATTCTCGTTACGAGAAAAATATACATAAAGCGGATACAGAATATCAGCTTATTTTCGAAGAGATTTTCCATGAGCGTTCAGTGGGTTATCATTGCATCAAAAATTTTTCATGCTTTCATACATTATCATTTCACAAGATTTGCCCCGAATAGATTCACTCTGTAAAAGAGTGCTTGCTTCTTACTCGCACATTATGTTGCAGATCACATGCCAGCGATTTTCTTGTAGATTTTTTTTTTGTAGAATCTCTTTCTATGGTAATGCTGACAAGTATTGCGCACATAGGGAAGTTAGGCTAAATGTGAAAAACACCAAAACTGGTGCTGGTTTTCTTGACATTTTAGCCTCTAAGAGACGAGGTGTGTCAGCTGAGTACACGATTGTTTGGAGGCCTCTCTCGCTGTGCAAACGCTGTCCTTTAGGCAATCGGTAATTGTTAGAAAGCTCAAATCTCTACAATTTCAGAAGTTTTAGAAAGACTTCTTATTGCGTTGTAGTAAGAGAAATAGGCTATGCTTCACACTTAATTTGTTTCATTTGCTCTGCTGGGGCTTCAGAATGGCTTCACACCTAAATTTTATTAGTCATTCGATGGCCCAAATTTCAAGGATTCAGATAGGTTAATTGATTTTCTAGAAAGGTCACCATGGGAAGCTGCAAGGTCGAGAAAAAGGATTGCATCTCACTCCTAAAATGTTACCCTGCGGCTTGGACGTCATAGGTGATTTATTGGTGATTATAGCAAAGTTTATTCTTCAGAGGTATCTTATCGTCGCATAAAGAACAGATTGTCACGAGTAAACTTTCACAAAGGTTTTTTGCTATAAAAATTGGCTATTTTTCTTGAAACTCTTTACCTTTCAGCCTCAATATCTCAGCCTTGTAAAAAAGTAAACAAACTTCTTCTATCAACCGCTCTTTCAACCAAAAAAAAGATAATCCCATCATCTGACTTAGGGGTGATTTATTACCCGGCGTCGATTCCTTTATAGAGGATTATTTTGCATCAGGGGATCGGTTGAACCAACGGAGGATGCTACTGATTAGTCCCAATAAGGCGAAACAAGCGTCTGTTTAGCACTGAACCTAACGGCTTAAAATAAACAAATTCCAACCCTATTGTGCATTTAAATCGCCTTTCTTGCAGAAACTAGCTTGAAAGCATATCTTTTAATACAATTACCTCTAGTAGAGGTATATGAGAAGGTAAATGTAGTATATAGTTGGAGTAGCTGTAGGAAGAGAGCACGCTCACTATTGCAGAAAACACGGTAACACGGAAAACACTTCCCCTACCAGCGCCCATATTTAGAAAAAAAATTATATTTACTATTATTTCTTGGCATTTCAACAATTATTCACTAGCTTGTATCTCAAGAATTTGAAAGGTGAATTTTGTTTTTTGGATGGCCCTTATATTACGCTGTAACACTGCAAAGAAAATATTCTTACACACTCAAGCATTTTTCACTGTGCAAAGCTTTTCAAAAAGTTAAGTTGTTAATCGATAGCGCAAACTTTCAAAAATTTTATAGCGCTTTTGAATCTTCAGAGAAACCTTTCTTTATGCTGTAACATCAAAATTTAGATTCCATTTTATATGAGGAGCGCTTACCGTGCAGAAGTGTGTTTGAATTTTGCAACATTGAGATGAAGCCATCGCCTTCAACAACAAGTCGATGGCTTGACTCTCGAGAATTTCTAAAGCGTGTTTGCTTTACGAAAAAACCTCTTAGCGAGCTTTATCGACAAGAATAAAATTGTGTTGCACATTTGAGCACATTTTGCTGGAGACGCCTTATCTCTCAAACTTTCGTATCCATTCGATAACACAAATCTTAACGATTTCGGTTGTATGCTTGGTTTTTGAGAAAGACTCCTTTATGAATTGTTACAGTTAAGATAATATTGTCCTTTGAGTTCTGTACGCATCGTACGCCACGTGTAAATTGCGCAGCGCGATCGACACAGCGCCGATTGCGAAACTTAATATTCTTTTGGCTGTCACAACGCACCAGGAAGTTTTTCTCAAAAAACAAGCACATCATTGAAATCGTTGAGATTTATGCTATCGAATGGCTATTGGAGCCTGAACGAAAAATCTGTCCAGCGAAAGATGTTTGAGTGTGAAACAAGTAGTTGATTCTATTTTTGCAGTATAATATAAAAACCATTTGTAAAATAATCTGCATCCTTCAAATTCCCGAAATTCGGGCTGTCGAATAATTAATAAAACGTCAAAGAGGATTAAAAATTAGGTCGTTCTGAATATGGGTGCGTATAGGAAAGAAGTACCGAGAATAGTTCTTTGGCGACACATATTTCTGATCAATAGCTTGCCTAATGCAGGTATTACAAGCTTTTCACTTAAACACGATTGCCCCTTCACTTTCAGAACTCTTCTATTGTCCACAAGTTCTCAATTTTTTTTCTGACATACGTCAACTCTAAATAATTGCATGTATTAGGTCCCCAACTAAGTTCCCGAACTTGATTCAAAAATTCAAAGATTTATTTCTTTAAATAATCGAGAGTATCAAATGACATTAATTGAAGTATTTTCCGTCTGCCTGGAATGCAATTCTGCCAGTTGCTGACATTATGGCTAAGCGTTGATGGTCTGACCGGCTTGCAACAAACCTAATGAATCGGCAGAAAATGATCAACATTGCTTTTGGCACAAATCGATTTGGGATCGGTGTTGGTGTTCCTTGTTGACCTGGTGACAAGCACTGATTTGGGAGACACTAGCTCTTGAAGAGATCAAGATTCTGCACAAATTAGGTGAAAGAAAAATTTGTTTTTATGAGAAAATTTCTGTTTTCTGGATCAAGTTCGGAAACTTAGTTGGAGACATAATATAACTTTGCATTAGTGGTAATTATGGATGAACTGGTATTGCATACTGCATGCATAATCGTTTTCGATAAATTACTCATTGTTTTCCAATTTCTACTCACTATGACGACTCTTGGATCTTGTATAAAATTATGGAAGATCAAAACCAAAGATTTTTATTGTGGTATCTGTTGTACATCTCGATGCAATTGATTGGTTGGCAAATTCAGTATGATTGCGTAATAAACTAGCGTTTTTCTCTATACACAACACATACATCTGAATCAAGAGCATATAAGCAAGTAGAGAAAATTGTCAAAACGAAGAAAAAACTTTTATCATACTACGAAAATGCTCAGCGCTGCGCAGTTCGCTCTGCGCGTATCGATTTCTATAGCCGTCCCTTAGGGTTTAAACAATAAATTCATAGATTTGAAACCAAAAACTATCATATTTGCAGTTCGAAAATCTTCATGGTAGCGCTGAAGATCCCGACTTTCTAACTCTTTTCGGTCGAAATTTACCAAAAATTCCCAGTAATGAAGAGCGATGTGCAAAACTTTCGCGTCAGTCGGGACTAGAACCAGCACCTCACTCTTTCCGGGTGCGCGTGCTCTATGAGTTACACTACTGACGCCCATTTTGCACAACACTTTTTCTACGTTACAGCGCATATATCTGTCAGCCGCTAGCCGTCAACGGCCTGGCCCGGGTAGTCGGTCTCGACATTGAACCCAGTGACGCTGAAAGATATTGGGTATTGAAGATTAAATGAAATTGTTTTTATTTAACCGTTCTAGCGGTGGTTGATGATGGGCTGTATCTTAGAAAGTGTTGTGCAAAATAGGCACGAGTAGCGTAAGGGTCAGAGCACGTGCTCTCGGAAAGAGCGAGGTGCGGATAGTCCCACCTGACGCAAAAGTTTTGCACATCACTCTTCATAAATGGGCATATATATATCTGTCTCTGTCTCTGTCTCTCGGCGTTGATCAATCCCTGAGGGATGCGCCACGCATTCGACTTCAATTTTTAACTTCGTTTGAGGTGATTGAATGCATATCTGGCCTTTACAATGACTCGCGGTAGCCTCCCGCTGAACCGAGTCAGTGCTGCTTATCCTCCCAGACAAATCTGAGACCTGTCTGGTACCAGTTTACCGACCCCCGAAGGGATGGATGGCTTAGTGAGCCATGAGCGCGAGATCGAACCATTGACCTTGTGTGCGACGCAGAGCACCTCTAACCACTGCGCCACATGCGCTCTTCATATATATATATATATATATATATATGAAATCTTACCACCGCAAGAGCAGTTAAATAAAACAATTACATTTGTACCGAAATAATACACTGACCTTCCCGTGGTTTTTCGTAGGACATAGATTTTTCAGCCGGACATTTAGCACTCTTTTGATAGCTGAAAAAAGTGAATTCAACATTAGGCTTGTTTCTTGAAAGCGGTTTCTTGGTGTGCTAACAGAGAGAGAGCTTTCTAAATTACGTTCAATCCTTGTAGTTTAGAGTTTGTTTTGCACTCGTGTTTTCCTCAGTTTCTTGCCGGGAAAAGCTTTCCCAATATTCATTCATTATCCTGGTAAGACAGTAATTCTTGAATTTGGTTTTTGAGTAGACCTCTTCATTGCGCTGTAGCAAGGACAAGGAGGAAACTATGTTCCTCAATCGCCGCACGTCTTTTGCTCGGCTGCGGATTGCACTTGGCTTTTCACCAGGTTCTTGACAGTACTTTACTAAACAGTCGATAGTATAAATTTTGATAGTTATGAAACTAAATTTTGGTTCTGAAAAAAGTAAAAAAAAATTACATTTCACACGCGAATTAGTAAACCTGTTGCTTGAATTTCAAATAAGACTTATCCGCTAATATATAGTGATGAAACGCTTGTGCTATGGAGTGATAGTACAAAGTCTTTTCTACAACCAAGTAAGACATATAAATTACTCAAATGAAGAAAAAACTTGGTATTTTCTAATAAAATTTATCGTTATCGAAGAGGGCGGGTAGGGTGGGGCAGATGGGTCACCTGCCACCGAACGGTTGAATATGTAAAAAATCAAAATGCCAAAATGTCCTTAAGTGTGAAGCTAGTGTGCATAACGTTCATCAAGCTCCACCCTAATAGAGCTTCTCAAACTGTCAAAGGAGCTCGACGTTACACTCGAAGATCTAAAAATTTAAACTGATGTCAGGAGTCATTATTGTCTTTGGAAGTCCGCAAATCTAACCTCAGTACGAAAAGACTGACAATCACCAGGAGAATATTTGCGTAACACTTGGAGAAGACCCTTTCTCAGCCATCTCTGAACTTTAGAGTAAGAAGTTTCTAGCTGGCCAATTAGTCATCATTACAGTCAAAAAGATGTTGCACGTGAATTTTGAAAAATTTCTTGCGGTAGCTATGAGAACGGTTTTTCCTACACTATTCGTCATCACAAATTTTACTTTGCTGATCCCAGCACCTCTCACATTTGGCTTAACTCCCACGTTTATCCTCACAAATTCTCAAGCTTCTCCCATGTTGCTCCGGCTTCCGCCTGAGGAATTCTTCTTTTACGAGCGTCGTAGAACGTTGTTTCTTCCTGCAATCTTGGAGGTAGCCGAGCGATGCCTATCTCAATTGATTGAATGCAACAGTGCTGGGTAAGGGAACTGAATCACCGTCTGATTCTCCACCGTGCTTTCTGACACACAGCATTACTAACCATGACGTTGCCCCGCCTTAACCACCTCCATTAGAGTTATAGAGACTTTCCTATCGAATAGTCTCCATTTGATCTCTCACACGACTTCTTGACCTCAATTACTCGATAGGCAATAACAAGTCCAATACTTATACGTCGACCAGCACACGAACCAAGTTATTGTATAAGTACTCAGAAAAAACCAGAAGCTAAAAACGAGCGATCCGAGATGTGCATATGGATGTGTCGAGGGTCAGACTATGTTTGGCATGACGAAACACACGTCTACCACTAGAAATTCCATACCATACCTCTGAAAGGCTTAAAACATCCTATCAGACCACATACTAATCAAGAGATCGACTCGGCACCGGCCGCCTTGAGACAGACCATCGACGGCGGCAGTCGACCACCGAGTGCTTACACTGCCAACACGC
Source organism: Parelaphostrongylus tenuis (assembly GCA_019055375.1). NCBI lineage: Eukaryota > Metazoa > Nematoda > Chromadorea > Rhabditida > Metastrongylidae > Parelaphostrongylus > Parelaphostrongylus tenuis. Next base: position 144,472 of record JAHQIW010005797.1, read on the forward strand.
TTCTCCTATCTTCCGTCTTAATTTTCTATTTAACCTATATTGTCCTATTTCTCATCCTCTCATTGAGGTTAAGTTCTTCTTTCACATTACGTCATCAAGCTTAGTCACTCTCTAATCCATTTCAGGTCTACAATTCGCTAGATGTAGTATAGATAAGCCTATATCTGTTATTAAATAGTTGAATGTCCGTGACCATTCTCATCGCTAAGAAATGAGCTGTTTACTCATGTCTTTTGAATGCCGTATTTGTGTAGTGCAGCGAAACGTTAGGGCTAAAGTTACTTGACATTTATATATTCAGTTGACACGGTTCGTACAAACTGGTGTATTGAGCCAATGTTAGAGATCTTGCAGAATAAGCATGTTTTGTATATAATTTTGGGCTGTACGAACATTACTGTTTGAATGTTACTGTTACCTTAGTGTGTTTGTGTTGTAACTATTATAATTAAAATCATGAAGGTTTAATTACTCGAGTTTGAGTTGCACGGTCCGTACAAGGTTAATTACTCGACAATCAGACTTAAAATCAATTATATTCGCTCTTGAGCATAAAAATTACCCAATAGTCAGACTCAGACCACATCAACGTACTTGCTTTCAGCTTAGAAGTCTCGAATCATATCTCCTGTATCAAATATACTTCATTGAGAAGCTTTCAAATCTGTATTGACCATAGTGTTGTGCTCATATTTTTAGAAATAGCCTCAAATTCACGATTGCTATTCTACAGTAAATCCTAAACTCCTGACCATACAAAGATTAGTGAAAATTCAAGCACTATTATTTGAGAAGCGGAAATGCAAGTGACCATTTCATCTATTCAATCGAAAGGGGTCGATTGAAATTCCAAAAATCTCATTATTATTACGAGAGCGTTGGAGCGGTGCTTAGGGGTGACTTGCGATATACCCATCTTGAGCTGAATTCCGCTTCCTAGGCTAACCAAGTTCTCTAAATACCTGTGGTCGATAAATTGGTACCACTTAAGACTTTGTTTAAGAGGGTGAAATAGAGAATTGTGACATTTATGGGTAACTGAAAACCACTTTATAGGCCAAACATTCATTCATTCATTCAATCTATTATGCTTATTTACACTAATGAACTGAGCGGTGCTCCACCAAAAAAAAAAAATTCGTCGCAAATAAAACGAATCGACTCGAGAAATCGCCTTCGAAGAAGATAAAACGCGTTGATACGTTATCCGAGTAAAACTTCACCAAAACTTCGTGCTAAAGGCTTCATTAACAAAGAAAACTTGATCGATTAGCTGTTTTGAAGTTAGAAAGTGGGTTAACAATATATCAGATTTGTTGGGAGATTGCCAGCAACAGTGACTGCATACATCCGTTGACCACCGCAAATTATCATAAAGGCTAGATATGCATTCAATTATCTATAAGGGTTCTTAACGTCTAGCGTATAGCGCATCTTTCAGGAAGTTATGAGCGCCTACAGCTTTTTTTTGTTCTTTGCTCTTGGGAGGCGGCAAATGAAAGAACGACGTTTTTTGCTGGATAAGAACTTTTCATAAGAGTGTTAGATATAATTCGAAAGCACAAATCTCTGGCTACTGCAGTACATGGCCATTTTCTGAAAATACTCTTTTGTAACGCTGTAAAACTCAAAATAAAATTATGTTTTATATCGCCAGCGCAATTCTATTATTACTTCGCGAAAGCACGAGAAGCATATCAATGCGTAGAGAAAATCTTGTAGTATCAGGGTCATACGTTTAATCTAGAGTTTTTTTCGAAGCGGAGAAAAATTTCCTAGGCGATTGACAAAAATTGACTTTACATGTGACGCGAAAACGTATTTTGATCGATGAACGGCGGGTTGCCGCATCGAATCTACCGTGATCGCATACTCGATCGTAAATTAGCCGGTTAACAAACGCGTCGGAGATGTGGAATTTGATCTTATTCACTCTGTTGCAGTGCAGTGAAACGGTCTGTCCGGAAAATAAGCACAGCCTTGGAATCGTGGAAACTTACGCTATCGAATGATTACTAACAGTCTAAAAGGAAGGGCTCTTTACTGGAAAAAATGCGTGTGCAAAGCACGTGAAATTAGTTTTTTCTTTCTTTCAAAAACGGCCACGTAGCGCAGTAGCTAGAAATTTAAGCTTTCGAGTGATTACTAAAAGTGCAATGGAAAATCTTTGTCCAGCAAAGTAGATCGTTCCTTCATTTGTCGCCGTCTAACACAATGTACCCTTTTTTATTTATTATTCTTACTTAGTGGGAGTCGAAAAACGATTCGAATGCTCGAAGTAGTGGGATCCGCACAGTGAAAAAAGAACTGTGCAACGGATCAAATAAAGAAGAAAAGAACATCAATGGCGCTGAATGACTGTCGCATCCTTGTGGTAATGATCAAAACAAGACACTATAAAAATTTTATATTTCTAGCATTACAATATTACATTTAGATGAATTGTGGTTGCAAAGTAGAAATTACTAGTTCAGTTCGCACTTGAAATAGATATTCAAAAAAGAACTGTAATAAAATTACGTTAATCAGTAACGTGCTGATAATGGAAGACCAGAACGAAGACTGAGAAAATCACTGACATAAAGCATAATGCCCCAGGACTGAGTAGAGCTTGAGATACATTAGTATTTGAGATTACGCAGAAGTAAATTTTAAGTTGAAAGTTCCAAGAAGTAGTTTCTTCGCACCATCCTAATGAGTTTGAATATAATTAAGTAGACTAGTTATTTACCCGTATATATGTAGTAACGATTTTCTGACTGGCTGAAAATGACCTTCTATGAAAGCCAAGGCAAAGCCACCGTAATCCCACTTAAATCTTGCTGTTAATGTACAATAACTCAGTAATCGTTTAATGAGTGTATGAAATAACCTAGTAATAAGAAAGACTACTATCACTCAGCTACTTGGTAAATACCCTTCACCTTTAGATAAAGGGACTTTTGACGTGACCTTGTGGTGGAAGGCATACAGTGTGCGACTGGCTACTGATTAGTTCAGTATATCTTTGATTATTTAATGTGTGCTCAGTGTACCGCCCACGTATGTGATAATAATTGCCGGTCAAAACAGCGTATCACAATTCTAAACAATGGAAAGGAAGGCAAGTCAACTACATTAGACGAATGTGATCACCATAGATATCGGTTAATAGAGGCAAGACACAAGGAATGTACCGATATTATTGACAAATAGTTGTATAGCTGTTTTGCTAGAGAACTTCAACATTTTCCTGATTGACATTGTTGTTGTTGGTTACACCTGGTGGTATGCGATCAGCTTTTCGCCCAACAAGTAGGTATGTATCCATCCCTCCGTCTATGCCTTTCACTTCAATATGATCACGATACTCAAACTCGTACTGGTCCAGAAGTATGTCACGAGTATGTGAAGATACCTGAAAAGATACAGAACAGATGAAGAGATGATAGCAATTTTAGCAAGATATGAGACAAAGTCACATTTTTTGAAAACGCTCTGAAGTCTGTGAGAATGTTGAGAGCCATCGAGGATGGTACGTCAAAGCTATTCATACTTTTCGGTGGTGTCGCCCGCTTCATCAGTGGCCCACAACCACATCCCTGCTATAAAGTAGGGTTCAATGTGGGGCGTGGGTCACCAATGAAGCGGGCAACACTGCCGTATGTACGTATGACTGTGAGGTAGCAATTCTCAACAAGACTGCAAACATATCCACAGACTATATCGATTGTTTGAAATGAGGTTTAGAAACAGTCAATGAGATGGCTTCACACGCTGAAGTGTTGTTTTAACTGCGCCCCCACTGCGGCTTTCGAGTAGCAGAAATTTTATAGTTGCACTCTTTGAAAATAGGCATTAACAAAAATGCTGCGTGATGTGCGGAATTTTGAATATCATACGGGAGTTGAAAGCGTTATAGATGTGGATTGTATATCCCAAAGCTGTGAGCTTGACTAGGGTTCAATGCCGATATCCAATTACCACACGAAATCCATTGAAGGTCAGCCCTTGACAGCTTTGATACCATATATCGAAGAAAAAATGATAAAAGGACAATAGCCTCGGTAATGTAGTGGTCAGCACATGTCCCCGGTAAGGGTGAAGCGCTGGCCTAATTCCCTTGAGGGTCAGATTTTTACATATTCCTCACCATTCTTGGATAAATAATCATAATATTATAACACTGTTACAGAAGCGATAAAATAAAAATTCTTGCAGATTACATGTGTACTTCGTCGCGCGCGGAGAACTTTGTTCAATGGCGTGCACTAAAGAAATTGATCTGTCTATCTCTCATTGCTTTACGACAAAATCTCATAATTAATGAATAAAGGAATGAAGGCGACATTTTGCACTGTACTCTATTGCTATTCGCTTAACATAATTTTGGATTAATAATGCGGACTCTCACTTTGAGTTTTAAACGTGCTGAGCTGTACTGCTTATAGAACTGTGTTTCTAATTTGCCTAGAGTGGACTACCGCCTATTCACATCTCTCTATTGCTAAATCGCCCTGGGATATTAAAGAAAGATACTACTTGCTACTTGAAGATTACCTGAATTCTGTTCAGAACTCCGGTGCTGTACATTCGCGACGCAATATTTACAGTGTCTCCCCAGATATCGTAGTAGAGCTTTGTAGTACCGATAACACCGGCCGTCACTGGACCAATGTTTAATCCCAGTTTACAGACAAAGTCAAAATTGAGTAAATCCTCATTGAATACAGACAGCACATGTTGAATGGCTAGTGCGAATTCGACCATCTGAAACAACTCAGAAAACAACTTTGTTTTCTTCCTTGTACTAGCTATACACTGTTAAGTCATTAAGAATAAAATGACTTTGTCGTCTTTCGAACGGTTCTATACATTCATAATTATATTAGTACTGTTTTGAGGCGAATAAAATGACTTGTCGTCTTCCGAACGGTTCTATACATCATATTATATTACGTACTGTTTTGAGGCATCTTTTGCTGACATTACACTTTTATGGCAATGGTTCACAATATCAACACAGCTTCTAACCACGAAGACGTTAAAGAACGCACAGACAACATTAGCTTGAATGGTTCCATAATGGCTGTGAGGACTGCGAAGATGAGACAACTGGAGCAGCTACCATCAACAATGTCCATTAAAGGATTTCAACAGTAGAGAGCTTGAGAAGCACCGAGCGTAAGTCGAAGGACGATTCAGAATACTCAGTTCGAATTTGAAAGTTAATGAGGCTCGACAAACGAGTGCCAAAGACCCGGAGAAGACAAAAAGATCATAGCCATGAATGTGTCTTGTGGTTATTTTGAGCACTAATGACTATCCGCTTCGCTGTTGCCCCACGACATGCAGTTCAGATGGGTATTCTACAGCAATCGTGTTCCGTACACGGCTAGGACAAGGATGAAATATCCTGACACTCTCCGAAATCGAATTCGATCAAAAAGTAGGTCATAAATGATGTCTCATTATACACAACACGGATGGGGTCAACCAGTGTAATTTTTTTAATCATAACTAGAGCATTACCACAATTAACTTCAAGCCATGTTCCTTCTCTTTAAGTATTGAAAATTTTAACAATTAATTACCGTAATCGATTCAAACGAATTCAACAAATAGAATATGAGATGATGTACGAACTTATTTTCAACTTTTTCTGCTGTTTGTTCTTTCTCCTAGTGGAATACGATATGATATCCAACTGCAAGAGTACAAAAATTGGAACATCATGCCATTACCTTGAGTTAAGGTTGAACAATCATAAATTCGATTGCTGTTTCATCCTAAATGTGTTCATTGACTAATTGTGCTCTTCAGATCATTGTAGTTGACAGCTGTTTGCGGACAGCACCAAGAGAGCTATAACAATTCCATGAGAGAAAGGCGAAGGAAGAGCCTCGGTTGGCGCAGAGGGATAACACATGAGCCGTCGCAAAGGTTCATCACTGGTTCGAAGCCTATCTGAGGCTTTAGATTTCGCTCATATCTCTGTATCTTTGTGGTTGCACAAACTTAGTTCACAGCCCAACTCTTATGTCAAACAACTGCCATATAATAAATTATAAGGTTTTTTTATAAGTTCGACACTAGGGCAATAAACACTAAATTTGTTAACCAAAAGAGACTAAAACTTCAAGATTGTGATGTCGTTCAATTGTGCAATTTCTCGTGAACATTGTGGTATACGAACTTGCCTAACCTTGCTTCAAGATAGAGCTGTCTTGTAAAACAAATTCGCTTGCTATTTATGCACGAATTGTGTTAGGGGAAAATGGTAGTGAAGCGGCGCGCAAGATTAATGGAGTTTGGACTGACGGTATGGTTGAAGAAAGGGCAGCTAAGATGTGGTTCGCGAAGTTTAAAGCTGAAGAGAACAGCCTGGAGGATCAGTTGCGCTCGAGCCGTCTAAGGAAGCTCTATTATTAATCTTGAGCGCCGCTTCACTATCATTTTCCCCTACACGTCATTCTTGTATGAGTAGCAAACGAATTTGTTCCCATGACAGCTCCATCTTAAAGCAAGTATAGGCAAATTGTATACAAAAGTGTTTGCAATAAAATGCGCAGTTATACGATACTATAATCATGCAATTTGATTGCTTCCGGTTAATAAATTTGGTGTTTATAGCTTTGGAGTCAAAGCTCATAAGAAGACTTGATAGTTCATAATTTCGAATTCAAATTGGTTCATTTCGAATTTGAAATGAAACTGTTTGCATTTGAATGGATTTACGTTCATTTAATATCCATCCACATTTGACTTCCAGAACATTCCCGATTTTACAGGATTTTCGTAATAGTAGAAATGATGATGGTAAAGGTCTGCGAGTGGAATCTTACTCGAAGGTGCATGGCATAAGATAAAAAATATGTTGAGCAATAAAAGCCACTCCAGAAACGGTCTCGAGCTAATACATGCTGCTTTCTAATCTTCTTCAATCCACTTCTCCACCCTGTAATCATTGTCCATTCTTAGATACCAATGCTCTAAATATTAAGTACTATACTAAATGTATTATGATATTATACCTTTCTTTCGAGTGCTCTATTAAGACTACGCTCAAATTTCGATAAATCCTTTCAATATTATTTGAGCCAACTTGTCATGTGGTCTGGTAAGGGCTCTTGTACAGCCCTATACACGTGTTTCGTCCTTACAGACTCGTCAGTCGGGCAGAACGCGTCGTCTTTCGATATTTTTATAGTCACTTCTCTCAGGAGCTCTGATCCTTTACAGAGAGTTATCAAAGACAAACGTTTTACACTTTATGTCAAGCGAAATTTTCACCTAACACAGAGTGTTTTCGCACTTGATTGCTTGCTGACTGGTATTTTATCATATTATACCTTTATTTCGAGTGCTCTATTAAGACCACGCTCAAATTTCAATAAATCCTTTCATTATTATCTTAAACCGATTAAAATATCGAAAGACGACGGGTTCTGCCCGACTGACGAGTCTGTAAGGACGAAACACGTGTATCGGGCTGTACAGGAGCCCTTACCAGACCACATGACAAGTTGGCTCAAATAATAATGGAAGGATTTATTGAAAATTGAGCGTGGTCTTGATAAAGCACTCGAAAGAAAAGTATAATATGATAAAATACCAGCCAGCGAGCAACCAAATGCGAAAACACTCTGTGTTAGGTGAAAATCTCGCTTGACATAGAGTGTAAAACGTTCGTCTCGATAACTCTCTGTAAGGGAGCAGAGCTCCAGAGAGAACTGACTACAAAATATCGAAAGACGACGGGTTCTGCCCGACTGACGAGTCTGTAAGGACGAAACACGTGTATCGGGCTGTACAAGAGCCCTTATCAGACCACATGACAAGTTGGCTCAAATAATAAGGATGTATCATGGTAATCTATTTTATCACCACTCGCTAAGAGATCCCCGCAAGAAACGATACTATAGATCCACTCTATGAAGTTCTTAGACTGCGACGAAGGAACTTAGGCAGAGATGGAAAAATCTGTATCGATACCTGTCTAGTTTGACGACATCGTCATCTTTTCCATAAATACTAGTAGCTGAGGAACTCCTCAAAGAGCTCAACTGTATTGCAGTCGAACGCCTTGTTCACAAAGGCTACATTATACGTGTACCTCCCACTGACGGACCCAAAACGCGCTCATATTCTTTATCACATTTTTTCGATATTGTCGAAAATTATGCACACTACTAACAGAGCTGGAAACATTATAAGCTGAAGTATAAATGTAAAATGCAAGTTCCCTTCGAGTTCCCGATTAACATGCTGGATGTGAAATAGAATGGCCGATCACGTTAACAGAAAAGCTGACTACAGACAGATGCGAAGAACCATACAGTGAGCAATTGTGTGAACGCAGGGCATTCATGTAACGATAAATTCCACTGATTTGTGAGTACGACAAATGATGCGCATACCTGATATAGATGCTCCTTTGGATGCGCCATGTGTCGTTTTCTTTCGGCATTCAGTCCACTAGCAGCCATATACGCGGCTCCAATCGTTTTTATCTTCTCAATATGGCAGAATTCCGGTCGATCCAATAATTCATCAAAGTCACCAATCACCTGTAAAGTTTTTAGAGGATTTGGTATCTTTAAAAACATAGAAATTTTGTAATATTCATAAAATCTAGTGTTTTTACTGCCTATTTTCCGCAGTGTTATGATGTTTCATATAGACCTAAGAGAATTGAGTGGTGAGCAAAAATACGATCTCAGACGGCAGTCGAACCCGCGTTTAGTGGACGCGTGCTACCACTATACCACCGAGGTACATTCGCACCACCACTTATTCTTCAATATCTCCATAAATGAGTGGTGGTGTGAAGGCACCTCAGTGGTGTAGTGGTAGCACACGTCCCCAGCATGGATGAAAAGCGGGTTCTACTTCCGCCCGAGGTCGTATTTTTGCTCACCACTCAATTCTCGTAGAAATTTCGCTTAACCTTTTTTTTTAAAGAGATTCTCCACACACTTCTTCGATGTCTCAATTTCTTTATCCACTCAAAGTGGTAACGATCGTTCCTGGATGTCAGACTGAAGTTTAAAAATGGAGTGGTCTTCCTAAAGTGGTATTCAAGCCAACAAGTTGTGCACAATTCCCATATGGAAGACGATCCAATGGAAAATCTATTTTTTGATAAGTCCTAGTGGGATAATCGACGTCATCTTTGCTTGTTAAAGTGTAGAGCTTTGAATGTTCAATGGAGTGAGGAAAAGCAATAAGACATAGTCGTTTCAACTTAAATCATAGTAAACAATATATAGTTCCATTAGAACAAAAAGTGCCCTATAAAAAGTATGGAGAATGCTTGAAGCGCTGGTATCACGCTAGAAATGGTGAAACAAAAGTTGTTTCAAAACACCAACCTGATTTTTTTAATGGAATCTATGCTGGAAGAAAACGAGTATAAAGCTTTAAACGTCCTACCGTACTCGTAGGATGTGGTTTTCTTTGTGATCACTGTAAAATGGGAATGGGACAGTTTCTCTCCTTTCTCATTTGATGTAGCTGGGTTTTATCAAAGAATTATTACAACGAAAAGAAGTGCTTGTAGACAAAGCGGAACGTAAGTCATCATTACGGATAGTACACAGTGTATAATCTATACCTAACAACATTCAACGATAAAGTCTTTTTATTGACTTTTTTCTTTACGATTACTGTGTGTCTCGATCTAAAGTAATTTCCTTTGTTGAGGATGCGAGTGGTATACCAATTTTTCAACCTCAAATGGGAGTTGAATCCGTATTTTAACTGGACTGTGGACGCATGCTACCATTATACCACAGAGGCCACCGCCCTGCTACCACTCTTTCTTCGACAAAATGCATCGAAGTTGCCAGCAATCAACTGATAACGGCTTTAATCTAGTAAGTACAAATTTCCTTCATTTTTTATCTTTATTCGCTTTACTGCCCTTTCTTCCAGTTACTGTCTGTCTTAATCTGAAGCAATTACCTGTTGTGTGAAATGAATGATAAAAATCCATGATTTTTAAAAGGTTATCAAGTAGTACTTAAGTGAAAGAAAGAAGAAAATACAACTGATAATATAGATTACCTCGTTCAACACTCGCAAAAACTCTCTTCCGCCTTCGAAATTCTCCTCATACATGTCGTTCCAGTTAGTAATGCTTGCGAACAAAACGGCTGTTGATTCATGATTTTCACTGAAATTCGAGATTCACTGCCCTCATGACATGGATGAATCATAATGGTGATTAGCTATAAAGTGGACTCAGCATGCCATTTAGTGTGGATGAATGCAGGAGGAATATTCCAATGGATACTTTGGTGTAAGGATTTTGTCAGCACTCTTCAACTACTGCTAATACATTAGCCTTAGTATTTGGTATTGAAACAAGCGGTAGATAATGAGTGTATAAGACTGAGTATTATACGCTGATAAATATCTTCCTCAGATGTGCCATGCATTCGACTTCATATGGTTCGTAGAGGTGATTGAATTCATATTTTATGTACACAATTATGACTTGATCATTTGAAAGGTGCGTGTAGCGCAGTGGTCAGAGGTGCATATGTCAATACAGGTGCGTAAAAAGGTCTGTTGATCTTGTATTTTGTTGATTTTAACAGTATATATTTCTTATATCAAAGCTGGTAATTTTATTAAATTTTTTGCTCAGTTTTGGTCTAAAATCTGTGTCATTTCATTGTCTCTTCTTAGGCGTGCTTAAGTTGTGGATCGTAAAAATCAACGTCTCACAGTATTTGAGCTGCATAAGATGGGAATAAGAAAGGCTGAAATTGTAATAATCTAGTGGTTTCAAACCAGCAAATATCCACACTACCGTGGAATGTTTCAAAGATATTTAAGCAATTAAGGACCATCCTTAAAAAGATCGTTCGACCACCTCGTTTGCTCCGGAAAACATTTAGAGGATGCGTTGTCAAGTTCAACTAAAACCGAAGCGTTCGATGCGCAAAATAGCTCGGGAAGTTCGGAATCAGCAGGGGGATCGCTCGAAACATTCTCAAGAATAAGCTGAAGCTGCGCAGCTACAAAATCGCTCGTGTTCACTTCCTGGACAAAATATGAAAGAAAAACGGAATTCAAAGGCTCGCAGAATGATTCGTTTGATTGCTGGTACTCGTTTGTCGGAGGTGTCTTTTACGGATGAGAAGAAATCCACGGTCAAACCACATCACAATCGCCAGAATCGACGTCAACCTCTCAAGATCAATCAGTAGAAGTCAGTAATAGCAAAAATCATGAGCTGTAGTCAATCTCCGGCCTCTGTGATAGTTTGCACCTGCATTTGCTCCATCGCAAAGGCGCCGTTGGTCTTCATTAACTGAAACGTCAAAATCAACACTGCCAGCTGTCACCAGCAAGTTTCACGGGGCCTACTGGAGCTCTAAAGTACTCAACACTTCGGAGCCGACGGATTTACGCTTCAGCACAACTGGGCTCTTGTGCATTCGGTCCGTTTAACGATTACCATCTGTTAAGAGCAGTTTTCAGGTTTAAACGTAAGGACGTTTAGTCGTAAAAAACGCCGTATCTCAGCCCAATGGATTACTTCTTGTGGTCATACTGGAGAAACAATACTTGGCTACACGCTACACTACCATACACACGCTTAAAACGACTCTAATACGCGTTTGGGACAAAATTACCATGGAAACATATCCGAGTATCGTTGAAAATCTTCGCAACGACTTCGTAGATATTTGGAGGTCAAACGAGGCAACTTCGAGAATTTTCATAATTTTTTCTTTTTTGTTTACTGTTATCATTGTTGATCTAATAAATATAATTATTTCCTTCATTAAATGCATTCATTTGTTTATACTGTAATTTTTACTGTTAGATCTGTGAAAAAATTGACAGGCTTTTTTGGCATCTTGTACATATGTCAACGTTGGTTCGACTCCATCCCACGGCCATTTGAGCTTGTCGTTTCGGGTTCGCAAAGTTTGGTGTCAACACTTGTCTTGGAGAACATTGGCACTGACAAACACATCGATAACCCCTCACAAGCCACTGTACAAACCAAATGTGCATTCCATTCCCACTCTATGATTCTTAACGTAATTATGCATGACGCCTCAGGGGGAAAATTGACCAACGCTAAACTCCCTAAATGAAAATCGCTATACCCTTAATCCATCGGTACTATTTACACTTCCGGCCAGCTTTCCATTCTGATAATATGATTTCTAATAGCATTCGCTTGCTTCAGTGAGCAATATTACGAAGACCAGTAAATACAAGATGAGAAAGATATACATTTACTTGTGCGTTTACAAACTTATGCATATATATATATATACATATATGTACATATATATGCACACGTGAGTGCATCTAGCGCAATGGTCAAAAGTACTCTGCGTCGCACACAAGGTCGATGGTTCGATCTCGCGCTCATGGCTGACCAAGACATCTCTGCTGGGTCGGTAAATTGGTATCGGACTGGTCGCATACTTGTCTTCGAGGATAAGCAGCACTAACTCGATACAGCTGGAGGTCACCGCGAGTCATTATAAAGGCCAGACATCCATTCAATCACTTCAAATGAAGGCGAATGCATGGCGCATCCCTCGAGGATTGATCAGCGCCGGGAGCTTCATCCTATTTATCCACATAAATACATATATACATATGTATATATACATACATGTATTTATGTGCATATATATATATATAAACATATATGTTTATTAGATAAAGATAAAGAGTTCAGAGTTCAGCAATCCCTCAGTGATACGTGATTCGTTCGACCTCATTAAGAATTGTTAGTGGTGACTGAATACATATCCGGTCTTTACAATGATACGTCGTGGCCCAGCGACGTATCAATTCAGTGCTGGTATCCCTCCGACAAGTTTAGCCCCCATTTGCCAGTCCCGGATAGATGGAAGGCCTAATGAGGCCGGGAGGGTTGAAGCAGTTACACGTTTACATTGTAAGGTAGCCTCTCTAATCGTTGCTTTAGTTATGTCCTTTCGCCCAATACTTAGATTAATATACACGACATTTGATTTTTCGCATAGTGGATCAAGAAACTTTAATTTTAGACATCTCAATTCCTTTAGATGATTGTACCATCGAGTCGCTTAGGATTCTTCATAACACTTCAAGTTCAGATTCAGGACCCGACTTTCTATTTAATCTCGACAATGACTGGCTGATGCCTCGGCGATTTTGCTTTCTTCAGAGCCGCTTTGTTTTTGAAATTTTCCAAGTATTTATGGTGACCAGCCGCACAGCGTCTTTAGGTGAGGAATGTGCCATTTCAATTTCATAACACTGTTCTTGAGGTTATACAATCTGAAAACATATTTCTCATAAAATTTTGACTTTTCGACTCGAATTCAGGTCAGAGTTGTGAGGAATACATTTCTCATTTCTTTCTTTCTAATATCTTGACATTTGAGCAAAGGAGAAAAAGGACAACCTCTTTTTCCAAAGCAGAAGCTGAAAACCCAGTTGATACTAATTTTCATACATTACAAAGGAGATCTATTTACGACTGTACAAGATATTTTTGCATAAGGCTGTATTCTCATTCTCAAAAATTGCAACGATTTGATAGAGTAATGTGCAAATGCTGTTGCATTAGACTCGATCGCATGACAAGTTCGTAAGCATAATTTCAGCCCTAGAAGTAGAGGATAAATTTGTTTAAAAGTAATGAAAATGGCCACAGAGATTAAAGAGAGAGAAGTTAAAAAAAGCAGAATGCTTTTTGAGAATTCACTACCTTGTAAATTCGTTTTTGTAGCAAATTTCGTACGGTTCAAACGTCTAGTGATTTCGAAACTAGTCAAAGTTCAGTAGAGTTCTATTCCTATACACTTTACAAAACGCTTTTCAAATCAAATCCTTACAGACTTGGTTTGTCGAGTTGTTTGTTTGATTTGGTTTGTCTCACCAAAGACGAACATGATCAGTGCAAACGTGAGAACAAACCTGTATTTGGTGTCAGTTTTGAGGCTTTCAACAGCATGCGCTGGGATAACGTTGTTAAGCAACCAGTCTGCCTGATCTCGTACAATCTGAAATCATCACTTTTTCACACTAAAGACATCCTACATTTTCGTGATTTCTTCGCTATCACGTTGCCACCGTATTGTAGCAAATTTTTCGCCTATAAATTCTTTTATCATGTAAATACATCACTAAATAAAGAAGAAAAAAGTGAGGAATAAGCACAGATTCTGCCGAAAATGATCAACAGAACATGAAACCCACGATATAGGAAGAAATGATAGCTGATTAAGGAGAAGAGTACATAACTTGCCTGCATACGTTGCGTATCTCTTCTGGCCTGTACATCTCCATAGAACGACATTCGAAACGCCGCTTCGAACTATAAATACAATCCATATTACAGCACAAACTTGTCAATGATATTCGTTCAACATAGCTTATAATTTAAATTCTAAGGAGGGAAACAGCAGTCACTTGTTCGAATAAATTACCTGATAATTAAGAAATCCGACAAGAATAATGGATAGTACCACGTCTAAGATCATTTCCCAAATGAAAAAAGTTGATGCAAAAGAGGTGTTGAAAAAGATGACGTATGTACCGTTGTCGCATGATGTCTACAATAAAAAGCTAAATTTGAAATTAAAACTAGCCACAGACACGAAAACCATGTCAGGCATTTTCCATCTTTTGTTGTGCAAAGTGAGAAGTAATAGAGTATCACTAGCAAAGGTAATGAATGCAATAAATTGTTACACAAGACAGTGGCAGTGATTCAGACACTCTGCTGAACCATGTGTCACCAATATTTTTTTGTGTCATTCGTCATTATAATATAATGTGCGGATTCCAGTAGTTATTGAATTCTATTGAATTCGATCCGTTTTCTCGAATTTATCCTCCTCAAAGGGCTTTGATTATGTCAAGCTGCTTAAGAATTTCGCCGTTTCGTTGAAAGTAGTTGAACGAAGGACAAAAGGAATCTCCTTGAAACTCGGAAGTAACCGATCTAAGGCGTTTCGACGCGTCCAACTGAATGAATGCAGGAGTGTGTTGGAGGCGAGGATCAAATCAAGCGCATCGCTTATCAAACTGCTCTCTGATGCTTTGCATTATCAACCACTACGCTAATCCCTTCCCCGCATGATCTACTAAAATATGTTCTTACCCAGTTTGAGAATGAGGTCCTAGTTATGACATATGTTAACGTGTATTCACACATCACGCCCGTCGTGTATTGAGCACAATGCATCCACAACAAAACTTTTGGTTACATTCAACCACGCTGACATGTCTCATGTCACATTAAACTTGATTAGCCATAACATAAACCACTAGAATATGCAGATCATTACATAGTAGATACAAGATTTCCTCTTTTACTACTTTACAACGTAAAGCACAAGTAAGTAAACAAACGCTGTTTTGTCGAGGAGGATACGATAGTATTCCCTGATGTTTCGCCAATGTTTACGGTTGTCACATCTATGCTGGAATAACTATGAATTTAGATGAATAGTTTCTTCTGTTTAGCCGTTCCGAGGTGTTATTGATGTTATTTATTGAGTATTAGCGAAGAATACAACAATACAGTCAGTAATGCAGCTTGAATACACAATATTCGAGGTGGCTAACGTTTCGGCGGGTCGCCTTCGTCAGAGCCTGGAAAGATCAAATTGATCCGCAATCCACTAAGCCAAAAACCTCCATAACCCTAGCAGAAAACGTTAGAGATGTGTTTTGGATCGCATAGTAAAAGCTTCATTTTAAAACACTCATCGTTTTTTGATATTTGGGTCCATCAATTATTAATTGAAGACAAGCCGCTTAAGGTCAGTGCATCAGTGGGCTGTGCCTAGCTCGGGCCGGAAAAATCAGCCTGAGATATGGTTCGAGGTAACGCGTGATTATGAGGAAAACGCTCGAGGAAAAGGTGGTATTGGTATTGCTCCTACGTTTTGCTGTTCCTGCTCGTTGTTTGATTCTAGTCTGGCTTTATAGCGGAGTCGATCTTGGAGTTCTTGCAAATTGCACGCGATAGTGCACAAGGTTTCCTTAGAGATGGGTTGCGCTGGTGAGAAACTTGGGCCCATTTCTAAGAGAGAGCGCGCATTATCGGGAAGAGACATGACTCCTAGCACAGTGACCCTTGATTGATCTAGCACATTACTGATGTTAGTTTGACTCCTAGGGCTTTCGTTAACGGTATTGTGGTGTTTTGTCGATGAAGCTGGTCTACGCGATCTGCTCAAAAATTTTTCGAATTTTCGCCCATCATCTGGTAAGGAATTCCAAAAACAGTATCGAAAATTGAACCAACAATGGGTAAAAATAGCAAGCTCGGCTGGTTTAAAGCCTTCCGTTATCTCCCAGCTAAAACTTAGTCCACCATCATGTCCCGTCTTATACTTACTTATTAAAACTCATAAGTTGATATGCACTGATGATCTTTTGTCTACTAATCCATCAAATTTCAAAGTTAGACCCATCATCAGCTGCGTAGGCGGACCAACGGACAGGATAACGTAGTTTTTAAACCTAATACTAGTCCAATTACTAAAGCACATTCCAGCCTATCTCACAAACACCCAAATGTTCCTAGACCATTCACGTAACGCATCTCCAAACAACGCGTACGTGATGGAATCTTTCGACGTAACCGCCCTTTATACAAACGTGTCGAATGATTCCGCCATGCAAGCCATATACGAGCTTTTAACAGAGCACGAAAGGACCACAAACATGTATGGCTTCTCCATTGGGCAGGTTATGGCTCTCTTAAAAGAGTGCCTAAACTGTTCAATCTTTAGATGGTCCGGGAACTATTTTGCTCAAATCAGAGGGCTGGCAATGGGACAACGACTAGCGCCAACACTTGCTATAGCCTTTATGTCTAAAGTTGAGAGCCCTAATAATCGAACTCCGGCCGGTACTCTACTGTAGATACATAGATGACTGCTTTGTCGTCTGCTCAACCCAAGAGGAGATGGACTAATGCTTTGAATTGCTGAACAGTCAGTCAGAGTACATAAAGTTCACCCGTGAGAAACCGAAAGCAAATTGGCTCCCTTTTTTGAACGTTCAGGTCAACCTGTCCCAAAACTCCTACAATACAAAATGGTACCGTAAACCAAGCAATAAAAACATCTTGGTTCACTACCTATCAGCCCATCCTTCACACATAAAACGCGCACTACTTAAGAATATGTTTCGAACAGCGTCAAATGTGTGCACAGGGAAAGAACACAAGGTAGAATCCTTAAGCTTGGCGCGAAAAATAGCCATCTCTAATGGCTACGATACGGTAGGAGCTTCTCAGGTTAGATTCAGAGGAAATTCTATGCTCCCAAACGATAAGTCTGGCGAAAATAAGGTTCCTTTCCTCCTGCCTTTTATCTCTAACGAAATAAGTACAGCTATTAAACGATGCCTAAAAAGAGCAGCGTTTGGTTAATTCGGTAGCAATAGTTGAAATACCCCCAAAAACACTAAAGCGTCAATTAGTCCGCAACCGATTGTATGACCGCCTCTGCGAAACCAATGATTGCAAAGTTTGTCCGAACGGCAGAGATGGCGACTGTATGAGATCGGGTATAATTTACCTAATCTCTTGCGAGATATGCGGCGATGAGTACATTGGCGAAACGGGTAGACCACTATTCCTCCGTGTAAAAGAGCACCTAGCTGGGTTACGCAACTGTGATTCAAAAACCCCACTAGGCACGCATAGGGACCAAAAACATGCAGGAGTAATGTTCGGCGTCAAATTCACGATCCTCGCACAGGAATCAAGAACATCTGCGCGTAAAACATTAGAAGCATTTTGGATACATAACAAAGGTCCGAAAATGAACCGAAAAGAGGAGTGCCTCATAATCACGCGTGACCTCGAACCATACCTCAGGCTGATTTTTCCGGCCCGAGCTAGGCACAGCCCACTGATGCACTGACCTTAAGCGGCTTGTCTTCAATTAATAATTGATAGACCCAAATATCAAAAAACGGTGAGTGTTTCAAATGAAGCTTTTACTATGCGATCCAAGACACATCTCTAACGTTTTCTGCTAGGGTTATGGAGGTTTTTGGCTTAGTGGATTGCGGATCAATTTGATCTTTCCAGGCTCTGACGAAGGCGACCCGCCGAAACGTTAGCCACCTCGAATATTGTGTATTCAAGCTGCATTACTGACTGTATTGTTGTATGCTTCGCTAATACTCAATAAATAACATCAATAACACCTCGGAACGGCTAAACAGAAGAAACTATTCATTTATTCAAACTATGCCGAGGTTAATAGATAGTCGGTCTTGGGATTTATGAATTTATATATGTGTCACTCTTTGTGAAGGAAGAAATGAGGGCCACCTAAACGAGAAAACGGCGAAGGTAGTCTCCATAAATGTAAAGCTTGCAAATAAATGCACTTTCAAAGTGGAGTCGTTATAATTTTGGATGAAGACGAAATTCTGAGAACTCTAGAATTCACGATGCTGTTCATTTATTACAAATACAAGTTTCGGAGCGTTATTGTTCGGTTTATCATAAAAAAGAACCTTACCGTCTATCTAAGAAAGTATTTTAGCCCTACAATAATTCATAAAACAAAAAAAAATGAAACAACACTGTTCGTAATTGATGATTTCTAATATTCATACGAAAACACCAGTGGTTCAGTGAGTGGTCATAACCGGAGGTCGTGATTGTACTAAACTGCGTGTGTGGCGAGCTTGATCACAAAAGTAAGGTTTTACAAGATGAAGCACGCTCCATATTTCAACTCATAATCACAACAACAAAAGTCAGCAACCTTAGATCCCTATGAGCCATCAGCAACATACCAAATACATGGATGTTCTTCGTGTCACTCGGCTGAGCGGAGCACAATCAACAAATAAACGAGCGTGATGTCGATAAGTGGGAACTACACAGGAGCCTGGTCAAGTCCTTCAATGATTACAATGAGATCACAGGTGTTAGAGCTGAATAAGGCAAGTTGATGCTCTGGAGCGTGTCAGGGACAAAAGGAAGCTACAATGGTGTCTGCTCGAGATGCCTGACAATTACATTGGGATAACAAGCGATAGTTGGTTTGAAGTCGAAGTCCAACAACAAAATTAGAAGAACATTTTCAATGTGGATAATTAAAATCATTGTTTTCTAGTCCACTGCTTCTAAAAAGAGATGGTGCATTGCATGACAAGAGGAAACTGGAGAAATGAAAAAAAAAAGATTTCATTTGGTCAAAAACCTAACGTCGGTTCTCATCGGTAAATAGGCAGAAGGCAGCTCAACCTATGGTGTTCCATAGCGAAAGAAATATCTCATATCAAGGTTTCCTCACTTATTTTCTCATCAATCAAAAACATTCATCGAATCGAAAGAACAATTAATAGTTACTAATTTAAGCGTGGTCTTAGGAAAACACTCGAACGAAATATGACAGTAAGGTCATGCAAGGCCATATAAATGGCCTGTATATCCACTTGCGGTGGCCCACTTCTATAAGATATTAGTAAGTGGTGTCATTGTAAATGTAGAGATTCTCTCAAACAAGTCAGATATCAACTTGTCGACACCAAAAAATGGATGTCTTGGTTTGCTCAAGGCGCCAGATCGAATCAACTATGCACTATAGGGCATCCCTAATGTATGCAAGATACGAGGCCTGGCATTTAATCCTTTAGGGATAGCAGTTGTTCGATCGTACACCAAAACTCCAAGATGCGCGCGGTTTTCGTTATTCAATTAGGGTTCTCCTTCCATTTAAGAAAAAAACTCTTGTGTTTTCTTGTGTTACTCTGATTCTCCATGATTTCCTCTACATGCATATATGTTTACCGTGCATATACAACTTTCTATATGATAAGAACAATGAATGCGAAACATAATATTCTTTTTGCTTTACGGCGTGCTATGATAACTTTTCAAAAAACCAGTTACAGAAATGAAATTCTCAAAAATTGGGATATCAGTTGACTCTTGAGAGTCTAACGGACAGTCATACACAAGCCTCAGCAGAGCAAATAAAGGAAACTGAGTGTGAAACAAAATTCTATATTCGCTGTTACAATGTAATAAGAAGGCTTTTTCAAAAATCAACCATATTGGTAAAATCGCGGTGTTTTAAGCTTTCAAAATGCAAGTGTTTAAGAGAAAATTTTGCCCAGCGAGAAAGGCCTCTAAACAATCGTTGTACTTCACCTGGTACACACCTTTTAGGGGTTGAAAGAGTTATTAGTTAGGAAAACACGGAAACTTTCTTTGGTTTTAGAACGAATGGCGGTCATTCGACAAGTGAAATAGTGTAGGACATGTGAAGACATCTTTATGGGTTACGCGGAACTGGCTGTGTTAACAATTGCAAAAGCACGTCAGATGATATTAGCGCATTCCGTTTATATAAGCTTTTCAAAGTCGCTTTCATTTATTCCTATAAAAGCTGTTTTTGTGGAAACAGCCATTCAAAATATTTACCAAGGACCAGAATACGGTGTCGCTTTCTTTACTCAAACATGAAATGTTACTTCTCAAAAACAAAAAATCCTTTGGGATATTTGAATGTCAAATTGATTGTTTGAGTCTTTTGAGGTCTTTTTTTTCCTACAAATCAGCTCATATATCTTCAAAGCATACAATTCTAGCCATGAAACTATCATTTCAAGTTCTTCGAAAGTTTTCACATTACATAGTCACTAATTAACTAAAGACAACTGATTTAACTGAAAGATGAGTTTACATGGTTGAACCATAGAATGTGAACAGAAGTTCTTGTACTACCTAGATTTTATCGGGAAGACGATTGAAAAAGTGATAAAAGTTAGAATGTAAGAAGCAAGTGAAAATTACCTGCGGATCTATGCGTTGTATGTTGATTTGGCAATAATAGACAGCAGAAATATGAAGAATCCCAACGAAAATGCATTGAATAGTCTTCGGCCAGGCTCCCAATTGGGAGAAATTGCAATGGGCAAAAAGCGCAACAATCATAATATAGGAGAACAGCAGTCTTACGGGCATTAGTGGAACAGCAGGACATTCATCCAAAATACACAACGGCATTACACATAATGCTACGCCGAATGGTAAGGCAATCAGTACAGCACCTGCAGATCAATATAATAATTATCTCAAAGAATTAAAAGACAGATAAGTCAGAGAATGTAACCGAAAACGTATTGGTAAGACACTGATAATAATCTACTGATTTAAGTATGGTCCGTATGATAACATGATAGCATAGCGAACGTATGAGAGGATGTGTTGGCACAATAGTGGTGGAATTTCACTTGTTCTCTAGTACCTTTCTACTAAAGTGACCTTTCCTTATGTACGGACCTACCGATGACGTGTCGTGGTTTCCACAAGTTCACGCAAGGAAGTATTGTTCTCCGGCTGAGCAGTGGAAATCCTGGAAAAGGTACAGAATACAAAGTATCACTTTATTGAATCCGCATCAATGTCCCATTGCTGATGTGAGTTTTTTCAAATAGATTTCCACCTTCCAAAATATCATGTTTACATTCATTTGATCGGTCTTTTCGTCCACACATAACACTCTCGTTAATCTTTGAGCACTGTAACAATTTTAGATTTTCACATGTTCTGCAGCACTCAAACAAGATAATATGCATAAAAACATTTGCGTAAAACATAGGTATTAACCTTACACAAGAGTTGAGGTCCTCTGCTTTTTGCCGTCGTCATTAGTCAGCTCAAAGTACGCTACGATTTCTGAAAGCCAAAAACTTAGTGATACCTATGAGACCTATGGCGGCAGTGACGGTGGCGAGTGCGAAGCAGAAGTAAATGATGAACGCAAATGGAACAGTGGACGGTGACATAAAGACAGCAACAGACGAGACGATTAGAAGAGCCGCTGCCACTAGGATATCTAGAAACGTCAAAATAAATTCAAACTGAACAGAACGTGACAAACAGCTTGTTGCTTTGCATGGAATGTTGCGTATGAAAGAAAAAGAGTTACAGTCCAGCATAATTAAATTTTTAAAATTTTAAACTAGAAATTTTTTACGTACAGAGACCTGGTACATCTATCTCATCATTCATCTCAACTGAGATAGCATAAAATTTGGCAGCTGAAAAATTTTATTTCAATTTCTTCAGTTTTTGCATTTGTTCTTCAGTTCGATTTTGCAAATTTCCTCGGCAGGAAAACATCGCTCAGAACTGAATCATTATTGGAAATTTTACAATCGTTGAAGGCAGCAAATTAGAAAATAGAACATTTTACGTTTCGTTGCAGTCAAGACTCAGCGACAGCGAGCTAAGAAGTATGAGAGAATATCATAGATGTCTCATACCTATGAAGACTCCCGAATATCGGTACTGAGTAGATTGTTCGCTGTGATTTCTACGGTGAAAGTCCTGAAGTTCGGCACTAAGCAAAAGTCGAAGGCCGGCCATAAGATAAAACTATGTCAGAGATGACATATCGGAAGAACGAACATGTGACGTACCTGATGAAGTCCAACTGGTGTCTTATGGGAGCTATTCCTATCTGCTGAGTCAGCAAAATGAGCTCGATATTCGTCTTCGACAATCTCGAAATCAAATCATTGAGTAATTAACTAGGAAATCCTACAGGTTAGGAAGAACTCCCTTGTCCCGACTCTTTTAACAATGAACTTTTTCTACTAGATGTTCTACTGTTCAGTGTTAATGTTAAATTATTTTGATTGCATTGTTATCACTGTCGCTAATATTATCGTTAGATGGGATAAAGCCCAAATGATTAATGATGTAGTCTGTTGAAAAGCAAGGCATTGGTTCTATCCCCTCATCCAACACTCTCTTGTAATTGATTTACAAGTGCCTTACTCAGATTTCCCCAAGATTAGAAGAAGATTCACGCGGCCAGCATTCCACGTCATTCATGGAGAAGAAATTTTCAAGCAGCAGTCCGAACAACACGTAAAATGTTTGAAGACCTTACTGGAGAATTCATGTGAGGAAGCGAATTGAGTAATAAATATGCTGAGATTCGCACAGTAAATGGTGAAGGCGATTTATGTTAAGAAAATTCAATCGCCAACATTGGTCATTACTGTCTATATACTGCAGATAAGAACCAAAAGAGCAAAACATGAGTATTGACTTTAACCGTAATACAATCAGTATGTGAACTGACGTCATAGTGTATAATAAGAGTACACCGGACTACGAATTGACTTAAGAAGTGTGTTGAGGCCGATTTCCGCTTATGGAAGAAAAGAAAACTTTTAAAATTACCCATCTAGAACATCGTCATACCTTCTCGTTGAATTTTAGTGTCCAACGGTTCAGATTTTCATGATGTTCCCAGAAACCCTTTTCAAAACCTCCTTCACCTTGTCCGATCACCATTGCCAGCCGTTGATCAAAGTCTTTATTGTCGGTGTCAAACCTGTCAGTATTTATCTTATGTACTAATGGATTACAAATAAAAATTATGTTTGGTCTCTGCACTGATATTCATGGCACATCTTTCTCATACGATATACCAGGTAAAATGATTGAGTTGGATATAGAGAGATAGGTTCGGTCAAAATCCAAGGGAACTTTTTTTTGCGTTCATTTAAGTTCAGAATCGATCTATTTCAGAAGACCAAAGCAATCTTCCTACAATATTATCCTCCATTTTCACAATTTTCACAATATTATCAGGCATTTTCACAATCAGCTATACAAAAAACAACGCAAAGGTGTCAGAAAACAACTTCTTTCAAAAGGAAAAACTTTATTCGTTTGAACGAAGATATCTCAATGCAACATTGAGCATTACTTTCATTAAAAAATCGGTTCCTTCACTCAGGAAGAACTCCTCATAAAAGTGTTAGTGATCATTCGGAAGGTTCAGTTACCGGCTACTGTGCTACATGAGCGCTTTTCGAAAACGCTCTTCCATATTATAAGTTCAAAATAAAATTACGCTTTACATCGGCTGAGCAATTTTACTACTATTTCGCTGGAAGCACGAAAATCATATGAACATGCAGAGGATATTTTGTAGTACCAGAGTCAACCTTTAATTTGAAGATTCTTCCAGAGCGGAGAAAAAATCGTAGAAGAATAACATAAATTGCGCTTAACATTTGTAATGCATCGGCGCCATGGGTCTAGCGCCGTTTGAATCCGCTGACAGACCTCTTGCGCCCTTGTCCCCGCCCGTAGAATAGCCAAAAAACACATGCCCGAGTGTATGAATCAATGTATTGCTTTTTTACATTTTCTGACACCGCAGAAAACGTTCTTTCCAGAAAGTAAGCATAGCGTTGGAATAGATGAGTCTTACGCTATCGAATGATTACTAATATTTTAAAGGAAGAGCTCTGTTCTATGAGAAATATGCGCATGTGAATCACAAATGTTTTCTTTTTCGCTGAAGCGTTGCAAAAAGCTTTTTGGAAAATAGACCATGTATGCCACTACCCATAGACTTAAGCTTCCGAATGACTACTAATACTCTCTTAAAAAATTTTCGTCCAGCGAAAAGGATCATTTCTTCATCACGTGTTACCAAACGGAAAAGTAACAAAAATCTTTGCTACGCGGATAAGAGATTCACGATACCGTGTCAGCGATGCGGCGTTGTGGTGATGTGATATAGCAGTGTCTAGTCCTCCCACCGAGCACAAATCAGAATTATCTTGCAATGAGAGCTGAAACCAACTTAGTTGTCAGTCACTTCATCACCGTTGTAGATATTACCATGAACCCACTTGCAATCCGGAGCTTCTAGAGCCTTTCACACTATTACTTCCACTTCCATAGCCAGTTTTCGTGTTGATTTTTCTAAGGAATTTGTTGTTTCCGCACTGCTGCCTGAATAGTGCAAAGTTTTGAATGCCAACGTGAGGTGTATTGAAGTCGAATCTAGAAAAAAGATCATTCTCCTAGCATAATCGAGGCTAGCATTACTGGAAAGCACAGAACCCAAAATGTTAATATGCCTTGAAACCATCACCACTGCTTCAAATCTAAATTTTTCCTAATCTATATTTTTCAGTTTTTTATAGATTGAATTCTTCTCTGAAAAGTTACTATCTCAAAAATGAATACATAAGTTCAAGTAAAGATTTTAAGATACCATGCAAATTACAAGTAGCCAGAGCTTGTAACGACGTCGACTTCCTATTATCTTCCATGATACAAATAGAGTTCGACTAAAAATAACAAGTATTTTGTCCATGTTTTCAAAGGTGCTTTCTGTAAGAAAATCCAGACTGGCTTTCCTATAGTAAGCTTGTGCAGCTAAAAATGTATAATTTTCAATACGGTTGTGTAGTATTACAGCGATTAAGTGCAGCCAGTAATGTTAAAACTATTCCTTACTGTCACCATTCTCCACTAATCGCTACCTGGAGCTCTTTTGCAACAGTGGTTTTTATTTGGTCTACTACTACGCAAATCGTCTTTCTACGCTATCATATAAATTATTAACCTATACAAACCCTATGATAAACGAACTGGTGTGGAATAGTGTACTCAGAAGGATTTCACAAAAACGAACCTCTTTTGGGAGTAACTGAGTTGATTTGTTCCTGTCAGCAAGCTTCATTCTAAGTGAACCACCAGTGGATCGGATTGAGTACGAGTTCGCATGACTCAATTTCAACTTGCCCGCCAATATCTGCGAAAAATTGCATTGCAGTTGATTATCCACCATTCCGCTAATATTACCGAAGGCTTTCCAACGTTCTTTGAGATTCACTGACTCGTTGCTAACCCAGAGTATCACGTTTTGACTACGAAACCCTATCCTGTTAAATCTTTTTAAAGAAAAGCCCATGATCAGCATGTCGTTTTGTCGTGAAGTGGGTGCAAACTCACCACGTTGCCTCGCAACTAGACATTTTGAGTCCTTTGCACATAGAATTAAAATGAATGCTCATTACACGCTCTTCATAAGTTTTTCATGATTACGTTTATATTGTTCCTCTGGTGAATTTAAGAAATTTCCCATAAATTTAGTAGTGCACACCACACAAATTAATTTGATATTTGTTCTCGTTCTCTCATTTTGAGAACGGGAAGAAAGTTTACTTGCTGTTGTGACGATATTTACAATGATTTATACGTCCTAACTTTCAAAAAAAAAAACAGCTAATCGAGATCAAATCATACTTGCTTGAAGCCGGTTTTGGCTCTAGTAGAGCCACTCGTGGGTTTATGGGCAGCAATCTCGCGATCTGATCCCGAATCCAGATTCTCTTCTAGTGATCCGCGTATTCTGCCCTTTATGAAGTACGTCTTCATGCCTTAAACAACATTCATAGTTTTTTTTTCTACAACGAGCTTAATATAAGAGAGAATTGCTATTTGTCAGAAGCAGCATAATGACATTACATAAAGTACTGATCACTGTCAAGATGTAACAGTTGCCATTTGGGCAAGTGATAGTCGAGAAAAGATAATGAAAGCATCTGAACAAAAAACTCACTAGCTGGCTTCACTCGTCGTTCCGTTCCTTCAACCTGCATTCTTAGTGGTCCTGAAGATAAAATATCAATGAACAAAGAGACTGTGGTGATCGTTAGGGAATTTTCCGAAAAAACATTAGAGTTAGAGAAGCATGGGCGTAATAATCTAAGCACATCAGAAAAATCATTAGCAGGAACTAAGGTAAGCCGACAGTACCCACCATCACCTTTTTTGGAGTAGGCGGTTCCTGAAGTAAGAACGTTGCTACAGTTAAGTGAGTTAGCCTTCGCTAGCACAGTATAGTTATCAACTCTATGTACTCTATGCGATTAGTGCTGAAGTTTGCAATAGCATATACCCTAGAGGCACTTGTCCAGTTAACTTTGGATGCGAATCTTTTAGATGGTCCTGGAGCTCTTCAAAAAGGCAAATCAGCACCAGCAACACATTACTTAGGAGTACTGACCTCATCTGTAACTCAGTGAACGGTTCGCCAGCCTGACCATTCGACAGCATTATCGTGATGACACTACCATTATCGCTACTTTTACAAGAATAAGGAAGTTTCTTATAAATTTCTCATATAGTCTCGTAAAATATATGCTCAATTAAGTATTTTTCTCATTAGATAAAGTCATGTAAGTAAACAGAGGGTTTGGCATCAATTAGTCTTCTGTAGGTGTACTACACACTGAACTGAATCCGTAACAGTGACTCGCGATACTGATGTACAACAAGTCCGTGTTACTACTCTCCAAAGCAAATTTAGCAAAAACTTTTAGATGCTGAAGAGACGGAAAACCTTTTTTCAATCAGAGGCGCAGGTTCCAACCAATGATTACATGTGCTTCACGGAATGTTTTTAACCGATGTGCTACCGCTGGTCCGACTGAAAGTTAGGATAAAAGAACCTTACAGTCTTCATAGTCAGGATTTGATTCACCGCCCTATTATTCCTGGCAAATGTGAGCAGTGAACTAACCAACTTGAGTCTTCAAAGAAAAGCATATGTTCGAGATCGCATCCCAGGAAAACCACCAAACGGTATAATTTATGCGATAGGAGACGAGGCATAAGGTTTTGAATGTTTCTCAGCAACTTTTATAAATCACTTATAATTGAGAAGTTCGACAGACAACAGTGCACGGTCATTACGCACAGAGGGAAGTATTCTGAATAGATCATTGGTAGATGTTATTAGGTATTTTTTTATTATAATAGAATGTAATATAAGCCTAAGCAGCGTTTGGCTTCCTCATGTCATTAAATTCACTGAGAACAATTTAAAACGCTTTCGAGTGAGATGCTGTTGGTTTTCATTGCAATTTGAATATTCAAGCATATTCAGCTTACCGTCATAGTCAGGACCTTCTTCCAAAACATAGTCGTCCCTCAAGTACTTGGCCGTTGCTTCAGACACATGTACTCTAAAGCGATAGCAATTCTTTATGAAGTCGATGATGCGAAAACTAATCCATAGCGCGAATGAAAAAAACTTAGAAGCTTTAAGAAAACTTTTCTTGGATCTGTCCGATGAACTCTCTATTGAAAATGATGAAAAGGTACAATTTCATCGATTAACAACTAACCTGCCAGCGATTCCAGTCGATTCCATCTCATTCGCTAATGTGACATCGTTTGAGAAAACGTCGAATTTGAAGCGTTTCGTGCCCACCATACCGCACATTACCTGAATTATAGCTAAAAATTCGTAAAATTTTCCGTATTTGATAACACAAATTTCTTCTGTCATGCTCAACACCTAACCAACTATTATATTTTAAAGCGACTTTCTGAGATTAAAATTATAGTGGAAGAAGTCTATGCAATGATTATCAGCCATTGTGGTAAAGAATAAAGGTAAAGGCTCTCGGTCTTGATCAATCCCTGAGCGACGCGTCGTGAATTTGACTTCATCAAACATCACAGATGCGAATGAATTTATATGTAGACTTGACAATGATTTGCTGTGGCTTATCGACGTAGATACTCAGCGCTTCTCTCCTCCTATGCAAGTCATGCACCAATTTGGATGGAAGGCCTGGTGAGTCCGGGACGCGAAATCGAAGCAATAGCATATACAATGTACATTGTAGAGTACATCTAATTACTGCGCTACAGCGCTATTGATATAAAACCAAGGAAGTAAGGAATAGCTCGGAATAAATGTGTGGTTACTCATCGCCATTGGCGGTTTTTGATGTCGTAAGTTGGAGAAAAGTGTAGAGCGAAGAAAACAGTTATAAACGCAACAAAGAAATGCAATAATTAGTAGGAATATTTTATGAAACATTCCCTATACCAACTTCCTTCTAAGGTCAGCACAAACCAATGATTCACTGTTTCCTGATGGACACATACAAGGTTGCAACACAGCATTTGATAGCTTTTGCTTGCAGTTCGGCGGATTTCGTCCTCAAACGTATTGGGAGGATCAGTTGACTGCATTTTGGTGCCAAGCACCCATAATCTCAGCGAGAAAAGCACAATGGCCAATTATTAGTCGAATAAGAACAGCTTCGCTTGAGAAACACTCATAGCTTTATTCCCTATGAGAATCTCACTTACTGAGGAGATTGACTGTACAGTTAACATGGGTAGGTAATGTGCCTTTATAATGGTATACTAGTGTTTCTATGGTTTTTTTGAAGATAAGGTGCTGCGTTCGCCGTTGAAACTTCATGTTGAGTTTTTTTTTTGGTTGAGGTTATGGGAGTAGTTGGTTAACCAAGTTGTAATTAACTTTCCGGGTATTGAAGAAGGAGAAAATCGCCAAAACATCAGTTATTCAAGATGAAAAGTGAAAATCTCGTGTCTTACTGACCAAGAAAGCAGTAAATAGCCCAATTTTGATGAAAAAGTTGGGAAACTTAGTTTTTATAAAAGAATGAGACTTTCGGCGTCGATCAATCCCTGAGAAATAATCCATGCATGCCACTTCATCAAGCTTCGTTGAAAGTGAAAGAATGTATGTCTCGCCTTGACAATGATTCGCGGTGCCTTACCGATGTATTGGACTAGTGCTGCAACCCTAGTAGACAAGTTTGCTACCGATTTACCGACACAGGAGGGACGGATTTGATGGGCCACAAGCACGAGATGGAACCGTCGACTACGTGTGCATCGCAGAACACCTTTGACAGCTGCGACACGCGACACACGTGCTCTAATAGCTTTCATAATGTTATTCATATCACTTGTTTTACCTATTTAGCCGGAAAATTACAAAGAATACTACTAGTAAGCACTTTATTTGGCAAATTATTAGCTCTTTTTTCCTTTCGCTTCGCATACCTTATGAATCTCAGTGGTTTTATCATGCCTATGAATGAATGCAATAATGAAATCTGATGTGAATCTAACATACTGACCTTTCCAGTATGAATTCCGACTCGCATGTTCACATCTTGGCCACGAGCGATGTCAAATTGACGAATGGCGATGATCATGTTCAGGCCCATTTCCACCGTACGAATAGCGTGATCTGCACATGGCTCCGGACATCCGGCTACGCAATAGTAGCAGTCACCTATCATGGTGATACTCAATCAGTTTGATACTACTTTAACATTTAATGTCGGCGTATCAGCCTAATGTTCCATTTCTGTCACCCAGTTCCAACTACTTAATCAAACTAATTTACTCAGATCTTCACTGCTTATAAGCCCACTCTTATGATTTGGTAGCATATATTGCAATAGACCCCTCTGAATGAATAGACTCGAACTAGCTGGTCGCGAAACCACGTAAATGGCAGGTCCGCGGATATTGAGGGCATGCACTGAAATCGACCATTTGCTTGCGCTAATGACGTGGACGGAGCCATGAAATGATCTCGTCATCGCCGCTTTGTCGGATTGACTTATATTCAGCAACATATAGTCATAGTCATGCACAATTGTGTAGACATGCATGCGTATCCGCGTACTTGTATTATGCACGTGTTTATATCTATGTGCGTGTATTTGTATATGAATGGTATCAAATGTTTCACCGCCTCATCAAGGCTGCGAGGATTTTCCTGGATGTCGGGCTACTGAGTACAGCAAGGGGTTCATCCTTACAGCAGGGCCACCTCAGCTGAGAAGTGCGACGTGTCCACTCGGAAAGCCCAGCTGAAAGTAAACCGTACGAGGAATGACCGCCGTCTTGGTGCTACTAGTTGCAGGGTGATAATCGCCCTCTGATCCGATCCACACGAGCCGGCGCCTGCTCTAATGTGGTGACGACCTGAGGAAGCCACGGCTAGGTATACCTCAGGACTCCGAATACAAAACAGCTAAACCGACACATTTTCATGTGTTGTAATCCGCAAATTTGTGAAGACGGACCTCTATGTATCCAAGTAAGTATTTGTAGTATACACACCTCTTCGGGCTAAGTTTAGAAATCAAATCAGTGGCGAGTACATGAAGAGCAAATGAAAGTCTCATCAGATAATTTCAACATCATCGTGGCAGAACTCGATGAGCTACAGGTAAATATGCTCTCACCTCAATTGTCAAAGCTCAACAAGGCATCACCTATCATTTTTTCGCAGAAAATCAGTAAATTCAAAAAGTACCGTACGAAAAGCCCAATCTCCACTGTCTTGAGCGGTTGATGCCCATTGGGAGATAGGACCGCACGACAGAGACTAATGGAGAACTTGATGATCTGCTCATGTTTTAGAATAGTAGCTCAAGGAACATTGAATTTCTACAAGGTTTAAAGGGCATTTTATAAAGAAATTAGTACTAAAGAACTTTCTTGCTAATTCTTCCGTAGAGCTTGCGATAAGTGCGAAATTAATTTTCTTTGTTAGCTTTCACTCTTCGTTAGGTAACTGGCTAGCTAGGTAAAAGTAGTATGTATGATTCGGCAAATCCATCTATCGTGGCCATGAAGCTGTTACATAACGGTTGAACTGATCAGGAAAAGAAAGTGGCAGGATCTCACCTAGGGTACTGATTTTCTCCAAACCTCCGGCACGACATAAGTTATCGAATCTGCAATCGAAATTCAAAACATCTGTAAACAGAGAGCGCAGCTGTTTCATTAATTCAATCACATAGTGTTATTTTTAGAACACCTAGAAAGAACGGAAAAAACCAAGACAATTTTTCCTTCTGTGTAATATGGGAGAGTCAATTTTCAACAGAACTTCACATTTTCGTTTCTCATACTCATTTTGTTTATCCGTTTTATTCCACTAATTCGTTGAAATGTTTTCGAATTAATGTAAATTCGCTTAAGCGGCTTTCAGAGTTACGGTGAACCAAAGATAACTTTCATCTCATTGATGGGTATATGAATAAAAAGTGATATTTGCTCACAGGCTAAAGAAGGTAGACATATTGTCGAGCGTAGTGACTACGGTAATGTCGTGAATACAACGACAATTCCAAAAGATGTTAGGAAATGGATGCGGTTTCGGCAGTTTCAAAATGATGTACGGAGGTGGGTGAATAAATATTTTAGCTAACTTTGTACTATATGTTCATGCCTAAGTATTTGTTGGCAAGTTTCTTTCACTAGATTTGTTTTGATCACGAAGGATGTAGATGGTGGGATTGGTGACGGCTAATCGTAAGAACCGAACCAAAGTGCGGATTTCACCATAGATCTCTGTCCAACTTACAACAATTGAGAAATTCCAGGATTTTAAGTAACCATGACGTTTTCCAAATTAAATATTCCAGTCAAAATCGCCACTGAAGAACTTTCGCGTTCATTTTTGTAAGATTGAGCCACAAAATAGAAGATTTCTTACAAGAAATAGACCAACCTTCCGAAAAGGTCATTCAGCAAATTCACAAGTTCGTCAGCTGATTTGTTGGAGGACATCTTAGTGAATCCGGCAATGTCGGCAAATAAAATGGATACGTCTGTCATCAGATTCATAGTGAATGGTCGGAATTTTCTCACATCCGGAACGGTTTTTTAATAGTGTTAACGCTGAAATGATTTATTGTAACTTATGACAAAGGAAGAAAAAATATTCTTTATGTAGAATGTTTATCTAAGAGCAATTTTACACAATCCGTCACCACATTTTACTCTGCTGCTCTTAGTACTTTCAAGACTCGACTCGTTTTCTCCCATGCATCCTCCAGAAAGGTCTTCGAATGCTTGCACGTTGTTGTGACTGCTGCTTGACGATTTTCGTCTTCATAAGTGACATAGAAATACTAATCGAGCAAATCTTCTTGCAGTCTCGGTGAAACCCGGGTAGGGTGTTCCGTAAGGCGTTCGTTGACTGACTGCAAGAGAATGATGCGGATGGGGTCGAATCAACATCTTGCATCCTGGTGGTTTGCATCACTATTCATTCTCCCTATCGCCTGCTTGAGGCAGCATATGTCAGCAAATACGATTGAAAAAAATTATGTTGTGGTTGAAAACGTATGAATTACGCTGCTCATCGGCGTTCCCTGTCTGATTGGTGGCGCTTGAAGCACGGCAGTTCGAATCGAAACTAGCTGATGGCCGTCGCAGTTCTGACGCATCCTTCAACAGCTCATCGGCTACCTAAATATATCCTTGGACGAAGGAACTTTGCGTGTCCTAACTTTAACGAACAAAGCGAATGTAAGTCAAAACAAAATCCCGCCTGACGCGAAAGTTTTGCACATCGCTCTACATCAATGGGTATATATTTATAACATCATACCACCGCTATAAGCGGTTGATTAAAAAGAATATCATTTGATATATAAACAAATCAGTTTAGATCACCATTACGACTGATTTTCAATATTTTGACCTTCTTTGCCTATATTTACTTTAGAGCCGATTAGAATTGTATTATATCAAAAGTCTAGGCCTCTTCTCAGATCGGAAAATCGGTATTGGACTTGTCTGTCAGAGAAAATGCACTAAATTGGTACACTGAAAGTCACTCGTAAGCCATTTTATAACTCAAATTTGTTCTCAATCAACTCTACCAAATTTCAGATTGAGTTGGATGCGTGATACATCTCCATGGACTTGATTAGCGCTAAACTTTTTTCCTTTATAACTTTATGCCTGGCTAGTTAACGGATTCATCATGAAAGGTGTCTAGTGTAGATAAGATAAGACAAGCGACACCAGATAAAAATAATCGGTGGGTGAATTCACCGCTCGGTGGCAACTGTTTCGGTTTGTCAGCTTGACGTTGGTGATCAATCCGTCAGCGATGCAGTCTTGCTTGCTGATTCAAATGAGTTGTTTTGATGATTTGGTCTCTTTCCATGCTTACGAATGATCTCAGTTGTAAACTAATTAGATTCTACACGAAAACATTGTCAATTTTCACTATGTAAAGGAGAAGAATACATCTCAGCTGATGACGGTGAGGATGATGATTGCTTTCAATATATGTGTACATACATTTATGATGCTCAGCTTTTGAACTTGAACACACTTGTGTAATCCTTTAACGACTTTCGGCATTTTTCTTCACCTAATCACAACAAGTTAATAAATCGTGAGCACAGCACATTAGCAAGAAGGAAAGATGTTCGAAGGATTTGTGAGTAAAAGAGAGTATTCAAATTCTGAATGCCGATTTCTGATACAATAATAATTAATCTAGTTTTCACTCCTTGATTTTCGTGGATATCTCTTAAGATTTCTTTAGACCAACGAGCTTCTCCTTGGCTGCGACCCTGTTTTCAGTTGACTATCAGAACTAGTTAATGACTGAAAGCTATTTAGTGCTTGAAAGAGAAATGTGGACACCTTTTTAGGCATGACAGATTGAATCATATGATCTTTGAATTGCGTCTCCAGTTCCAAATCCTTTCTAGCAAGAAGCGACTGGCCCACCTTCAGGAATGTTTTGCGCTGTCGCACCTGAAGCACAAGAAATTACGCACCGGTCTCCTTCAAAAGATCTCTCCTTTCCTTCTTCGAAAATTAACTCAAAAGCGTAATTCTTCACCGTTGAGGTAGAAGTTATATAAACTTTAGTTTACAGTGAGAGTGTAACCTAGGTTCACTTTAAGAGTAAATTTTACATAGTTCATAAATGGACCGAAATAATGCCCTTAATGGTAAACTACAACCATTGTTTCTTAGCAAACCCCCAAAAATTCATTTGAAGGTTTGATTTTCGAGTAAGAAAGAAATGGCATTTTACAGGTGACGTTTTCTATCTTCAAATAAACTTAATATGAAAAACCTATTGCTCAAAAGGATTCTTTGAGATAGAAGATTCACACTCTATAGTTTTAATTTGGGAAACATCCTTATTTAAACGATGATAGATGTGTAACTTGGTGAGTTTTTGTCAAGATCCCTCTTTAGCTTTCATGCAGGAGGTGTTTCCTACTTGTGGAGTCTGAACTCGACCTACAACGAATCGCTACTCGAGTTAGTTCTCGAATAATCAATATCATTTGATACCTTGGATTAAGCTATGTTGTATAATAATCCTAACCTCCCTGTATGTCTCTGATAGATGACCTTGTTGCTGAGCAACTTTTCACTGATTTGATAAGAGGATAACACGTTTTGATGAGGCGTGGTAAAGCATTATACACTATAGACAGGCGTGCTTCGCCTTAGCAGGCTCATCAATAGCCCGCTGCCTTTCGCTCCAACCGATCTCTTGGGGGATATGACCCTATATATGAAGGAATCGATGCCGAATAATAAATCACCACAAGTCAGGCAATAAAATCCCCCGTCATCACAGTGAACAATTATGGCCAACATAAGTACCATACTAGATCTCACAAAAGGCAGAAAACATGTTAGCCTATTATCAGATTATTATTGTTTTTGAGTGAGGTCTATAAAAGCAGTCGAATGAAGAGATGTTGTAACTAATTGTTTACGTCGCATATAGAAAGCACTCTTAATTCAATACGCCAAGCGAAAGGTACTGCTAATAGTCTGTATTTTTATCTTTTTATTGGATGATCACCTAAGTTCTGTCAATTAGGCATATAATTTCACAGGCGAAATTACGAGGATGCTTCCTTTTGGGATAGTTGTAACCGCTCTGAGAACAGAATAGGCCTCACCATCTCCTTAACATGTAAACTTATACAGGCATAGTTTTTCCGTGCATCATTCTTTTGTTTGAGAAATGATTTATTTGCCATGGACATTCCGATCCATGAATGATTCCATTATTTGAGCGATATGGTCAAAATCTTGGCTTTAGAAAATCAAAAATTTATGTTTATAACGTAGTGATATTACACCAACAAAAGTCGGAACAAAGCAACTTGCTTACTAACAGCAAAATTTTTTGACAGTAAATGTATTAAAGGTTTCATTCGATAAGTACGAGATTATAAGCAGTCTTCAGTAAAAAGTTTACCCAGGATGAAACTAGAGTTTTGGAAGAAACTAAAACAACTAACGAAGGCAATAGTGAGGATTTTATTTGATTGTATCGTCTTTTGTATATGACAATCGAAATATTTATGATCTCAGATTTACGAATGTAAGAAAAAAAAATTAAATCACAACGGTGCAAGTTCATGCGTAGTTTCTGTTATGGCAGATGATTTTAGAATATTAAAATCTGCGAAGGAGTCGTTTTCTCAATATTTGACGATAATGTCTTGATCGCTAGGGTACTTAAAAATTTTAACCTTCATAAAATTATGGAAGAGACATTACTGAAGCGTATAAATCGCATGCATAGTCTTTGTGTAATTTCTTTAAAATTGACATATTGAGCGAATAAACTGGAAGGTAACATTTTATGAGCTTCGAAAAATCAGTTTTCAACTTGATGGAATAAACAATTTACACCTTGTGGCCAAAAATCTGTAGATCTCAATACTATCGAGGCAATTATTGAGGTCTGATATGAGCTGAGGTATGTTAATTTAAAGCTGAATACTGCCATTACTTTCGCATCGTATGACTCCAATGGAGATCAGATCTTGGAGTCA
This sequence comes from Parelaphostrongylus tenuis, assembly GCA_019055375.1. Classification (NCBI taxonomy): domain Eukaryota; kingdom Metazoa; phylum Nematoda; class Chromadorea; order Rhabditida; family Metastrongylidae; genus Parelaphostrongylus; species Parelaphostrongylus tenuis. Next base: position 180,718 of record JAHQIW010005797.1, read on the forward strand.
GTGTAAGTTGAATGACCATGAATGACTGAGGTGCTTTGTTCAACGAATTTACGGGAGAAGACACTACCTTCATTGGCCTTCAATAATCTCATCCTGTCTTAGTCTACTTGTTACTTACTGAGTCCAACTTGCGTGGACGGCAGTCGTTGTTCATAGTTATTATTTTGTCCATAGTGCATATCACTGTAGATTCATGCTGTCGAAACGTTTATAGTGTATGACAAATAACGAAAAAATAGTGGGCACTCGATGTAGGAAAAATTGAAAAGTCAATTAATCGCATTCCATTTTCTATACATCAAAAAATGCCGTTTCATTTCATCACAGTGTCACTACAGTAAGCAGGACGGAGAGAAATTCAATTTGCTTACATTTCTAGAAATGCTAATCTTAACACTAATCCTTTAATATGATTTCTGATCATCTGTATTACCGGCGATATACTTTTGCAATGATCGAAATTGAAAATTGTAAATCAAAAAACCAAATCCGTTAATAAGTGCTCAAGAAGACTTGCGACCATCCTCTCATCAAAATGGGACGCGATGAATCCAATATATCTTCAAGTCTTAGTCTCTTATTTTTGTTATCGCTAAAGTAGTGCTAATATGTTAACATTCGTGAATCTACACTGTCCTGCAGTACCCGCAAACGACGTCTCTATAAGCAGAGACTTTTTGTCAATAAGCGTTCGATTGAAAACCGATGGGAAGTTGTTGATAAAAGAGGATCATTGTTGTTACGTTTTCGTAATGTTTTGAATAAAGGATTTCAAACATTTTAAGCCACTTAATAATGCTCAAACAAGATTTTCGTTAATAAAATAAGGTTTTTCATTGAAACGATGTCCGATCTATCATGTAAATGTCCGCACTCTCAGAAAGGAAGGAAAAACACCTGGAAATTGCTCAAAAATGCTCTGATGCTCTGACGAAATGATAATTAAGATAGATGATTTGGATACGAAAAACACCAAGTAACTAGTTAGACTATGGTTTTTTCACATTTTCTCATCAATAGGATCAAAACTACTCTATTATTGAACTACTGAATTGTAGGAAATCGGAAAACGAATTCTTTTGTCAGTATCATACACATTTGTTTTTCAAAGTTTTTCGTCGTACGAAAACCTCATACACAGGAGAATTTACTAAAACGGGTGGGATTCATATGTTCGATAATTCTCAGCTAGCCTAGCCTTCAACAAGCCTCCAATATTCGTGTTTGTTTTGAAGGAGCATTAGCTCTAATTCGAATGAATATGCGAGTCACTGAATGTGAGAAAATGTGTCAGCTTCAGGCATAATAGGTACGAATGAGTGAATTTCATGTTGACAGTACGAGGATTTTAGATCCTATCTGGTCTTGGGATTTACTACAAGATGTTAACTGTATAGCAACGGGATTACTGTGGTAGTCTTGCGAAAAAAACTCTGTTACAGACTCAACGATCTGTGACTTTTTTCCGTTAAAGAAAACTGAGAATAATTGAGGTGGAGGGACAAAGACCACGAAGAAAATACGATAGGAAGGAAACGAACGATTTGCAAGCACTAGTAGGTTAAAAAACACCGTTCCGACAAAGTCAATGAAACTATTGGGTTGGCCCGTGATTTCTTTCGATAAGACATTTTCCTGATTCAGTTGCTGTTTATACAAAGAAAACATCAGTCTACAGATATAATGACAACCATGATCAGTGATCAGTGACCATTTGCTGGGCAAAGATTGAGTGTTTTTCTTTGAGAAAGAATGAGGCTGGCAATCAAAGATGTAAGTGAAGTCGTTTTCGAGCTGGTCGAAGTCTCTAAATTTTTTTTCCAACAGATGCTGCTTCATGGCGCGAAAAAGATGATAATCTGATTGAGCATGGAAGCTACAAGGTGGATTTGCTACCGAGGTTTAGCCCAGTTTTCAGCCAAAATGTGATCGGTCGACTTTCCAATGCCAGGTGGTCGGTCAGTTCACAAGGTTTCCATCAAGACATCACTTTGTGCTAGCCCATTAATTTAGATGGCGAGCGACAATGCTAGGGCTACTAAAGCTAAAGCTACTAGAACATTCTTCAACATACCATACAAATTTTAGGCAATGACCGAATTTCACATAGAAAAACCGATTAAAACAACAGTGCAAAAGAAATTTCGGGGCAGTTCAATAACATCTTATTGGAGAAAATAGATGAGAAACGAGAAAAATAAAATTAAACCAGACAAGAAACACTTTTAGTTTTCTATAAAAGGAAGGCTTTGAACCGTTAACTTAATGTCTTTGTTGACGAGAGTTACATTAGTTATTGCATCGGTCACCGTTCTGCGTCACTGTATTAATGCATATGATAAAATAAGAAAGGATAAAATAAATAATAAGACAGAAATCACGTACTCAAGAACAATAAAACGCTGAAGAGAAAAAGGTTAAAGAACAGCATGAGTGAATATCAACAGGATAAAAGAGGAATTCGCAAGAGAAAAAGACCAGAAAATGAGCAAGGAAAAAATGACTGGTGATGATTTTTTGCATAACAAAGCTTTATGCATCTTTTTTAATTCTTCACTCCCGGACCACACGTACTTTAAAATTGATCAGAAGGTTAGGATAACTCACAACATCATGTAAAATCGTCATGAGGTCAGTTGTTCAAAAATGAAACAACCGACAAACAATATAACATATCTTTCATTTCGAGTGTTTTCCTAAGACCACAGCTCAAATTTCAATATGCCTGATAATCATTATTTGAGCCACGCATGTCAGTGGTCTGTCAATGAGGGCTGACTTATAGAGCCCGATACACGTGTTTCGATCTTGCGATCTCGTCAGTCGGAAAGTTACCCTTTCTCGTCTTTTGCTAATCTCTGTGGGTGCTCCAGTCCCCACAATACGATCAAAACACGTGTATCGGGCTCTATAAGTCAGCCCTCATTGACAGACCACTGACATGCGTAGCTCAAATAATGATTATCAGGCATATTGAAAATTGAGCTGTGGTCTTAAGAAAACACTCGAAATGAAAGATATGTTATATTAAATATACTAGCCACAAGCATTCGAGTGTACAAAACTCTGTGTTTGGTGAGTTCTTCACTGAACATAGAGTGTAAAACGTACGTCGTCGCTAACTCTTATTGTGGGGACTGGAGCACCCACAGAGATTAGCAAAAGACAAGAAAGGGTAACTGCCCGACTGACGAGATCGCAAGATCGACAACACGTGTATCGGGCTCTATAAGTCAGCCCTCATTGACAGACCAATGACATGCGTGGCTCAAATAATGATTATCAGGCATATTGAAACGACAAACAATATTATTTTGTTCGAATCAGAAGCTTTTGAAAAATCATGAATGGTAAAATCGAAGAATCTGTTGCTTTGATGAAGACTGGATGTGCATAAAATTTAACGAAGAAAACCGATAGAAGGCAAAGAACCGTACCAAAGATTTTTGCGCCGGTCAAGAAAGCAAAGAATTTCAAAAAATCAATCTGGTGCAACGATAAAAGCTTATGGACTAAGAGCATTGACATATTCGTAAGCGATTTCAATCACTGTGACATAAAAGTAAAGATATTTCCATTTTTGAGACGTCTTTGACGAAAAAAGAATTCGTGGATTTATGGCAAGTGTAAATTGATTCACTGAAACAAAATCAAAATTTGTACTCGTCTATCTATTAATAACCTCATAATATAATATATATATTATATATATATATTATAATATATATATTATATATATATATAGTTCTGCATGGTTTTTATACCTGTTGAGCATTGCTACAGGCTTGGTGGATTTGAAGCAGTCATCTGAGCGAGAAAATGTGATAATTACCCAATAAGAATTGCTTCAGAGGTTCAGAATATTGATATCGCTTCACAGTTTGTCATTCAAAAGCAAAAATGAAGAAAGTCGTTCAAATCAGAACGAGATTCTCGGAAGGAAGAACGAAGACAATAGTAGAAATTCTTCGAGAATAGCATTCGTTCCTCTATTCTCCTTTGCTCTGCCACAAGTAAACTCGATTATCACTTACCTGAGTAAGAATAAAAAGATGTACACCAAGTAGATGAATACCAATATGCAGCACAAGATGAATATGTGACGCATCACCGTAAGCGACACGATTTCTGGACAACGTCTCAAATAGACAAGAATAGGCAATACCGATCAGGATGCATAGATACAAGGGTAGCGGTATTACAGTGTAAATCAACAGCACCACCTAAATGAATTCATGGTAGATCAGCAACATAATCTAAACAACTCGAAAAAACTGGACTCGAAAAACTGATTTTAGAAGACAGAAAAATCCAATGAAGCCCCTTTTGCCTTGATTTGCACTAATATTATATGAACGTAATATGGTGTAATTGAAAAGACTACACGTTTAACTCGAAGACCCCCGTTCCATGAACACTAAATGAATATAAGTAGATCTTATGAACTTCCCTTTTTTAGAAAGCGAGAAATTACTACTGCTATTACTACTGTTCCTACTACTATTAGTACAATTATATTTACTATTAAACCTCGCGAAACAAGGGAAGTCCCTAAAATGTGCAATTTCCTCTATCATATAAATCCATTCAGATGCATCGCGACAATCATGAAATCGATGCGATTATCAAGCCTTTAATGAGCAGAGTCAAGTAGTAGACTTTAGGATTTAAGAGAAATGTTTTGCAAATTTAACTCCAGTTTGTTATCTTAATTACTTTCAAACGTCAGAGTACAATGTGAAGCATTTATAACCACACGTGTACTGAGATTGGAACAAAATTTGGACCCTGATGTCTTCGTGCGCAGATTCCGACTCGCGACTTTACCTTTTCGGTGCGGAAAGTCTATTTGATATCTTGGGAATACTTCTCTAAGGGTTCAAGACCAATGGTTTTTCTATATTTTCGATAGTTTCCCAGTTTTAGATGTCTTTTGCAACAAAAGACGTTTCATGAGTGTTCCATAACAGCTTTTCTCTACCTTCGGCTATTTAGTAACAGTACGGATTCTTTGAATCAATAAAACTCGGTATTTCGAAACTGCATTTCGCAACATTACTGCGAACTGAGTGAAATTTAATGACATGCTGCTCATCGATTTTCGTTGCAACCAACCAACTAACAACACCATGAGAGAACGAAACCCTGAGTCGAAGAAACGGAAAACTCTACACCATCGAACGAAATCGGCCATTGACTACCTCGTAGCAGACATCAGTGAGTTTTTTCTTTGAAGAAAAGAAAGAAGTAACAACTTTTCATCGACTAATAAACTGTACGAACAACAAAAAACAGCAGCAAAGTTTTCATTCATAAGCAGTTTGACTTCTACTTTCGCTGAATGATGATGGAATTTTATTGATGAAGGGAAACGGATGGAAATTTCGATTTGTGACGTGAAAAAAGCCGACATGAAACGTTCTACTCAACCAAATTTTGGAAACAACAAAACGTTTGTATCGATTTTAAAACTGATATCAAAATTTTTCGAAGGCCCTTTCTCATTTCTTTTTTTTTTTCTTCTTTTGTTTCTTCTCCCAAATGTAACCATCTGTTCAATTAGCTCCTAGGCAAGAACATATTTTCGCGTGAGACTCCTGAGTCTCAGCGTAGACTAGGAAATATCCTGAGATAAGAGGAAACAGAGAAGCAGTTGTAATAATAGAGAATGAAAATATACTGCTCCGTTTTCTGATGCTTCGTTCTTTTGTGAGAGGAATATCATGATAGGAGAACTTTCTAAGCGTTTCTTTCATTACTTTACTTTATGAAATTTTCTATAAAGTGAATTTTGAAAAAAAAAGGAAGATGTTACTAAGCACAGCGATTTTTAGCAGATAATAATAGAAAATTGGTCCTTTTCACAATAATCAGCAGCATATTATGTTTTGAAAACCAAAGTAATAGTTCACTAACTTGAAAACTGGTCGCAAGGCTTGCAACCGGTGTCATAAATGCAGATTTTGAATCCGATGAGAATATAAGTAGAGTGACAAGACAAATAAGAAAAGTACAAAGAAATGAGGTTGGCATGTAGAATCTTTGATATTGAGAAGAGCATAATGTGAACGATAACATCGCCAAACATATCAATATAAGAGCAGCTGCGGTGAGCTAAAAGTAAAATGTTACGACAATTGATCAAAAAAAGAAGAAATTACACTCATTCTACTTTCTGTAACTCTTCTTTATTTTCTTCATGACCTCAAGCACTCATTACCTATTCCTAGGAACGTGTTGCGCTTCAGTTCATCTAAAAAACTAGTGCGCAATGGAGGAAAAGTATTGTTATCGATTAGATCATTGGCCATCAAAAACCTAATTCAAAAATCCTTTAATTTCTACGACCACGCCACGGCTGTAACGATGGTCAAACATGATGAAGAAGATATCTTAGTGTCTCATCAACGTTCCAAACTTAATCAATCATATGTATCAAAAAGAAAAGTGTAGGTATTATTTTTTTATGTCCAATGCTTCATTGCCACTGCTAGGCACATTTCGGATCCTCAACATATGAGATGTTCATGACGAGTCATTCATTGTACAAATGGACTCTTTTCGCTCTCAAAAGTACTCAACAGCAGACTGAAAGCTCTCGATGAAAAACCAAAAATGAGCGCTTTTTTTTGTTACCTCTTTACGTCGCACTTTTCCACCTATGCCTTTTCTCTCTGAACTCAGCTCTTCTTTAGTCTCCTATTGCAGCAATTTCTCTTGCACTCCGAAATTCTATCAGTCATACCCAATGCTGAAAGCCCGCCCTGTCGAAAATTGCCAAATAAATCGTCCATGCGACACAAACGAAGGAGATGTACACTAAGCCCGAACGGAAACGATCCCTAGAAGAAAAAACTGATCAGCATTTGAAGAAAAAAACATCTATCAGCTTCTCAGAAGGTTTGCTTGAGTGGAATATCAAAGTAGGTCTGAATTCTACGCTAAGAAAAATCATCAAGTAATAAGTGCGCTTCGGAAGTGGAACTGCCTCTACGCTATACTGTAACTGTGAACCATGCGAAGTACTGTAATACAAAACTTTTGTTGCGATATGTTAATGAACAGAAACTCAGTTCGCTATCGAAAATCTAAGATGTTCAGTACATGACTGTAGAGAAGAATGAACAATGCCTTTCAATGGACTCCGGTTTTACAACAGATTAATCTCTCGTAAAAAAAAAGTTAACCGGTTGGAGCTAGAGCTTTTGATTGTAACTTCCCAGCTAACAGAAGAACGTTTTCACGAATGTATCAACTTAGCTCAATGGTGAGAGTTCAAATCCAAACAATCATAGTGAAGGTCAAAATTGCGGAAGAAGAACATGAATAAGGAAACCTGAGCTGTGGAAATGAGCACTTCCAGTATTGTGCTTCTAACGTTGGTGATCGAAATTGCGGATTCCACCAACGGGTCGAGGCCCGTTCGAAGAGTGGTACTCGTCGTGGTGAGGACGAATGAGCCCTCAACGAGGGCCCACCAGAACCGCCTAGGGCCGGCGTCCGCTCGCCCGGGTCCTCGTCCATCCAACTGCCCGGCTGGCTATCCCACCCGTCCACCCTCCTCCATCTGCGCTTGTGTCGCTACCTCCTGCCGACACATTCTCACTACTCGATTCCCGTTCTATGCCTCTCTGGACGAGTCATACTATTCTATTATATGGCATTCGTATCTGCCACCTCTACACTACTGCAAACCAACGGCAACTCCTCAGCAGCTTCAGCTTCCCACAAACTTGTAGATTGTGCTTGGACAACAAAATAGCAAAAAGTTACTCGTGAACTGGACGGGTAGCAACGCAGACATGTGTTCCTCTTTTCCGTTCACTATCCATTTGAAAACTACAAGCTCACCTTCTCGAAGTGTCGTCATGTTCGCGTTTCATATTTGATGAGTCAGAAGCTGGATAAAGCTGTGGACAAGAGTAGAAGAATGAGAAGAGGTAGACAGAGTACCTGCAGATAAGACAACTTGAGAACATTTAACTGTCCCGATGAGCAGTTGACAAAAGTAGAATTGCAGAGAATGCTTCTCAGGTTGCAAGAGAATCGCTTTCTCAGAGGTTCAATTCAAGTCCATTGTTATCTACTTCCCTATTTCTTATACTAGGCATTGCTCAAGCATTTCCCCTCAACATACTCGATGTCTGTCTTTCAACTCAACACTTCTGTTTATTCTGTCTCTCTACGGTCTCCGTTTAAAACTCATCGTCCCACTCTCCTATTGATGTCTCGTCTCTCCGTTCTTTTCGATATTTCGAGTTTATCGATGGTCGCTCTCGTACGTCCGGCTCCTCATTACAATCTCTTTTGATCCCGGTTCTTCCCTCAGGGTCAGATCAATAGCAGTGGGTTACCCCAGAATTAATAACGGTTTCGTCTCTTGAAGTTTTCCTCTCGCTTTCGAATTAACTCTTCTTCTTTCGTATTCAGGTCATACTTACATTTATAGATGCTGGCACGGCTCGTCTACAAATCTGCGGGTCCCAGTTTTTTTTCCATTCGTTTCGTTGTATTATAGCCGTAAGTCACAGAGGTCGTCGTGCTCGGCTGTGGCTTCCGCTGCAACTTCAATCTCTGCTAAATTTTATACTTTTCAAAATCTACACTCTGATGAAGCCGATCGTAGTCACATTGTGAACACAACCAGTTGCGGACTGGCCTCTGTGGATCGTAGAGAAGCTGCGCCACCTATCATCTTAGAGTCTTCTGAAACCACGGCCATTCCTGTTATGGCATTTTACTAAATCCACCGAGACCACTAGAGAATGATTTAACAAGCCGAGCTCGACTCACATCAGAAACCAGTTTAAAGTCCAAGTTGCACTATACATTTGCAGTTTCTATTCTTAAGCTGATTTATGCTCAATTCGAGCTACTGTAACAGAACTAAATGAGAAAAGGTGAACAGCACTTTTATATGGATGAAATCTGGACAAGTTACAGAAAATTTCTCAAAATATTAATATAGCTTTCGGACCCTGTGCGGTTATGACGAATGTACCGTTTAGCACTGATATGTCACAGGTGTGAGGGATTTGATGAGAAGCACGACAATGTCGAACTAGGAATGTCACCGATAACCAATTAAAGACATTGAAACTGAAAGAGATATCTATATAACGTAAACTGTTTCGAAGATAAGCCAGCAAAAGGCTTACAGACAGCTTTACTCGACCTACGTGTAGGCGTCCGTATCCTTCTCCACGACCCAATTGATCCGAAATGATTGTCCACAGTTGGCCATACTTCTGATATGGGTCTTCGCGATCGAAACGAGTGGAGTCTATGAATCCTGTCGATTGAAGTACTCGCACTTGGTATTGCCTTTTATACCGGCCAGATTGCTCTTTTGAAAATATCACTTACGCAATAGATCGAGAGCTAAAGGAACAACTATGTGTATTTGAAGTAACAATTTCAAACTCTTCGAAATTTTATAGATCAGAGTGGTTTAGTTTTTGCAAAAAAGGAATGACAATCACGCGCGCTTTTTGGTAACAAAAAATTTTTCCAAGTTCTTACATCGAGGTTAAGAATAAGTAAAAAATCACTAAAACTACTAAATTAATAGGACTACTAGAGGTCTCGGAAATTATTATTAAGTAGTGAATTCTAACACAGACTGCTCTTATCTAGAGAATTGTAAGATACAACAAAACGGAAAGTGATCGGTATGACAGCTGGATTTGTCCGTCAAACTCTGAGGTCTTGTCAAAACTTACAGAAAAGAGAAGTGTTGGTGAAAATTGGTTGACTGATCTGCCATATATGTCATAGGCACCATAAATCAAAAAAGTTCAATTATGTATAACAACATTCACTCTAAATAACTTTGAAACGTATGATAATTCATAAAATTTGATTAAGAGGTTTTCTCAAGAGGTTGCAACAGAGTCTTTTCTACAAATCTGTTGAGTACCAAACTCTTCAAACACTTCCTCCAGGAAAAACTATCAAAAGTTAATGAAAGACCGACTTCGACAGTCATGTGATGAAGTTTTTTTATAGCGAGCTAAGACATGTGTATTTAGAAAGTTAATAACTCTATCAATTTCTAGTCGACGTGAGCAATAAGTCCTTTCATCCCGCATTTAGAAGTGGTTGATTGCATAATTAGCCTACAAATAGACATGTGAGTGCTTATCAATCTTTCAAGTCACTGTCTTGGTCCTCCAAGACATCTCTGGTACCAATTTGTCAATCCTGGAAAGATGAAGGGTTTATGCACGGGCGCGGGATTATATCAACGACCAAGTGTGTATTGTTGAGCATTTGATACCAATCCTCTGCGCATTTTATGGTGATATTCAGTACACCTGAATAAACTTTTTTGTACTGTAAATCGGCACAGAAATTATCTTTCTATCTCTCAATATCAACATTCGTTTAGTTCACAAATTTGAAGAACAAAGCTCTCAGACAAAGTTTCTACCATGGAATCCATATATGAAAAGCGATATGGAATAAAGGGGAGCTTTGAAGTTCTTCTACGCGTCAATTATTTTGAAGCATTTGCTTGCCCGATTTCCAAGAAGAAAAGCATAGAAGAGATTGATAGGAAATAAAATTAACTGGACGTTTAATTAGCTTTGTGTCCCGAGCATTTCTCACCTAACATTTTCTTAGTTGTCCTAAAACTACCCTTGTTTACTACATTCTTAATCTCTGGAGACGTTTCTTACCGATGAGTTGCAACAAAATCGAAAATTTCCGTGCAACAACAGCAACAGTAATGAGTACATTCTTTGAGATGGCATGAAAGCAATTAAACATAAGCTTTAAATAGACAGTCAAGACATCGAGTTTGGTATTCAGTCTTATAATATAATGTGTAGCACATTGATTTTAGGAGCTTGTGTGTATGCGCTAGTTTGATCAGAAGCTTTGAAGAAAGCATGCTTCAAAGCTCTTGGTTCAGCAAGTTGGTACCAGGCCTACCTGCGAGAATGAAAACATTCAGTTGATGCAGCGGTGAGCTCGTGCAGGTCATTGTATAAGCCAATTATGTGTTCAGCCAACTCTCTGATGCATAGCACTTTCGCGCCGACGTGCTACATTCTGCTACAAGCCGCGCGACGTCACCTCTCGCTCGGATATTGTGATTCTGGCATAGCGTCGCCCCTCAAATCTGTATTGGCTCATGCCGTGATGAAAAAAAGGGGAATTACTAGGTAAATTAGAGTTCTGAGGAAGAGCCAGCCTGATTAAATGATGTAGTATCACCGAAGAGACTTTCATAAGGATCTCTCTAGTAAAAAGAACGTCCGTCTAACAAAAATTCCCGTATGTTTCAAGATAACCTGGTCCTTGTGAATGAGAACAAATTTTCGGCTGGAAAATAACACTGTTTCTGTTAGACAGTGTTTTCATAGTCATTCGATAGGATAAGACATTACGATCTTCAAAGTAGGCTTGGTTTGTATGAACCTTTAAAGTGCGTTCTACTTAGGCAAAAAAATGTGTTACAATCGAAGTTTAATTCGTCAACTTCACAGGGTTTTTTTGGTATTATATAGTAAACCACTAATTCCAAGCAATCTTTGCCGCTACAACAAGGTTAGATACTACCGGATAGACTTCTATAAACTTATTTGTAGTGGAAAGAACATCCAGTTATCCCAGAAATCTCACTTTTCATTACCAATAGGGTGGATTGCAATCGCATTCTGTGGGATGAGCCCGTGTTTCCTCCCTTTTTCACCGAATAGAGGTTTTTCGTAAGACTATCATCAATCAATCGATAGCTTGAGAATGGAGGTCTCTGCACTCAAGTTGTTTTGTGGAAAGCTTTTTAGTGCACCTAATAATTGAGAAGAGTACATTTTGGCTCTAAACTAGATAGCCGGCTGCTTGAAATTCGCCACTGATTTGTCAGTACGTGTCAGTAGAATCTTGACTCTAAAGAAACTCTTTAATTACAAAGAGATAATTCACTTATTGGAGGGACGTAATTTTAGCACAAAGAATGCCCGTGCATCCCATAAATCCCATTTTCACTTCGAAGGATAAATCTTTGAGATAACGACACATCACCCCAAATTGAACTTTCAATCGCCTGCCTCATAAGAATGTACTTTGAAGGCGCCTTTTCCACAATGTGCAACTCACAAAAAGAAATCATTTGGAAAAGGTTTCAAGTACGCAGCCGCAGTTAGCCTCGATAGAGTTGACATTCATCAATTTGAGGATTAGTTCTCTAGAAAAGGTGCATGTTTCTGAGCCTAACGCGTTATTTCTTTTGCTTAAAAAGCTAGTTCATCAATCAAGAACTTTTTGCTCACCTTTTCGATTCATCAGTTCTTCCAGCGCTCAGTTACGCAGCACAGACGTGGGCTGATATTACAACCACATCATGAACCGGACACTACGCGCAGTGCGTTGAGCAAAGTCTCATTAAAGTCAATCGGCATTCGAGACATTCGGAAAAGCCGATTTAGCCGTTTTCGATGTTTCTTACGCCACTGGCATATGTACGTTTCGGTGATTTCGCTTACTTTACTCCACTTGTTACCCTACATCTTAGGAAATGGAAGGTGCAGTTTGTTAAAACCTGCCGGTATGGAATGTTGTCACAGTCTTTTTTACAGTCGAAGGCACATGGCTGTCATTTTTCATACAGGCACTGCTCTCTACTTCGCTATTTTTAAGAAATTCGTTTTTAGAACTCTGACATAATGTGTCAGCCATGTGCCACTGATTGTAAAAAAGACTCTGACTACATTTCGTGTCGTTAGATCTCGATATACTTCGCCTCTCCTTTCTTACGATATAGGTTAGCTAGCGAGGTGAGGTGAGCGAATTCACCAAAACGTACGTATGCTACTGGTGTAAGAAAGCCCCGAAATCGACTTAACCAGCCTTTCTGAATATATTGAAGCTCAAAAAAGCGAGGCTTTTGAGAACAATTGAATATAGCACAATGTCTACTTGAAAATCATCTCAGCTTCGCAAGCCAGAAATACATGCATCACCAAAGAAACACAGATGGGCCGATCACATAATAAGAAGAACAAACGACAGATGGACGAAAAAAGAAGCAGTATAGTGGACTCCATGAGATTACTGCGCCCTCTTGGAACACTACCTTAACAATGGTGCAGCGTGTTTGTGGCTAACGTCGACCATCTGCATCCGCAGATGGCAATGAGTTGAGAACAACGGAACGAGCCTTACGTACGTAACCATGCTCAAATAGACCACCACCATGGACGACAATTACGCAAGAGAGAAACGAATGGAAATTATGCTGCGGCCCGCACTAGTAGTGTAGACGCACCATTCAAGTATTCGAGTAACTCAGTAAGTGAATAGTCACGAATCTATACAGTCTGAATCATCCAACAGCAATTCTCCTTAACACATGAATTAGCATCGGCCATCATTCTGCCTTTGCTGCCAAAAGTGTGTTCTTCTCACAATTAGCAATTAGTACCTCCTGTTTCTTAGTCAGTCAATAACATAATAGGAATTTTAGTGCCAGCCTTATATTTTCAAGAGGCCTTCTTAGTGCGTAGTCGCTTGATTTTTTGCACATGAGTTTTACGTTTCCTTGACCACCTGTCCATAGCTCATCAAAGAGTTGGGCAGCATTTTGAGTTGCGACATCTTTTTTAATCTTTCACCGATTATCTCTCCATCAGTATTCTCTCGATATCAACAAAAATGTCATTTGTACGGAAGTTTCGAAGGTGTACCTTTGTTCGGAGCCCGCAAAAATCAAACTGACTCGCAGTCTCCGCAGTCAGCCACTTCCGAAGCGGACCTTATAAGACAGTGAATTTTGTGTGACCGAATAGTGAACAATGTGAAATAGATTTCTGGAGAAAGTGTGCAATAAACATTTAATAGGTTAAGCAAAAAGTTCTCAACACCCCGCAAGAATCAAATTTATACTTCTTTCACACTGTATCGGTTAATGTGATTCATGGGAATATCTCGGGCATGATTCAATAAGAAACACCCAAGGCAACATTAGTTGAAGAAAAAGTACCCGCCATTGTTTCGTCGAAAGCGCGCACTGTTTCAACACGACAATGCCATACCTCCCATCGCAAAGAAGACTAAGGAAAAGTTTGATGATTAGCAGGGAGTCGAGGTGTTGCCACCCAGCTTACTGTCCAGAGTGCCGTCCTATAATGGTTCGATTTCGCTCAATGGAGCATTTCTTGCGTGAACGCCGATCTGAGACATTTCATATCAAGTTGAAGAGGAATGTCAGGAGTTCTTGATTCAAAGCCAAGGCAATGGTAATTCCGAGCTGATCCAGAAGTTTGCGGATAGTTGGCACAACATCGTGAATAATAATGTTCTTTTTTGAAGAATGATTAATGCTATTTCTAGTTGAATTGATGTTTAAACTTTGAATTTCAGCGGTGTTAAGGGACTTTTCCCTCAACCTAGTAATTTCACATTTTTCAAATGTCCAAAACCTTACAATCACAATATTTATTGAGGCAAAAATTACTTATAATTTCTACGAATCTTCGGTATCACTTTATTTAGCAGTCTTACATTAGTGTCTGCACCATATTATATTGTCGTCCATCGTCTAGGTCACTATCCCCAGACCTCGCATTTGCGACGAATGCATCATTTTCAACGCAGTTATCTGCTTCTTCAACGATCTTCTCATCATCACTGTTTGGCAGCAAGCGATCGAGCAGGAACATCGACTCAAAATTTATTTGCAGTCATTACAACATATTTCAATCTAAATATATGTTCGATACACTTCTCTCGCAACCGCCACGATTTTGTGTTTATGATGATCTGCAAAGATTCGTTCCTTCTCGCTTAAAAGTTCTTGCTTCGAGTGGAGGAAGGTACACTGCAGAAGCACCTGGGAGGGGCAAGATGTCTCTGAAGTATAACTACTTGTTCGTGGTCATTCTGAAGGATTTTGGAAATTAGGAGTGGTAGGAGCTGGACGGGGTGTAGGAAATCGTCTTGAAAACGCGCAATAAAGAAAACTACTTGTATTACACAAGCTCAGTGGGCATGTCCGACGACAAAGGTCGCAAAGACGATTGTTCGTAGTAGAGTAGATGGATGGTGGAAGTTAATACGCATAGATTGATAGAATAAGGTCTGTTTTATTATTCTAAAAAAGTCACAGCTCCTGAAGTACAGTGATGATTCGAAAATTTTTGAGAGCTGTCTACGAAGTGGCATCTTATGCAATGTACAACACCAAGTTCGAAAAACTATTCCTGGTCTTGTGGTTTTTAATCAATATGACAACTTTTGGACATGTATGAGGTGAGAGGATATCGGATCTAATAAACTTATATCATGAAGCTTGATCTGTAAAATACAATTGATAATGTATTTGACTATTTGATGATTGATTCATTTGGGCAATGAACCAGGCAACTGTTGCTGACTCAGGAAATAAGAGATTGATATGATCGAAATGTGATAAATATAAATAGTTGGACACTGTCGTTTTGCCATGGATGTGGCTTGTGTTTAGAAAATACGAGGATTCTCGGGCGTACTGATGTTGTTTCTACTATCCATAGCTCTATTTAGGTCTGTTATATCATATTTTGCCATTTAATGGTCATAAAACCCATTCAGTACGTAAAAATTAAAATTATATCAGAGAAATATTCCATAGAGGTCCCAACTTCTAAAATACACAGTATTTGGAAAGTGTTGAAAACTATAGATAACGATGCATCACATGCATGCGTAGTATTGTTTTTGACAGACAATTCATACTTTAGTGGTTTATTCAATCAATACCGTGTTTAACCCTTGAAAAATCGCCATAGAAATCGATACGCGCACTGCGAATTGCGCGATTTTCGTTATTTGATTGAGATTTTCTTTTTTCGTTTTGCAAAGATCTTCGAAAATTTTGTATCACTTTGTTAAAATACGATTTTGTCTAGTCGTTCATATGCTTTTGGTTCAGATATATGTGTCTTGTATAGAGAATAACGCTGGTCTCTTACGCAATCATATTGAATTTGGCAATCAATCAATTGAATTATATGTACAAATGATATCGCAATGAATCTTTGATTTTCATCTTCGCGAATCTTATAAAACACCCAAGAATCATCATAGTAAGTGGAAAATGGAAAACAATGAGTACTTCATAAAAATGTGATGATGCATGCTGTACGCGATACCAGTTCATTGATAAATTCACTATAACTAAGTTTATATCAGTCATTTGTTTACTCACAACTATTTAGAGTTGACATATTTGAGAAAATATTGAGGATTTATGGATAGTGGGGAATTTTTGATTTTGAATTGACAATAGTGTTTGAGTAGAAAGCTTGGAACATTGGCCCTATGCAAACTATTAGAAAGAAATATGTGCCTCCAAAGAAGTATTCTTTGAATAAGAAGGTACTTTTTTCCCATCCGCTTCCATATTCAGAAAGCGAATTTTTTATCCCTCTTTGACGTTCTAGTAATCATTCGATAGCCTGAATTTTGAGAATTCAAAAGATGTGTTTTTTCAGATGACTTTTATATTAATACTGTCGGAGTAAAAAATAATTCCATACTCAAGCATCTTTCGCTGGAAACAGCTTATCATTTACACTTGCCCTAACCATTCGACAACAGCAATTCTAACGATTTCAATGATAAAGCTAAAAAAGGGTAAAACTCTTGTGTTGGTCAATCCCTGTGGGATGCGCCATGCATTCGCTTTAATTTCTAACTTCGTCAGAGGTGATTGAGTGCATATCTGGCCGCTACTGTGATTCGCGATGGTCTCTCGCTGCACCTAGTCAGTACTGCCTATCCACCCAGACAAGTCTGTTGCCAAATTGCCGACTCTGGAGGGATGGATGGCTTGGTGAGCCATGAGCGCCTGATCGAACCATCGACCTCGTGTTCAACGTAGAGCATCTTTGACTTCTGTATCACAAGAGCACTAATTTTAATTATATGTGCGATTTCTGAGAAGGGGTTAGCGCGTTGCTATGGCTGGAAAAAAATATTGAGTCACGCATTCGGCGCCATGTCAGTAGCGCGGCTCAATTTACACGTAGCGTGCGATGCTCGCCGAGTGCGAAACGCAATTTTTTTTTTGAGCTGTAACAACACACTAAAAAGTCTTCCACAAGAACCAATCATATCATAAATCGTGGTATCGAAAGGGTTTAAAAGAATGAGAGAATAGACCGAACAGTACTCCAATGTGCAACATAATTTTATTCCTGTCACTATAGCTCGCTAAGAGCCTTTTTTCCAAAAGGCAAGCACACCGCTGAAATTCTCGAGATTTGAGTTAACGACGGATTTAAATTATTGAAATGCGATAGCTTAATGCCAA
The DNA here is from genome assembly GCA_019055375.1 of Parelaphostrongylus tenuis. NCBI lineage: Eukaryota > Metazoa > Nematoda > Chromadorea > Rhabditida > Metastrongylidae > Parelaphostrongylus > Parelaphostrongylus tenuis. The sequence continues at coordinate 198,020 of JAHQIW010005797.1, forward strand.
TGTCGCGAGATTCATCCACATACCGGTGCAAGGTATACAAGCCGTATGTGAAATGAAATCCTAAGTTTTTTGACAACCAAAGTTGTCGGAATTTGTACTATCGAACAATTACTGATTTTTATAAGGAAAATTTTTTGCTCACTGAAGAATGCTTGAGTGAATAATAAACCTTTTTTTTTCTTGTTACAGCTAATATGGAGACCCTTCATAAACAAAGTGCACCTTTCGTATTGTCGAGATTCAAGCTGTCTAATAAATACTAAAATTCATTACCTACCGTTCCAGGTGTTTTCTCAAAGCCACGTTCAAATTTCAATATGCCAAATAATCATTTTGAGCCACGCATGTAGTCTGTTATATAGGGCTGACTTATAGAGCCCGATACACGTGTTTCGACCTTAACAGTCTCATCAGTCGGGCGGTGCCCTTTCGTCTTTAGCCAATCCTCTTGGGACACTCAGTCTCCTATACTAAAAGTGGACGACGGCGAACATTTTACACTGTAAGTCATGTGAAATTTTCGCTGAAATTTACAGTGCAGAATGTACGTCGTCGCTTACTCTTTGTATAGAGGACTGACCGCCCCGAGAGGACTGGCTAAAGACAAACGGGTACCGCCCGACTGATGAGAATGTCAAGGTCGAAACAGCTTTATATAACAGACCACAATGGCTCAAAAAATGACTGTCTGGTGTATCGAAATTACAAAAATGCTAAAAAAGAGTACAAAATACGTTTTTTGAATATGGGTGCTGATGAGGGTTTTACCGTATTTGGCGCAATGATAAACGCGCTCTTCCTACGCTTACTCCAGGTACATACTACAATTATCTCCACATAGACATCTGTTTACGGGTTTACAGCCGCAGGAAATGTGCTTTTGAGCTACGCTTTCGCAAGGCAGGCAATATAAATGCACAATCAGGGTTGGAAATTTGTTTATACTTTACGGGGACGTGGTATTATCGCTGAAAAATGAAGGACTTCAAGTTGCTGCTATTTGTATCAAAGACCTTTATAAAACTTTTATTCTTAATGTTCTACTCTTTGAAGATAAGATACCTCTGACGCTTAAACCTTACCTATAATTACCAATAAACATGACGTCAAACTGTAAGGGAGGGGGGGGGGGTGACATTTAAGGCGTGAAATGTATTTTGTAGCACTCATAGCCTTCTATGATAAACTTCTGCGAAAACAAACTGCATCATCAAAATCCTCGAGATCTGGGCTATCTCTTGGTTTCTTAAACTTCAGAGAAGGGGCATATCGAAGCCCTAGTCGAGCAAGTGAGGCAAATGGGGTGTGGAAACATGATTTTCTTTTTGATGCTACAATGTAATAAGAAAACCTTTTCAGAAGCAACACATCATATTCTTGAAATCGCAGAAATTTAAGCTTTCGAATGATTACCAAATGTCTGGTAGAAAACTTTCATCCAGCGGAAAAGGTCTTCAAACAGCCGTATATCAATACGCCAGATAGTCATTTTTTTCGTGTATCACATGTCATCAGTCGTATATCATATTTGATACACGTAATCTTTATGGTCTAAGAGACATTCACTACTGAGTAAGAAAGCATCGTTTTGCAACTGTTTCAGTACTGTTTCAACTATGATGAGCCTTCTTAAAGTCTTCTAATTCATGTTTTACCTTTTACCACTGACAGTAGTGACAAAAAACTCTGAATTCATTACGAAACTACAACACTGTGAAAATAGCGTGCTCCATATACGAAGTCGATCGTGCCCACTGCCGCGTGAGTGACCACCCCACCGCCGCTCGTATCAGCGGTCGGTGTGAAAGGGTTAATGGGGTTTAATGCGCGGGAAATCCTCCACTGTCAAATATTTTCTCATATATCTGACACAGGAGGAGGGGAAGATAGAAGGTAGTAGAGACTTGGCTATGTGGTTAGCGATTTAGGTCTTCACGAAGCAGCGTGCTGGCTCAACCTCCTCCCCCTATGCTCTCCCGCATTCACATTGCAACACCTCAATTCGGCTATCCTTGAGAATGCGACTAATGTGACCCAAGCAGCAATCTAGGACATTCATGAAGATCTAGAACTGCTCAAGCAGCAGTCAAAGCCATACATGCATTCTTGGATAGCCTAAGTGGCGGATGAATACGACGAAACGAATCAGTTGCTAGTATTGCTAGGAACCACACAAATAAATATGATGTACGGTATAAATAAATAAATACGTGTGGTATGAAACAGAAGTACGCAAGGGTGCTGAACGATATGCAAAACTTTGGGCCTCAGGTAAGAGTTAATCTGCGCTTCACCACCGAGGACGCATGGTACCACTACACCACTGGGGTTACCGCTCTGCTACTCGTTCTTTCTTCGATGTAGATCGCTTGAGCAATGTTTCCACTGATTTGCTCGAGTGGGGACAATCGACTCAGATCAATTTGGATTTGAAGAATGCTAGGGCACCGAAGCGTTCGCGAAACAAAATCTACTTATGGTAGCGTCATATTAGGTTAACCATTTGGAAAAGGTCTTCTTACCGCGTGGAACTCTTCCACGGGTGTAACTCTCTCTTTCTAGATGTTACTCGTTTATAATCTCTCAATAAGCTTTTTATAAACGCACGTGCAGAACTAAACTCATGTAGGGTTATTCCAGAAAGGCGCTAACCAAGGGTTCTACAGTTTCCTGTTGCTACAGTGGAGAGCTGTTAAGCTGCAGTCAATTAATCAACAATTCTTTCCCCATTCTTCTGTGGCCAACATCAATATAAACATTTTCCTTACTGTAATAATACCTACAGTAACGACGTCAACTTTTAAGGGACCGTGGATCAACGGCCTCTGCGTCCCTAACCTTCAACGTACTACGTCTGACAGTGGCCGACGCCATTAAACGCCATTGTTAGACGCAACACGTTGATAGGTTATAGACGCAGGGACGTTGGGTCTATCGTCTTAAAAGGGTTAAAAGTGATGTGAAAACTGAATACAGCTGACTTCATGTTGTCAAGGTTCTTCGGTGAAATGAAAGAGAGAAATGGTTGCAATGCAATACTATTACGATTTGCCTCTCTGACTGGCGAACAACGAGAAACACGTAGCAGAGCTGATATAGTAAAGAAAAGAAAAACAAGAAGAGAATAAGATAAAAACGACATATAATCGTTCACGTGATTTCTTCAAAAAATCTTCCCAACGATCACAACTTTTCTCGGATGGACTGGGTAATTCATCGTGAGCATGTTCGACAAAGTCACATATGTATTATCTTCAAAATTTCTTTATATTTAACAGCATTTAGCAGTAGCGCGATGTTACAAGTATATACCCAATAATTTGATAGCACTTTATGATCCCTTTTTGAGGCCTGATATGGTAGTTATACAGTGCTAGACACGTTTCGCCATTACAGGTTGATCAGTAGCCCGGGGCCTTTTGCTTCAACTAATCCCTCTTGAGGGATATACCCTATATATAAAGTAATCGACCCCGAATTATTTGAACCACTGCATGTCGAGTGACAGAATCCTCCGGCATTGCAGTGACCACAGTGGAGCTGCTCATGGCCTTTAGAATGAATCATACCTCTATTTTCGCCTGTGTTGGTAGACCTTGCTCAAGAACAGCAATAATCTGGTAATGTTCTTTTAGTCACGCATGTGGGCTGTTACGGGCGTTACAGTGCAAAACACGTGTTTCGGTCTTGCAGCTTCGTCAGTCGCACAGTGCAGCCAGTTTGTTTCGGAGGAGAACCCCCTTACGTAAAGGAATTTTTGACGAACATGTTGCAGTGCGCACGTGTAAAGTGAAAGTTTATTTCATACATTTCAGAGATAACGTATCACTGCATGTGCGTGGCATGGTCACCAGACATTGCAGTGATTAACTGTCGATTGCTGAAAGCTGGTTTGTTTCGTTATACTTCATATTTGACTGTTGTAACATGTTCGCGTAACATGTTCGTCGACTATTCCGGTACGTAAGGGGGTTCTTCCTCGAAAGGAATTGGCTTCGAGAAACGTACTGTACAACTGACGAAGCTACAAGATCGAAACACGTGTATTACAGTGTAAACTAGTTATAAAAGACCTCATGGAAAGCTCAAAAATGTATATTATCAAATTATTATTGCTCTTGAGCGAGGTCTGAAAAGCAGTCGAATATAAATGTAATAATCTGATAATCTGATAATATCTTTCAAAATGACTCGGCATCGATAGCCTCCATAACAATAATTATAACAATAATTCAAATAATTCGCCGTCGAATCTCTCATAAGTAGGGGATAGATCACTTGCAAGGGATGGACCGAACCGAACGGCACCGTTCCACCGATGAAGCTGTAATGCCGAAACACGTGTTTAGCACTGTATAAGTGCCATATCAGACTTCATAAAAGACTCAGAAGAAGTGTTATTAGACTGTTATTGATTTGAGCGAGGTCTATAAAACCCTATGCAGACGATGAGGGTCAATATGACCCTCAGCTGGCCGCACCGCTCGGACGACCTAGAGAAGAGTGGCGCGCCTTCCAGAGAACTTCGGATTAATAAAGCTCTCAGAAGAAGCAGTATGATCAAAAAAACGATGAAACATCACTTATAAAACTTCCGGTATGAATGATTTTGGCAAAATTATCGCTAATGCAACTCAAAATTTTGTCCTTTCAAAAAAAAAGCCATTTGTTTGCGGAAAAGATTATTAAACCGTGTGTCGTGGGCATTTTCTTATATCTTGTCGATGTTTTTGTGCTCAATAGATAGCATGAGAAAATTTGACTCTAATACTAAGCCTGTTGTTTGAAAATAAGCCCACAGTACTTCCTAATGGAAAATAAAAGGAACGTTTTGCAATCGCAATCCAATTTTTCTAATTGAAAGCGGTTTTTTTAGGATAATATAGTACGTTTCGATTCTTATAGACTCTATGCTGAAATTAACTCAAATTATTATTGAAAAATGCTTTTGTGAACGTATTAATAGGGAGAATAACACTCAGCTGTCTTGAAAATCTCCACTTCTGGAAATAACTTCTGTCTCATGCAAGCATATTTCAAGAATTGCGCTCGTGAGCATTTGTTTTTTTTCTACAGAAGATTAATTCCGCTAAAGTAATACTATTCATTCGATAGCTGGAATCAGGTGAGTCTGAATGCTGTATTTTGCTTTTCAAATGGCTTATTTTTTGCGCTGCTTCAATCGAAATAGAACTTTATTTCACATTTGAGGATTTCTCGCTGCATAAAGTTTTTTCTATGAACGACTAAGAATCATTCGATAGTGCAGATCTCAGAGATTTCAAGGACGTTTAGAGAGGACTCCTTAGTAAGCTGTGGTAGTCAAAAGAAGATTGGGTTTCGCACTTCAAAGGTGGGATTTCGCGAAACCGGCCTCAAGTCACCGTGCCTTTAGCAACAAGTCAGCTGACTGCAAAACGTAATCTTTTTTCGAGTGCTACATTAACAGCGTTCTTTCAAAGCGAAGTTATGAAATCGTCAAGATTTGAGCTATCGAAAAATTATTAGAAGTCCAGCGGAAAAGCTAACTGCAGTGAGAAATGCTTGAAAGTAATATTTTTCATTGTTAGAGCGCATTGAGAAGGGCATTTAAGAATGAAGCTTATCATCGAAATTTCCAAGTTAAGCTACCGAATAGTTACTGATAACTTTGACAAAATCAGGAAACGCGTTTTTCCCTAAGAGATGCGCAAAACAGGATGCGGACATAAAATTATGCAAATTTGCGGAATCCAATCTTCTTTTGACCGCGTTGCAGCACTCTGAGAAGTCCTTTATCAAATTCAAGTACACCGTTGAAATCACTAAAACTCTCCCTACCTGATGCGATTATCAATTGCTCATGAAAGAAGCTTTAGCCAGCGAGAAATGCTTGAATATGGAACAAAATATAGTTTTTCGATTGTTACAGCGAAGAAAACAGACCGTTTGAGGTAACTGGGGAATTTGAAGATTGCCGTTCCGTTGAGCAAGAATGGGGCATTCAGAAGCCATCTGTTCCTCGTAAACATCGTTTTCGTTAGATTAGGTTTAAGACCAATCTTTGCACAGGCGTCTGTCGAAATCGGTCAATATTCGTTCACCTTGAGTGATGCTTGGTGTTATGAGGACGATATCATCCGCAAAGCGAAGATGGTTTAATTGTCGACCATCAATTTTCACTCCCATATCGTCCCATTCTATATGTTCGCATTACGTTTTGTAGGGTGGCAGTGAATAGTTTTGGCAAAATTTCATCGCCTTGTCGGACCCCTCTTCTTACGTCAATGGTGACATTGTTGTAGAATGGAGATATTTTGGTTGTTGAATCTTTATGAAACTCACGAAGGATCAATGTGTACCGAGTAGGGACGCCCTGATTATCCAGAGCCTCTATAACCGCTTCTGTTTCCACTGAATCAAAGGCTTTCTTCAGATCGATGAAAGTGAGACAGAGTGGTTGTTGAGATTGACAAGGATTGAAATATATCGTTTAAATCATTTCTTCTAGCTATTGATTGACTACCAAAACGTTTTTTACGTATCCACCAAAGGGCGTCAACACAGGGTGGAGTGAATGAGAAAGAACCGCTATACCTCCTATCTCTTCTTCGTATAACATAGCTATGACTAGAGAGTTTCAACGAAATTTTGCGTTGATCTGAGAAATGTGAATCTGAACTTCACTAATCAAAAATTTTTCAAGTATTATCGACAAAGTGGGGTCGCATGCAACAAGCAGCACTATTTTTGACGAACGGCTCAATGTTCTCCAATTTTCAGCCAGTATAGTTAATTTTATACACTTCATGGAATAAAGTACACGGAAAGATGTAAGAAATAGAGGATAAACTTAATCAAATTTCAGATAAGTATAAATGGCATATCGAAGAAATGTTCCATAAAGCTTCTTAATATAGCCTTTTCATGAAAACTGGGTTTTTTTTTCTTTAAAAGTGTGGATTATGAACAGAGCAATTACGTTATTTTTAAGAAAAATAACCTTATTAAGGTCTATTTTAGCATATCTGATCATTTATTGGCATAGAAATCTCATATGTTGACGAAAAGAGTATATTTTTCATTAGAGAACTACCACATTTTCTTGGAGCGCATTTTGGCGGCTCTTTTCACAGCCGTCTGGACCGCCCGCCAGCCGAAAATGGTGCCGTGCGCAGATGGATAACCAGTTGAAACTTAGGTATACCCGATAATGTTAAGTGTTGTTCAAGACACTGAACCTCAGACGGGAATCGAACCAGTGCGATTCACCTCCTCCGAGGTCTCATGCTAACCAGTTGCACTACCGACGCTACTAAGCTATCACTCTTTCTCAGGTCACATATAACTTTTCCACGACTCTGTGATATTACAGACATCCTCTCAGTGCCATCACACAGAACAATTCGCTTGTCATTGATATGAATTACAAGAATTATCTAATTAACCACTATTAACGATGGTATGATGTTGTAGATATATCCAGCGATGTAGAGTAACGTGCAAAATTTTCGCAGCAGCGGGAGTCGAACCCGCATCTCATTTTATCCAGTATCAGTAGCACTCTAAGCCGTTGCACTACTGGCGCACGTTTTCTGACACCACTCTTTCTACGCTACAGCTCACCTATCTGTCAGTGACCAGCCGTCAATGGCCTGATCCAGGTAGTCGCTATCGTCCTGAACCTACTGATACTGGCAAATGTTGGGTATAAGATGATCAAAATTATGTCCTGCAAAACGGGCGCCAGTAGTGCAACGGGTTAGTAGAACACGCACTCCCGGATAGAGTTAGATGCGGGTTCGAGTCGCGCACGACGCAAAGGTTTTGTACATCACTGGGGAGACCACAAGAATTTATTATTCTATCACTTTAGTAGCATTGTTATGATATTATAACACTGTATCAAAAATGTCGAATGATATACAAAGCCCAATAAAATAGAGTGCTGTGCAAAAACATTTGCGTCAGCCGGGATCCGAACCCAGATCTCACTCGTTCCGGGAGCGCATGTTAACCGTTGCACCACCAACGTATACTAATAACGTGGTGCAACGGTCAGCATGTGCTCCCGGAAACAGTGAGATCTGGATTCGAATCCCGGCTGATGCAAATGTTTCTGCAGAGCACTCCACGTTATTGGGTATACCAAAACATCATACCACTGCAAGTGGCAAATAAAAAGAACTCTGAGTGATATACAAAGCCTTGCGCATGGGGCGGAAACCGAACCCGAACTTCCCTGTTTCCGCAGGCGCGTGCTAACCACTGCACTAGTGAAGCTACTGTCCTGCTAGCGCTCTTCCTGCTCTAGAAGTCTGGATCAAACTCCCTTCTGCGGTCCAAACCGTTGCGCGTCACTCAACATCCTTGTTGGGCCATGGCAAACAATATATCTCACGCTATGTCCGCAATATTGCGTCACGTTTGGCTAGCGGTCAGAGCGCCTCCACAGTTCTGTCGCTGGGCGTTCATTCCATAGTCTTTCCGGCCTTCTGTTCCATTTTCTCAAGGTTGGTTAGTCCAGTTTTGGTTCTTGTATGTTAGACGGCTGTAAATTTCTGAGCCGACCCCATTCGCTGAGGTGGAACTTTTTTTAGAAGCGCTAGTAATCATTCGAAGGCTTCAATCTCTGACTAGAGCCCTACGTGATCGATTTTTTAGTACACCCTTTTATAACTCTGTAAAATCCTAAATAAAATTATGTTTCACGCTATGGCATCCTGAATCAAAGTTTGTTTCTCACTCGCATTTGGCCCTAATTTTGACACGAGTATGAGTCGCTGGAAGCACGAACGGCATATCAGCTCATAGAGAATCTTCGCCAGTATGAGAATCATTGAGCGCACGTGGCGCAGTGGTTAGAAGTGCTCTGCGTCGCACACTAGGTCAATGGTTCGATCTCGCGCTCGTGTCTCAGCCAAGCCATCCATCCCTCCGGGGCCGGTAAGTTGGTACCAGACAGGTCTCAGACTTGTCTGGGAGGATAAGCAGCAGTGACTCGGTTCAGCGGGAGGCCACTGCGAGTCATTGTAAAGGCCAGATATGCATTCAATCACCTCAAACGAAGTTGAAAATTGAAGACGAATGCATAGCGCATCCCTCGGGTGTTGATCAACGCCAAGAGCTTTATCTCTTGTCCTTTATGAGAATCATGCGTTTCTATCTCGAATTTCTGTCGAGGCGGTGAAAAAATCCTTAGTAAAATAATAATAGTTACCGCCGTTCTAACATATAGTGTGGTAGATCACTATCGAGTTACGCGGTAAATCGGGCGATTACCTTACTAACAAGTGGTATGACTTCCCTTCACATTTCACTCAGTTATGAACCTTTTCGGCAATCTCTTTACCGGCCAACTCACGAAGCGGGGAAGGAAGGGTTAGGGGGGGGGGAGGCGGGGCGATCGATGACGTTTGAAATATTGTCATTCAATTGGGGATTTCTTTTCACCCTATCGATAGAAACTTCGGATAAGTACGAGGATTCCGATGGTACGGAAAACTCTCTACAAGTTAATATGCTTTTCGTGCTTCCGGCGATTTATACTTGTGGTAAAAATGAAGACCGAATGCGAGTGAGAAACGAAATTATATTCTGGATGCCAAAGCGTTATAAAGGGGTGCTTTGGAAAACCGTCGGCGTGGAGTTGCAACCGGAGATTTAAGCTTTTGAACGATCATTGACACTCCTATTAAACGTTTCTGTCCTGCACATGAGATCGGCTCAAAAATTTGCCGCCGTCTGACTTATAAATACTCAATTTTTTCCTGCATGCATTAGGCACGAGCGCGTTTTGCGCAGTGGTTAGATGTGCTCTGCGACATACTGATTAGTCAGCCGATGGTTCGATCCCGCCCCTCACGCCTTATCTAAGCCTTCCATTTCTTCGGGGTTGGGAGACCAGAGTTGTTTTAGAGAATAGCAACAGTGAGTCGATACAGCGGGAGGCCACCACGAGTCGTTGTAGAGGCCAGATAAGCCTTAATCATCTCAAACGTTGCTAGGCGAAGGAGATTACATGGCGCATTCCTTAGAGATTGATTAGCGCTGGAATTTTTTCTTTGTTCTACAGTTTTTTTTTCACATGAATTTTTGGTTATCCGGGGACAAATGAATATTCAACCTCATTCGCTGGACAAGATTTCTCCGTAGGAGTATTCATAATCAATCGAAGGCTTAAATTTCAGACTACAGCACTTGGCCTTTTTTCAAATAAGTATTTTTTATTGTGCTGTAGCATCCAGAATAAAATTATGTTTCTCATGCACCACGCGTTCTTCTGTCTATCTCGCGTATATTTCGCTGTACGAAACTACTTCCTCAGACTGCTAACTCTCTTTTGACAACATAATTCTCGAGGAACTCAGAAATCTCTTCGCTTTTTGGAAAAGCTCTTTTGGTAGCGCTGTAGGTGAAAAGAGAAGACTTGTGCTCCACATCTCTCTGGAGAGAGCTCTTTCTCTCGGACTATTAGTGATCATTCAATAGCGTAAGATTCAACAATTCCAACACTATCCTTATTTTGTTTAAAGACCGTTTTTCTGCAGTGTACCAGGGAAAACGAGATCGAATTTTACATACTTGGCGAGCTTGTTTACCGACTGTTCTACGAGCTGGAAAAGGGCGACCAATCGATTGCCTGACACGTCGGGCATATGGGGTCCAATTTGTATTCAATTGGGAGTTTTTTTTTCTATTTGATATTTCAAAGAAACTCCAGATAAAACGATTGGTTTGCATACTACGAGATCTTCTCTCACGTTCATATGCTTTTCGAGCTTCCAGCGATTTATACGCCTGATGAAAATGAAGGCCCGCGGCGGGTGTGAAAAATAGTTTTATTCTGGATTTTACAGCGCTGGAAATGGGTGTTTTGAAAAAAATACCCTCGGGCTGTAACAATAGATTTAAGCTTTGAATGATTTACGAACATTCTTAAGAAAAATTCTGCTCCAGCGAATGGGGTCGAATATTCAGTTTTCCCCGGATAACCGAAAAAAAAGCCATTTTTTTATTTTCTAGCTTTATTGAGACTTTTTAATACTGCCAGTTAGTTATTCCTTCGATCGAATTCGTTACGTTAAGCTTCCTTTTCTACTCTTGTTTTCGTTTTTCTCGTTCTAATCTATTGTACGAAGTTGAGAACTCTGTTCTTCTATGTTGTCATGATTTGCAGGCCGAATTATGGATTTCATTGAGCGTCAAGCGGAAGAGTCGGATGGTGAGGAGACGTCGTCAATCTCATCCACAGAATCAGATCAACCAAAAGCAAAGAAGAGGAAACTTCAGAAGGAAAAGAAGAAGAGCAAGCGTGTCGTTGAAAGCGAGTATGTTCCTTGGTATCACACTGATTTTCTAGTCTGAAAGAGCGCGACATAGTTCGCATTTCTTCTAGTAAGCAGGTTTCTAAGGTTCGCAGTATCATTTAGTAGTTACGTTGCCGTTCTATGGAGTTATCGCGTCGATTTTTATCGTATGGCATTGGGTTGGCAAGAAATTTTCTCGACTTTTTCGTCTTCGTTTAATTATTTTTCATGCATTTAAGTTTTTGTTCTTACTGTTGTTTAGAGCAACTCCTTGCGGTTATTTTTATATAAAACGCTTATACGTTTGTCTTAAGATGAAAATGTTCCGATAGTAGAACCGATTATTGATGATACACGAAGATCATTTCGTGCCAAGCAGCTTTTAAACTCAAACGATACTCGTACAGCATCTACCATAGTTTTTGCTTTCGGGACAATTCCATCTTGAAACAAATAAAAGTTCTATATATCATTTTATCGCAGGAAGCTACTCTAAGCGATAGTAGGAAAAAAAGCTCAAACGCTTGAAAAATAATCAACAAAACGAAGTAGCAGAAAATTTTCTTGCCAGCCCAATACTAAGAACAGCTCATATTTCAGTGACGAAGATGATGAAGAGGACGATGACGAGGAGGGTGCAGAAGAAATGAAGGGATTTATTGCCGATGAGGAAGAAGAAGTAATAAGTTTTTTCCAATGTAATAATTTTTCAATGCCTTTTTCCAACTAATTTCCATTTCCGTGTCATTTTTTTACACCTCACTCTAATGGCGTCATTGCTTCAGGAAGTTGACGATGACAAATCTGAAAAGTCTGAAAAACTGGAGGATGAAGAGGATGAATTAGATGACGATGATATAGATTTGATCCAGGTTAGCCTATTCGTACATTCTAAGAACTATAATGTATTCACCTACACTGTCGTCCCGTTGATCGTCGAGTGACTCGAGCGGGTACCAGCAACTCTTCCATTTTTCCCTATCGCGTGCAAGAGTAGCCCAGTGGGTCCTCCTTGCTCTAGGAATTCGCTGAGCATCATATCTTTCTTCCATCGCTTTCGTGAAGAAATCGGACCAACGGGTCAGTGGTCTTCCTTTAGAGCGCTTGACGTCCCGAGGAATCCAGTCGGTAACGGCTCTCGTCCATCGGTTGTCGTTGAAGCGCATCACGTGTCCGGCCCACCTTATTTTCGATATCCTGGCGTGTAGAACGGCGTCTCTGATTTTCGATCGTTGACGTAGGTCGGAAGTTCGGATCCTTTGTCTCATTTGCGAAATACGAGATACTCCTAGCATCGACCTTTCGACTGCGCGTTCGATAACGGCAAGTGATCTTTCATCCTGCTTACGTAGCGACCAGGTTTCTGCTGCATACGTTAGGGTAGGGATAATTGTCGAGTCGAAAAGGTGGGCACGGAGTCGGATGTTCTTTGTCCTCTTCACTACATCTTCGATGCTCTTAAACGTTCCCCAAGCCGCTCGTTTCCTCCTGCTCAACTCTGGGGCTAGGTCGTTCATCATGTTGATTTCACGACCTAGATAGATGTAACTGGAGCATTCGGAAATTGTCGTTCCGTTGAGCGTGAATGGGGCATTAGAAACCCATCCGTTCCTCATGAACATTGTTTTCGTTAGATTCAGTTGAAGACCGATCTTTCCACAGGCGTTATCGAAATCAGTCAACATTCGTTCCGCTTGGCTGATGTTTGGTGTTATGAGAACGATATCGTCAGCAAAGCGAAGATGGTTTAATTGTCGACCGTCAATTTTCACTCCCATTTCGTCCCATTCTAATGTTCGCATGACGTTTTGTAGGGTGGCAGTGAATAGTTTTGGCGATATTGTATCGCCTTGTCGAACCCCTCTTCTTACGTCAATGGTGATATTGTTGTAGACAACAACAATAATGTATTAACAGCTAGTAAATCAATCCAATTTTTCAGGAAAATCTTGGGAACAGGAAAGAGAAGAAACAGCGGATTATTCAACCCGATGACTCTGATGAGGATGTTGATGACCGCACAGCTATCCAAAAGAAGCTATTTGGCGAAGTTCGTTTCTATTTTTGCAGAGAGCTATTGCTCATATAAGTGTTTTTCGAATCCTCTGGGCAAAGCACTATGACTTTTCACTGTAGATACACTTTTGATAGTTGATTTCTACTCATGTATTTGTGAGCTTGCTTTTGCTAGGGTGACGATAGCGAAGGACCTTCAAGTTTCCGTGGTGATCACAGCGGTGGTGAATCAGACAGGGATCGTTACTCAGATTCCGAACAAAGTGGTTAGTGAACTGCTTTGCTTCACAGTATTGAAATGCTTACAGTAGCGGTTTTGTTATGCTTGGAATATGTCGGTGGCTCTTTTTTTTTGCTTCAACTTTTTCTATTTCAAGAAGATAATTTCATCGTAAATGAGGATGGAGGCAGGCACCCACATAGGCATCATAGAAGGAGAGATGGAAATATGCCAGATGGGTAGGTCTGTTAAAGTTGCTAAGTTAGTCTTCTTTTATTGTTCGAATTTTGGTGATATATCAAGAGTTTTGTGATAGAATTATAATTTACATAGTATAATAAGTCTATTGACTTCTGATCACGGTTTTGAAAAGTTTTAATTATTGAGGTTAGTTATTAAATTACAGTGCTCTCGATGAAGCAAGAGACGTATTTGGTGTCGAGGATTTCAATTTTCGACGAATTTTATGACGAAGACGAAGAGCCCGTTGATGAGGAAGACGAAGATCAAGAGGACATAATGGACGAGGAAATAGAGGGCGAAGCTAGAGTAAATTTTAATTGTGCAGTTCATATAGCATAGCTTTCGATCACAGTTTCCAACAGGTGTTTAAATGGGAGCCTCATAAGTCTAGGTGCGACGTGTACGAACAAAAGAGAAAAGCAGTACTCTGTTTGATACTATGGAACCTTCGGAACTCGAACGAGGATATATGGCTCCTGTAGACAAAAAAATACAACTAGAAGATAAACCGGAAAGGTTGGTTGAAATTTTTATTTCTCTTCCAAATCCAGAGCGTTTAGTAATCTGCCATAGGTTTCAACTCCGAAAGACTCCTGTAACCGAAGCTGATGATTTGGAGTTGGAACTTGAATCTAAGTGGATATATTATCATGCTTTCTGTCATACTTCTGTTTCAACTCAGGTATGATTTGAGTTTCGTTGGCACATTCCCGTTCATACTAGTATCTGACAAGAGGGTAGACTATTCGGCGCTAATCAGTCGGTAACGGATGCGCTATGCGTTGTCATCATGCACGGTAGAAGTGATCAAATGTTGAGCAGTGTATCAAGGGGGTGTTTAGTCCCTAATAGGACTCTTGTTTCGATCTACTGATCCCGAAGTGATGGAAGTTTTAGTGAGTCCTCTGCACGGGATTTATGCAACATCGATTCATTCTGAATTGCAGAGATCTCAGCACTGTACTACACATGCTTTTAATCTCACTAACTCCCGGAAATGTGACAAACTTTGAATCTAGTAATATGAAATTTCAATTGGCTCGAGACCTTGCTCTTCCGCTTTAAAATCTGCATGGTTTTTATTGAGTGCTTATATGTGTTTTTGTAAAATTCTTCCAAAAGCTTTCCTGTAGTAGAAATCGTACAAAGGAGAATGAAGTCCCTAGCTCATTCGATTAGTTTAATGTTGCAATGCGAGCTCTCAACGAAAAATATTCATCGTACTTTCGTAGACATCAGAGTTTCATCTTGGAAGGTGAAAAGTCGTTCATCTAGTTGGCAAAGTTTTACGAATTCTGTTTTCAATAAGTACAGTTCACTATGAGATGGTTGAAAGTAGCCATCTTTAGCGTCACATAAGTCCTGAGATTGTGAAATAGATTATATCGTCACTCGGGCAGTTACCCTTTCTTGTCTTTTGCCAATTCTGTGTGGGTGCTCCAGCCCCCACACTAAGAGTTAGCGGCGACGAACATTTTATACTTTATGTCCAGTGAATTATCACCGGACACAGAGCGTTGTGATGAGCACGCCGACTAATGAGTCGCAAGATCGAAACGCGTGTATCGGGCTCTATAAGTCATCCCTCCTTAATAGACCACTGACATGCATGGCTCAAAAAATAATTACCAGGCATATTGAAATTTGTGATCTTAAGAAAACACCCGAAGCGAAACATTTTATCGAGTAGCCTCAAGAAGCCGGTCTTCTCCGTCTTTCTGTTTCAGATCAGTCGTATTTTAAGTTTTCTTGAGAAAATCACGCATCTAGCTGAAAATGTTGATTGCATATACGTTTTCACTAGGTGGGTACAACGTGTATCACGCGAAAGATTTTATATCGTTACGAATATTCAGTATCTTAGAGGTATTCAGTACTTTTTTTGAATTATTCCAGAAACCAACTCTTTTACACTGTGTAAGTGACTTTCGAGGACATGATCGATCTCAGATCGAAGATGAAGCACGAGAAACCATTAAGGAGGCTTTGAACTTCATGCGAAATCAGTTGTTTGAGGTAGTCAATGCAAAGCACCCATGTATATTCCTTTGATGATTTTTACTAGACCTGATTATGTAGCTGACTAACTATGGTTTTAGGTTCCGTTTATTGCTTTCTATCGAAAGGAACTAGTGAGCAGTGTTTTGTCTATAAACGATCTGTGGAAAGTATATGAATGGGATGAGAAATGGTGTCATTTGCAGAATAGAAAGAAGAAGGTAACAACCTTTAGTGCAATTATCTCATTACTTCTACCTTTTTGAATGAAAAACTACTTTTTTCAGCTCGTCGAATTGATGAAACGTATGCAATATTACCAAACTGAGTCACTGCAGAATTATCGTCGTATGATTTCGGATCTTGACATAATCGAGTAACTGTTCCATTATTTATTAACTTGATTTGCTTGGTATGGATTTCTCCTACTCTTCAGCTTATCCTCATTTCTCATAGAGTTCAAAACGCCGACTCTGTTGAGGCTATTGGAGATTTGTCAGCTCAATTTCATGTATATTATGGTTCGGAAGTAAGCCGGATGTTGGATTGGGAGGCAGCACAAAAGGTGAATAAAACACTATTTGATCAATGGTTGTTTCTGACTTTATCATCAGTAGTTCAGGATATTGACGAAGGAGGTGATGGAACTAATGTTCATGGGACCAGATTCCGACAAAGCAGTCGCAACGATCAATATCAAGTGAGGATTTCTTTCGTAATTTGACTCTTTTTATTTTAATACCCTTTTTCTTATTATTTATTGTGCTCTTAATTTTGATAGTTCGAATGATTTATATACGTATATGTATATGTATCACCTGTATCACCTGTCGTCCCGTTGATCGTCGAGTGACTCGAGCGGGTACCAGCAACTCTTCCATTTTTCCCTATCGCGTGCAAGAGTAGCCCAGTGGGTCCTCCTTGCTCTAGGAATTCGCTGAGCATCATATCTTTCTTCCATCGCTTTCGTGAAGAAATCGGACCAACGGGTCAGTGGTCTTCCTTTAGAGCGCTTGACGTCCCGAGGAATCCAGTCGGTAACGGCTCTCGTCCATCGGTTGTCGTTGAAGCGCATCACGTGTCCGGCCCACCTTATTTTCGATATCCTGGCGTGTAGAACGGCGTCTCTGATTTTCGATCGTTGACGTAGGTCGGAAGTTCGGATCCTTTGTCTCATTTGCGAAATACGAGATACTCCTAGCATCGACCTTTCGACTGCGCGTTCGATAACGCCAAGTGATCTTTCATCCTGCTTACGTAGCGACCAGGTTTCTGCTGCATACGTTAGGGCAGGGATAATTGTCGAGTCGAAAAGGTGGGCACGGAGTCGGATGTTCTTTGTCCTCTTCACTACATCTTCGATGCTCTTAAACGTTCCCCAAGCCGCTCGTTTCCTCCTGCTCAACTGTGGGGCTAGGTCGTTCATCATGTTGACTTCACGACCTAGATAGATGTAACTGGAGCATTCGGAAATTGTCGTTCCGTTGAGCGTGAATGGGGCATTAGAAACCCATCCGTTCCTCATGAACATTGTTTTCGTTGGATTCAGTTGAAGACCGATCTTTCCACAGGCGTTGTCGAAATCAGTCAACATTCGTTCCGCTTGGCTGATGTTTGGTGTTATGAGAACGATATCGTCAGCAAAGCGAAGATGGTTCAATTGTCGACCGTCAATTTTCACTCCCATTTCGTCCCATTCTAATGTTCGCATGACGTTTTGTAGGGTGGCAGTGAATAGTTTTGGCGATATTGTATCGCCTTGTCGAACCCCTCTTCTTACGTCAATGGTGATATTGTTGTAGAATGGAGATATTCTGGTCGTGAAATCTTTATAAAGCTCACGAAGGATCATTATGTACCGAGTAGGGACACCCTGGTTATCCAGAGCCTCTATAACCGCTTCTGTTTCCACTGAATCAAAGGTTTTCTTCAGACCGATAAAAAGTGAGACAGAGTGGTTGTTTGTACTCTCGCGAAACTTCAATGAGTCTTGTGATCGTGTGGATGTGGTCCATGGTACTAAATCCTTTTCTGAACCCTGCTTGTTTCGCATGGCTGGCTATATATGTACATATATATATATATATATATATATATATATATATATATATATATATATACATATATATACATCGAATGTTTAACGTACCATTAGCTTGCGAGTGGAGGCGCTCGAGAAGGTTATTCTGCTTATACCTCAAGGATTTAATTGATCATAAGTGATTCATATACATCGAGCGGTGGCCTTGGTGGTGTAGTGGTTACAAGCTCCTCTGATATAGGTGAAATACGAGTTCAACTCTTGCCTTGGGGCGAATGTTTTGCAACTACTCAACATTTTTGAATTATATACAGTTAACATTGTGTTACATGGTGATAAAAGCAATAATTTTGAAACGACACAATGAAGCTTTTGAGGCAAGTGTAGACTTATCAATAATCTAATATTGTATTAATTACTTGCATGCATAATCTATCTTTTTTGTATTCGTAGTTACGTGGGTTATGAGACTTACTAATATCCCGTATGTATTCAGTTGTGCGTTGATAACGGGATAGGAGAAATGGTAGCCAGATTCGGAATTACTGCTCGACAGCTTGCTGAGAATTTAGAGTGGAAAAAACACGAAATTGAACAAGATCCGGTTAGTCGACTCTTCTTGCACTTGGCATTTGAATTTTCTCTTCAATGTATGCTTTAAAAGCATCTCTAAGATGCAGCTTTGAATGTTATCACTTATATGCATTCTGTTGTTAATAGGTGGCACCTAAAGTGGCCGCTGCCGACTACACTAGCTCCTCTTTTCCCACACCGGAAGCTGTTATCGCTGGTGCAATTTATATGATGGCTCGAGAGCTGAGTCGAGAACCAGCTGTAGGGAATATCCTTCCTATTCACCTTATTTTTATCGCTTCTTTCATAAAATTCTTCATATCCTGTTCTTCTAGGCACGCGAGCGAATTCGACTGGTTTATCGTGAGAACGCGAAGCTGTATATACGTCCAACTCCAAAGGGTCGGGAGCACTTGGATGAAACAAGTCCAGTATGGAAAAAAAGGTTTTTTTCCTTCACTTACATATTCGGGTCATATTATTATTTACGTTCGATATCTGAATCTTGAGATTTGTAGTTTATTTCGACATTTGCTTTCAGATACGTGAAAGGCAAACCGGTGTCACTTTTAGAAGAAGAAGAATACTTGTATTACTACCAGGCTAAAGCTGCGGAACATCTTGATATCAAGTTCGTATTTGAGAAGGAGCTGGATGATTCCGTTGCTAGATGTTTATCTGATGTTCTGCTTGCCGAAGGACCGTACAGAGTGGTCAGTTACATTATTTGTCATATCAGTTTCTTCTTGGTAACGTTGCATTCTTTTTCTGTTTAGCCTCCAATGCTGTACTAATTTGCGCTACAGTGTTTCCTTTAAATTTTCACGGTTTTTGCAAAGCAAATCTGCTTTCGGCACATTTGCATCAGTGCTTTTGGTCTAATCACTTGATTCCCAAAATAATTGTCTTTTCAAAAATTAAACGTAAAGATCTCGACGAATAGTGCACTAACCAGTTGAGTCAACAATATTCCAAGCTGCATAGATCTCTATGGATAACATAAGCAGTAGTGACCAAAATCTCTATTTATTATTTTTTCATGATTTTTTGTTAGTTATGTATTCCAATGGATCTTTTGATTTAGATCGTTTTTTCCTTTCTGGTGTGCTTCATATTTCAGTATATCTTGCTTCTTCTTCAGGATGAATACTCAGAAGTTGTTGAGGAGTGGAATTCGATACGTGAGAAAGCGACACGAATGGCCATTGATGAAATGCTACTCCCATTTCTCGAAAAAGAGCTGGAACAAAAGTTACTAGATGAAGCCAAAGAAAGTGTACTTCTAGTACGTCGAACATAGATTTGATGTTCTCGAAGCGACAGGTTTTTTTTTTGCTAGATGATTTTTATATTATCTAGAAATGCGGCAAAGCGATGTATGAACGACTGGAGTCAGCTGCCTTTCATCCATCAGAACAGCAACTCCAAGACGAGGATGATGACGTCACACGACAGGTATCCGTTTCATAATACCTCGGCGCTTCTCCAGCTCTTATCACATATAGTTTGTAACAGTATCTGCATGGCATCGCTAAGATTTTGAACATTTCTCCGTTGCATAAGCTATAATTCGACTAATGATGGGCCAATATACTCGGGAGCCTGAGAGGTATCCAATGATTCTTGCTTATTGGATCCCCTGGCTCGACCAGCCCTCTCATATACATAAGATTTTTTGTCTTTATCGTTTTTAGACAGTAAGAGGGGTTTGCATGTATCTGATAAGGGTAAAAAATGAGGCTCAAAACTATTAGGAGAAGTACTGATAATGGGGAGTAATAGTATCGTAGTTTGATAACTTTGTTTCCTTCATATTTTTGACATTATATTGAACACTTGGCATTGGCAGAACATCGACGAATGCGACAAGTGTTTGTTTGGCTCTTCTTATTTTATGATTTTAGGGAGAAGTACGTGTGATGGCAATCGCTTATTCCACAGATTTTAACGAGGCATCGTTTGGAGCTATAGTAGATCAAGACGGTGATGTCATTGACTATTGTCGGATGGTGCACTTCACGAAACGCTCTGGTGGATTCGGCCCACAGCAGGAACTCAAAGTGAGTTGTAGTCGTTTTTGATTGACAGATAGTTTCTTATTACACAAAGAAGAAGAAGATCGACTGGGCTCTAATTGATTTCAGAGAGAATCAATGAATTTTTTCAAAACGTTTGTGGAGCGTCGACGTCCACATGTAATTGGGTTATGCGGAGAAAATTTGGATAGCATACGACTGCGTCGAGATATTGAGGAATTCTTGAATACGATGGTATCTGAAGGCGAACTCCCGCGTGCGCCACCAGTCTATATTATGGACAACGAGGCTGCAAAAGTGTACATGTTGTCAAAAGCGGCCGCTGTGAGTACTATGAAGTTATAATTAGTTTACATCTATCCAACATTTGAGAGCCACGAAGAAATTGCTAATGCGTCGACCGTTCGTGCGTACAGAATAAATATGACGAAATGAGATAAAAGCCTTTAAAGGATAGAACTCAAAACGCGGTCAATTCTTGAAGGATGCGCCACGCAGTCGACTTCATCAAGCATCGCTAGAGGTCATTTAATGCATATCTGGCCTTCACAATGACTCGTGGTAGCCCATCGGTGCATCGAATCAGTACTGCTATCCTCTAAAATAAGTCCAGTACCAATTTTCGGTTCGCGAGAAGATCTAAGACTTTAGTAAGACTTGTACACAGGATCGAGCCATCAACTACGTGTGTGTCGCAGAGCTCCTCAAACCACCAAATTAGTGTACCACATGCGCCTCTGAATAAAGATTTATTTAGAGCTGAATAGCGAAAAATACGTATAGAGACATCACTTTCCCATCATTTTTGGAGTGGTATAATGCTCGCTGAGATGTCTTTAATTATCATGATAGATGTCTCATTTAATTCATAAGAATGAATTTCAGAATTCTTTCTAGTTGACCGCCTTTAGCGATGGTAAGGTGCAATAATATACCCATTGATAAAGAGTGATGTGCAAAAACATTTGCGTCAGGTGGAAATTGAGCCCACATTTAACTCTGTCCGGGGGGCGTTTGCTAAACCATTGCACTATCGATGCCCGATTTGACAGCACGCTTTGACATCATGTTTTTGCACATCACTGTCATTGAGTTTGCATTACATTTTAGACAGAGCATTCTGGATATCCGCCGACCTTGTTGCAAGCCGTATCTTTGGCTCGCCTTATACTTGACCCATTGTGGGAATATGCTCATTTATGGAATGCCGATGAAGACATATTCTGTTTGGCTTTCCATCCTTTGCAAAATGAAGTCAGCAAAGTGGGTGGTCAATTTATTTCAAGCATCTGTAAGTTGCATTGTTCATTAGCATTGCAGGAAGATCTTAGCAATGTGTTAGCTCGTGAAATTATCAATCGTGTCAATGAGGTTGGTGTCGATGTGAACAGGTTGGTTATTTCGACCTTCGTAGCGTTGCGATGAACGCAATGTTTTTTTTTTCTGCTCCAATTTCGCTTGATTTTTAGGTGCCTGGAACATCCGCATACTGCCAATGTTCTGCAATTTGTTTGTGGTCTTGGACCCCGTAAAGCTACTCATTTGCTCAAAATGTTGAAACAACACGATCATTTGCTTGAAAGTCGAACAAAATTGGTAACACTTTGTCGTATGGGACCGAAGGTGTTCATGAACTGTGCAGGATTCATCAAAATAGACACTACAAGGGTAATTTTTGTAATTCGTTGCTATCAAATATCTATATGCTTATTCCAAATGTAATTTGAGGTTGCTGATAAAACGGACGCATATGTTGAAGTGTTAGATGGTTCCCGCGTACATCCGGAAACATATGAGTGGGCGAGGAAAATGGCTGTTGATGCTCTAGAGGTCAAGACTTTTGTGGAATTACGTTTTCATTATGAGTTTTTGCATCGTTATAAATCAGATGGCTTCTCGCTTTCAGGTGGATGACTCGGCGGATCCCACAACTGCTTTGGAAGAAATTCTACAGGCTCCTGATCGGTTGAAGGATCTAGATCTAGATGCATTCGCAGAAGAACTAAAAAGACAGGTAACGACATTATGCTGTTAGAAATGGGAACTATTGTTGGGTTTCACTAGGAGACTACGGGGACTGAAAAGTTCTTGTCTATATTGAAGAACATCTACATCAATGAATGGAAATATCATCGTTCATTTGGATTATTTTTGTCTATCATTCTTGTAATGATTGTAATTGGTTAGTATAGAAGGGGCACAGTTTTGATATCTATAAAACTGGTCACTTACGTTTCTATCGGGACGCCGTGAGCTAGTGGTTGCGATGCAGTCAACAACAACATGTTTTGGAACGCCTGGAAAGCTAGGTTATCCTCAAGACTGCAAGGACATTCGCTCAGCCAGTATTCTACGCCGTCCAAGAAGAATATGAATAAACGAGCTAAATGCTAAAAGTAGTGGGATTTGCAAAGTGAAGCAAACCACTGTGAAGACGAATTGATAAAGTGTAAAGTGTATGTAACTATCAAAAGTACTGCTTTGAAGTTATCTCATTACCTGCAAAACGGAACTGTTGCTATACGCCAAGGTTGATCATTTGGAAATTTAGTCAGGTCTGCACAATCTGTCAAGTAAGTATCCCTACCACAGACAAGCAGGTTCTTGTTAATGTCTTCGTAGGCGTGCGTCGGCGCTGCCCTTCATAGGACAACTTTTCTTATTGACGATTGCAGCGGCCTCTTGCTTCTGATGTGGCCAAATTTGTGTAGTGATGTAAGGGCTAATTAGGGCTACTGCCATGGCTTCTTATGAAAAAAAAGAAGAAGGAAAGCAATGATTTGGACTTCTTGACTTGACCAGATAAGTGAAGTTTATGTGAGATAAAAATATGTGACAATCCATTCTTGACGTCCAACAGATGTACTGTTAGACGACGACTTGGGATGGCCAGATTGATAGTGTTCAAGTACTATTCAATTGGGCATGCGAAAGCTGTAATGTTCTTTGAGATTTGTGATCCCGGAGTGCAAGCGAGCGAACTTTGTCATTTGAGAGATAAAATGTGAAGTTGGAAAGTAGAAGTGGTACAACGGCGGCCATTGACAGTTGAACAGCTGAACTCGAATAAGGGATGGTTAACCAGAACGCCCTTAATCCTTCTTGAGACTTCTTTTGTCGTGTAATGGTATAGCTCAAAAAAGTAGATTTTTTTCGTGTACCACAGTTGGAATCCATTCCAGTTGCTTGTTGCTTTAGACATTAAGCAAGGTTTTGCTGCAAGCTTTTCTACACTTGGGCAGTGGTTTTTTCACTTCAAAGCTACTGAGATAATTATCAGAGCAGCTAGGACGCTCGTCGTACTTGTTTGTTCTATCACTACTGTATAAATCGTTTATTCAGGGCTTCGGCGAGAAAAAGGCGACTCTTTATGATATTTCAGCTGAGTTAAATCATCGCTACAAGGATCAGCGGAGACCATTTACTCCGTTGTCTGATCAGGCAAGTTTGAAGAAACCCAGATTGTAATCTTAACATTAAGATTGTGAGAACTTACAGGAATTGTTTACTTTGCTAACTAAAGAGTCGAAAGAGTCATTGGTGGAGGAGAAACGAGTTTGTGGAGTTGTCATTGGCGTTCAGTTCAAAAAGATTCCTGACGATCAACGAGCATCCTATTTATCCGGACAGGAACATATGGTAATCAGACTCTTCAATCACAGTGTCGTTCCTCTTATTTCTATACACCTTTTTTGCCTTTTTTCAGCAACGGATCGAAGAATCGGAATTTTGGGAGTGTTCGTTTTGTCGAATGCCTATTACGTCCTCAAAACTTTATGAGCATCTAGAAATAAAAGTGGGTTGTTTGTTGATGATGAGAGCAATCAGTATGATTGACGTCAATCGTCTCTAATGAATGTTTCTGGCTTATACATGGTCAAAAGTTATCGCACTTTTCAGCTTGAGAGGAGCATGTCTCATAGCATAAAGATGTTTATACTGAAATAAGAAATCATAAGTTTACAAGTCTTTACCGCCAATATTTCTGTTTTTTTGACTTATTCGGCTATTTTTTATTCTGTGGTTAGTATGTATGATTTTTTATTAGAATTCAAAGATAGCGCATCTTTTTGCTTTATCTTAGGTTCTTTTTCAAACAACGAATCGCTGAGACAGAGGATTTTCCCTGAGATTTCAATGTATCACATAACGTCCTTGAATGCGTCATTAATGTCGATAGGTTATCGGTTGTCGTCCATGTATTAATTTTTCTAAAACTTCAACATCGTCACCTTTTATGTGATAACTAGATTTTTGAATTACAAACATCAATTAAAAGCTGAGTGAGCATTTTGGGTAATCCGTGTTTACCTTCCAGGCGACTGCATAAAATTTTTTTTTGGATATTTCAGTCTTTGGATCGCATCTTTTTTGGATAAAGTTTCCAAGTCTGTAGTTGTTGAAAACTGGAGTTGTTGAAAGCAGATCAAATCTGTCGCAAAATAGCACCCGCTCGTTATTTCTTGAAGTGATCATGTAATAGATAGATAGTCTCCCAAATTAACCCACCATGTCTTAATAGTACAATGTATGCATTTCAGGATCCGCGTAGAGGTGGTTGTCCTGGCATACCTGTCGGTATTCGAGTAAGACTGGACAATGGTGTGTGTGGTTTCATTCCTAACAAAATGATTTCGGATAAACCGGAATCGTTTAGGAACCCTCTTGAACGAGTAAAGGTTTGTTAACTTATTGCCGTACTTAGCCTATCTGTCGCTTATCACTACTCTCCTATTTTTCAGGTGAATCAACCTATATATTGTCGAATTATCAAATTGGAGCCAGAAAAGTTTTCCTGTCTTTTGTCATGTCGCACATCTGATCTCAACAAAGAGACTAGGGTTGATCATGATAGATATTGGGATTACGAGGCTGCGAAAGAGGATATTGAGAAGGACCGCAGTGCGAAAATCATGAAGGTATTCGAAAACTTTCTGAGTTTTTGTTTCTATTCTCTCAAGGGGCCTTATTTTAGGCTGAATCAAATTTTACGCATCGGCAAATAGTACACCCACAATTTCATAACGTCAGCTACAGAGAAGCGCAAAGGATGCTCAATGCGAAGCCTACTGTAAGTTCCATGCATGTCCCGTTTAATCTTCTCTAATCTGTTTTATCTGGCTCATATAATATTGAAGACTAAATATAACATGAGATACTACTTTGGACAAAATCTCTTATAACTTTATCATTAATTTCTGTTATGAATTTAGAGCCTAGAGATTACTCTTTCATTGTTGTTGGAACCAATCCTTGAAAAATTTGCAAGGAATCCATCTTGGCTGCCCTTCTTTTATCCTAAGGGGAAAGCATAGTGGGTCAAATGAAATGGGCATGTAGCGGCGTAGTGGCGATGGTGGTATTGCCAACAGGGCATCAGTTCAAAGCTTCATCGGGCTCGTCAGACATCGTATGGCTCAGATATCAGTCTACGGTAGCGTAACATGCCTATGTTGCCAAATATGTGATTACGAACCGCGGTTATCTTGATTAATTAGGTTGAGGGAAAAGTTCCTTAACATACGCTGAAAATTTAAAGTTTTTCCATAAATTTATTAAAGACAGCAATAGTTATTCTACAAAATAAAGATCACACCTATCCACGATCTTCTGCCAACGAGCTGCAAGCTTCCGGATTTGCCCGGAATTGCCGTTCGTTGAGCTTTCATTCAAAAACTCCTGATATGCCTCTTAAACTTGATAAAATGTCTCGAATCGTTGTCCACACAGGAATATTCCATTGCGGCAGAAAGGTCCTAATCGAGCGGCGCAGCATTGGACTGTAGGCTGGGTGCGCCAAGACCTCGACTCCCTCCAGTTCATCGAACTTTTCCTTAGTCTTTGCGGTGCGAGATTTGCCACTGCCTTGCTGAAATAGTGTAAGATTTCGACGAATCAATGTTGGGTACGTTTCTTTCAATGTTGACTCGATCTATCTGCGGGATTTTCTTTTGAAAATATTACTGAGATATTCCCATGAACTTACAATAACCGATACCGGGTGAAACTAACATAAAATGTGGATTTTTCGCGGCTGTTAAGGAACGTTTTCCTCAACCTAGTAGCTTGAAGAAGACCGTGGGTGCTCCATAAGAACCCACAATCAATAATTGACTATTTCGCACATAGAAATGTCGTATGACATCTGTGAAGCGCCATTTGATTTTATGTTATATAGAATATCAAGTATGCTCTGCTAAGAAGGCACACTTATCAGGTTGTAAAGGAAAATTTTGGGGAACTTGTACAAATTTGAAAATCTGCCTATGAATTTCAAGTAAAAACAACGATAACTAATCTTCAAAATGAAGGCCATCGTTTTCGCCGACTTTCTGTCATCGGTCCATCAAGTTTGGAATCTGGTCGAAGTATCCGGATCTGGTCAACCTACTACCAAAAAGCCAAAGACTAGTTTGATCAACTGGACGGAGTCGAAGTTCTGCCGTATCTCAGCTACAGTCCAGATTGCGCTCCATAAGGATTTGGTCTTTTCCGATCAATGCAACACTAATTGAAGGGTCACCGATTTGAATCGTTCGATGACGTTGAAGAAGCATGTCAATAGTTCTTGATTCAAATTCGAATGAATGATACCTTGACTAGATCCGAAATTGGCGGACCGATGGCAGAAAGTTGTAGAGAACGATGACCTTTATTCTGATGAATAGTCATCATAGTTTTTCTTTGGAATTCATGCATAAGTTTTTAATTTACAAGTGCCTCAGAACTTTATCTCCAGCCTGTTATAATTTACCCGTCTGAAATGTTCGAATGAATTCCGGTGATTTTGGTTCTTTTTTAACTACTAGTAACTTCACGTTTCCTACAAGCTTCAGTGAGGAAATAGAAGTAGAGTAGTAGAAGACTACAAGTATCAGAATAATCGCCATGCTTAATATTATTTCATCATTACATGTCAGCTGTGCGCAAAACACAAGTCAAAACTTGGCTTGACAACTGATCGATATATTCCGCGTTAGAAGACCATATTCTGCGTTATCCTTTAGGAAATTCACCTTTAGACTCAATGTGAATCACTCTTGTTTCCAGTGCATTCATTGTTCTGAGTGTTTTACGAGTTTCTAGGAAATCGATCATAAAGAAGTCAAGCAAATCATTAGGTTTATGGCTCTTTTTTCAGGGTGATATTGTGATTCGACCATCAGCGAAGTCAACGAATAGGTTGACAATTTCTTGGAAAGTGACGGGTGGGGTTGTGGCAAACATTGATGTGGAAGAGCACGACAAAGATGATCCGACTGAATTAGGTCGTCGACTTACTGTCATGTGAGTTTTTTGATTCAGCAGACTTTAATAGGTATTTATGAGATATTTGCCTTTCGTTAACATGTTGCTGAATGCCACTTCCTAGGGGTGAAGAGTTTGATGATCTTGATGAAGCAATTGCGCGGTTTCTATATCCAATGGCTGATCTCTGCAGGGACGTAATGTCTCACAAGGTTAGTTAAACTGCGCTGCCATTACTCGATAAACTCAGGTTCATGCTTGTCTTCGCGATTTTGTGCTGAAATGTCTTTTTTATATCTTCAAAATAATAAGACAGTGTGACAGCTATGTGATATAAGAAGGTAGTGCTTCAAGATCAACAACAAGTGTGATAAACACTGAGACTTCTACTGCTTGCACTGCTTTCAGTATTACATGGAAGGTGTTTTTTCTGAGGAACGAGAAAAAATCGATGTGAAACTTCGTGAAGATAAACGAGCAGTTCCAGGTAGAATTCCGTAAGTTTGTTTGATTTCTTCTCAAATTTGTTTACACTGCTTTTTTCTTAATTCTAACACTTAGATATACGTTAACCGCATCACGCACGTATCCAGCTAAGTTTGTTTTGTCTTATTTGGCAAGAATAAAACCATGTCACGAGTACATATCTGGTAAGTTTTGTCAGATGTTTCATTATGCCTACCATTTTTGTCCTTGTCATAAGATGATTCTCAAGAACTGTTTCTATTTTCCAGTAACTAGCGAAGGACTGAAGTTTAGACAAAGATTTTTTTCCTTCTCTTGATTCATTACTTGCATGGTTCAAGGTCCATTTCCGCGAACCTCCACCTGGGTTAAACTGTAAGTTTTGACGGGTATTCATTTGAC
The DNA here is from genome assembly GCA_019055375.1 of Parelaphostrongylus tenuis. NCBI lineage: Eukaryota > Metazoa > Nematoda > Chromadorea > Rhabditida > Metastrongylidae > Parelaphostrongylus > Parelaphostrongylus tenuis. Next base: position 226,550 of record JAHQIW010005797.1, read on the forward strand.
GTATTTCCAACAGTCATATGTTCTATTGAAATTCTAATGTCATTCATAATGTTGTTCGAAAATGCGATACCAGGTCATTAATATAATGTCAATGAACCATTTAAGTATTGGGCTGAAATTTCTGTAAGTACAACCATACATCTACGGTTTATAAAAATCTGATGCTGGTCAGGTCACATTAGATTATGATAGTCTTCTTTTGAATGTGTGTGAAAGTTCTGCGTTAATTGCTAGTGTTCTTTTACGAAATGTACGTTTTGTCCCTTGTTGTGATATCGGAGTGTGAACTTTTTGTCAACGTTTATGCTATATAGGTTTTCACGAAGCGATCTTATTTCCTGTTTCCTTAAACTGTACAATGTAGTACTGAGTAGTGTTTTACTACTCGATAATGGTCATAGGAGTCATGAAATGCTTATATTTCAATTTCATTTATGTGCTCCCACGATATGTGTTAGCTAAAATAATCTCGCTGCATGCATAAGATAGTACGATGATCTGCTCTTCTCTTTCAGCTCAACATCGTCGATAAATTTCTACTATTAATCCGTAGCCTTTTCCTGGAAGCAAGGGATCTTCAGCTTCTTCTTTGCAGTTGCTATGTTTGCAAAGCAACTCATGTAAGCAGTTGTGTCGACTTCATTGGAATATCTCGGTTCACGAATATTAATTATTAATAACTATTGAATAAATTGTTACACTATAACATATGTTACTAACTGTACTGTTATTACTGTTGCTATTATAATCAAATATTGTTGAGTGATACGAAGAACTTTAAACGTCGAACCCCATGCAACGTTCAAAGTTTTGCACGTCACTCACCAATTTTGGATATAATAGGTTATGTAAAAAGTTCGTACTATTTTGGTTTTTTGATGTTTTTGCAATGAAGTTGCATGATTTTGGTATTCTTCAATTTTGCATTTTCTTACGAACATTTTGATATACATCTTGCCTTTACTTGCTTTTAAAGTGGAGCTGTTTCGGGAACGAATTTTCTTACTACTCATGCACGAGAGGTGCGTAGGGGAAAATTATAACAAAACGGCGTGCCATACGCGCATAAGTTGCAAGCGAATTTGTTTCCAAGAGAGCTCTATCTTGAAGCAAGTATAGGCATTTTGTATACCAAAATGTTCACGAGAAAATGCGCATTTGAACGACACAAAAATCATGCACTTTCATTGTCCAAACATTGCGAAAACATTAAAAACTAGCAAATTAGCGCGAAGTTTTTATACAACGTATTATCTGCGCACATATTTTCAGCATCATGCCACCTGCTAAAAGCGGTTAATAAATAGAATTTTAATCGATAATACATAATGCTGTTATTGTTACTATATCATTACTGTTCATTGTTAATGAAGCACCGATTATTATCAGTCCGAATCATTTACACATTTTGATCGACATGAAGAATGTTCTGATCAAACAGTCCTCTGAATTCTGCCCATCAGAGGATGTATCTTGTTGGTTCGTAACTTCGTATACTTAAGTGTTTTTCTTGATGAGCAGACAGCAATTTTGTTGATTGTAGAGTTTTGTGAATGATAGGTAGAGCGTCCGCACAGTAGATGGGGTGATGGGTTATGTAAACAAATAAATAAATGGTACAATGTAGGACTTGTCGTTATGCGATTTTGATGTGTTCACACTTAGGGGCTGGCTCTAGTACGTCAGCGTTTACATGTGGTCGACGTAGTAAGTGACGTGAGTGGATATACACTCAGTTTTCTTTTAGCCGTTTATTTTGCCGTGAACAGGTTTTTTTTTTTGCATTTTTTGTAATGTCGTCGTTATCGAATGTGGATTATAAAATTGGGTGATGGCTCTGGAAATCCATTCTCCATAGTTAGTTAATAATTTGTAACAAGGAAACTGAAGTTGTTGAGGAATTCGTTTTGCGGGAGAGGAATTTCATGATATGTATGGGAGAAAATGCTGGCGCATTACTTGTGAAAGTATCGACAAAATCGACCACGAATTGTTGAAAGCATTGTTATTGCGAAAAAGATCTTTTCGCCATAAATAAAGAATAAAGCTCCGCATGTGAGTGGAACTATTCGAAACGATCAGTAAATTCTTGATTTGATCTGTATATCATAGATTGACCCTCTACAATATATAGCAATATCTTTTTATTCAACTGTTTTTGAGTCCTCGCCTAGAATTCGATATAATCTGATAGCATATTTTTAAGTTTTGAAAGGCCTGGTATGGGATTTCAAGTGCTGGAGGTACGTTTTGGCTTTCATGTCGAGCGTCTTCCAGAAGCACATGCCTTTAGCTTCGATCGAGCCTCTACACAACTAAAAGTCGCGTTAATTGCTCGATGGCTGGCAAGACACATATGGCAATATTTTTATTCAACATGCTCGGCGCCGATACGCTTAGTTGTAGAAGGTGGGCTGAACCCAAGGCGTTGTGCCACAGGTGAGACTTGATAGGAAGCCGAAACATACATCTAGCACTAGAAGTGCCATACCACATCTCTGAAGGTCGCAAAATAGCATAGAATGTCATCTCTGCCAATTTAATAGGATTTTAGAAGGGAAGCTATTGCACCGGTATATGTCTGTCTTTTCTCAGATGATTCAAACGCACGTGATTCCATACGGCTATAAAAGAAGTCGGAGTTAAGGACATGTTTTTCTACTTTTCTTGACATGGTGACTGCCTCATAATGCCCGAGAACGGTCATTCGTTCCGTAGTTCCTTTTATTCCGCGTGGCCCACTGATGCTTGACGCAATTCGACTCAGATACGGTACGTCCCAGCCTGGCTATCCTCGAGATTGCAAAGAGATGTGATAAAGAAGACAAATCCTCGATCAAGCAATGGACGCGAGGAAACGATTGAACGCTAGGACTATACTGGAATTCAGTGTAAAAAAAACCCGAAACGGATTTAATAAGTAGACAAGTAAAGAAGTTGTAAACGCGCAGCGAATGTTTTCGTATTTTCTATCAACGTCGGCGAGAAGGTAACACTCCACGTTGGAGCTACGATTTATATTTTTGAATAAACTTAAATAAGAAAGTATAGTTGTAAACTAGGAGTTATGCAAGTCTTGTAGACACCTTGCTTAGTCGACGCAAGCTTAGTATAGCAGTGGTGGTAATAGCAGTTAGATGGCTGACGTTTCGATGACTTTGCCTTATTCAGATGTTGAACGTATGTTGTAATGGGCTATTTGAACTATTGGATTACTTTAATACAACGTACCACCAAACCTCATAAAAAATGAAGTTGCCGACCGTTAACTATTGAGCTACTATCATTGCTACTAATACTGCTACTACTACCACTAATACTAACATCACATCGGCTGAGCACGATGTCTGCAAAATTTGCGTATACTAAGTATTGATGCCGAAGTTCAAAGAGGGCAGGCCTTGTGAGTGAAAACTACGAGTTGTAACTCGAACCTATTTTTGCAAACTAGAACTTCCTGATTATACTGAAATGCTGTGTTGTGATCGGTTTATTTTCGTCGACAACTTTTGTTATCGATATTGCTGAATTCAGTTTACTCGTAGCCGTTCTCAGCAAGGACTGGTAGAAAAAGGAAATTTATGACCATGATTGCTCACGCTACAACAAGAGCATCTCTAACCTGTAACTTACGAAGGCTTTTTATTGGAATTAGTGGTTTTTGAATGTTGCTCTAGTTCCATGATCTGTAAAATTTGAATGAACATCGTATTTCACGCATTATATGACTCTAAATCTAATAGATTTACTACTCACATCATCAAAATTCAGTTCTAGTTGTGTTGTAGCTTACACAATTAAGGTTTATTTACGTGCCTTTGCTCGTAACCAAAGACTAGAAAATCCAATCAAACGAATTCCAATAATCATAGAGAAAAGAATTATCACGTTAATCCACATGTTCTGTGGTGAGAAACTGAGCCGTCTTATTACATCAGATCCATTCCTATAGCATCCCATGAGTCGGTCACAGCCTAAAAACGAATTTACGGGGTTAATTGAATGTGATGGGTAGATTTCTCATTTTCGAATGTGCATATAGATTCTATCTTGAAACTCTGAGGATCATTTGAGTCAAAAACTGTCAAGTTGTCAGCTTTACCATTCATGATCTCATTACTGTAAATTTTTTATCGTAAGTTTCACAATTTCCCCCAATCACCATGGTGATTTATTCTGAATCTTTTATTCAAAATCTCACTTCTTTTTGCTTCAATTACTCGTCATGATTTTAACGCAACACTAATGACAAGTGACTATGACAGCGAAGAATTCAAACTGTCCTACGATCTAACGTTTTTAGAAATTGGGCGAGGTAGGTATAATTTCTTCAAAGGCGTTGGCTGTCCTTTTGGCGACTTCGCCTTCTTCAGAGTGTGAATAGACTTATACGGTACTATGTCTCATTACTCAATCAACATCTCCCATATCTACTGAAAATGTAATTTAATCTCAATCGATTTTGTTTGCCTATCAAAGAAAGCCTCCCGTCTGATTTCTTATGCGGGTAAGGTTACCAGTGTGTTGCCATACATTATAGTCAATGAATCTTAAACTAGAAAATAAGTCTCAGACCAGGCGCCATATCATGTGTAGTGTCCAAACAATCTCCCGTTTTAGATTCTTAGTACTTTGAATTTATTCCAGAGAACCCTGAGGGTTTTCCGCTTCGGCGTTTTGGATTCATGTCGCGGTTTCTCACTACCACCTCTAGGTCGTCACCGCCTCTCTCCTTATGTGTACCGAAAGGAGTACTTGCTTGACTCTTTGATCTTCCATGTCCTTGTTCTTTTATGCGAACACCCATTGGGATACCCTTGTCGCTCGTGCATTCATTATAGCATGTCTTACAAGAGATTAGATGTATTGTTGTCTGAGATCATGTATTCAGTAACGGAAGAAACGGAAACTCTTCTCTCATATTTTCTTATAAGTAGGTAATTGACGTAACTGACGCAAACGTTTTTGCACACCACTCTACATCATGAGGTTTATAGAAACATCATAAACTGCAATAGGCGGTCAGATAAAATGATTTCGGTAGATAATTGAGCTGATCGTTGCATTGCACTTTCATTAGATAAGGAAAAGGTTGAATGAATATGTGAACAACGGAATATAATATTTCGCATGATTTAGTACGTCTAGGCTGTAAGTAAGGCAAACCTGACAAAATGTCAACCATTATTCTTCGAAGACGACGTATCAACCTCGTGCAAGTCTTCAAAGAGAATAATTTGCGGGAAAATTTTCTTTTGCACAGTGAACTTTTAATTTATTACAGTGAAGAGTCTTTGAATTTTTGATATTAAAATGGGAATTGATTGTTCCAATGACTGCTTGAAAAAGTGGTATGATGTGCAATGAAGAAGAAAAGTGTTTGGAATAAGTAATCTCTCCCAGTGTTCTGACTGTGTAAACATAAGTCTGAAAGAGCTTTGAGTTACCAGATATTGTGTCCACATGACTCCATTCGTTGACTACCAAACTCTCAAAAGCATAGCCGAAATAAGAAAGAAACTTGAATGGATAGAAATAAATGGGCAATGATGCTTGATTGATGAAAAAACCTGAAATAACGTAATCAATACAGATATGGTGATCGAACACAAAGATAATCCAAACTGTTTGTAACTAAGGCTTGATCAGACGAAGGGTTTCTCAAGAGATTTAATAAGGATGAAAGTATGGAATAAAATCACTCACCACCGAAGGCCATCATTGGTACTACAAAAATAGGTAGCACGGCTGTAGCTGTAGAGACTTTACCAAAAATGCATCCCGCAGTGTATCCTGAAATTGCTTAGTACTCAAACGGCTTAGTGGGAACTTAGTACTTAGATGGTTTAGTACTGGCCCAGCACCTAGTACTCTAATCCTGAGCATTTTCTTACTACATGCACGCAGTTCTAAAGATATACGGCATAGAACCCAAAAAACACCATTTCTTCTATAGGTTTTACCAACAAACTTCGGATGGAAATCAATCGTTCCGGTATAGACCTCATACTGGCTCATCACAGATTCAAAGCTCATAGTTCGTAATTTCTCGCAGTCCAGACGTTCACTTATGTTACTTCGAAATGCATGGAGTAAGAAAAATCTTATGAGTGTTTTACCTTTTCAGCTGGTTTTTGTTGAGAATTTTTTCAAATGAGGGCCTGGGTTTTGAACATGCTGAAACCAGTATTGAGGATTAAGTTGAAAAAATTTTGTGTTACTGAGGACGATAGGATGACACTGCACACTTATAACGACTTTCTAAGTACCATCACTACAAAACAGTTTTATTTATTCCTTCAGTCATTATTTTGAATAGACTGATGACGTTGAAATGTCTACAGTAGTACCAGTAATGGATGATGGAATGGTTTTAGGACAATTACTTTAGCCAAACAAACCAATAGAAATGGCAGTGTTCTGAACAAGTATGCCAATGAGTAGATAGAAGACGAACGCATCCCAAAGCGGAATCAGCCTAGACATCCAGTAGAGAATCGACGCAAACACCAAAGATGCGAGCGTATAATTCGGTAACTAAAAAAAAAAGCAGACGTAACCAGACATTCTCTATCTTCAGGATTTTTCCTCTAAATTTTAGAAGGAAGTGGAAAGAGGAAAGTATCAGATATTGTTCTATTAACGAAAAAACGAAGTTTTTCATTATATACTTGGCATGTCCCAAGTTAGCAAAGCACTTGCGAGTAATTTAGCGCGTAACGAGCCGTCGAATCATGGCGCTGTCATCGGAATCAGCATCGACAAATCAGCAAACAAATCAGTTACGTAAACGTCATCCATTTCGATGCGATGAACTAGTTCCTTGATATTTCTGTCATTTTTTCGACTCAAAAATGGGAAATGATTCAAAAAAGTTAAGGGATTACGAGGAAGATTTAACACTTTGGCGTCCACCGTTGTTAGGCAGGGGTCGTCGCGCCATCGCGTTCGCGACACTCGCTAGACAGGGCATATGCGTCTCTGCGCGAAACTGTCGTTGTGTTTGCGCTCCGTTGCGCGCCTTCAATCCACGCCGCTGTCTTGGTAGGTGACTGAGACCGTGGGAAAAATGAGAGTGACAGGAAAGGCAGAGGAGAGTACGCCCTGGGCGTGGACAACCACTTACTAAGAAGCTGTCACTATCACTATCACTAGCACCATCATTTTCACTACCACTAATACTATCATTGTTACTATCACTACCATCATCACTATCACTACCACTATCATCACTATCACTATCATCATTATCACTTTAGTCATTATCAATATCATTATCACCATCATCGTTATCACTAATCACTATCACTGTCATCATTACCACTGTTATCATTATCACTATTATTGTCATCATCATCGTTATCACTACCATCACTACCACTATCACCACTATCACTATGATCACCATCACTACCATCATTGTCATCATCATCATTATCACTTTGACTATCGTTATCACTACAATTATTATTATCACTTTCACTACCGTTATCGTTATCACTATCATTAATATCATCACAATTACTATCGAATGAAAGTTTGATCCATTTTACCACCTACAAGTTCGACTGTTAGTCAATGCATTCTCTATGCATTGAATGGAATGCACTGTGTAAGTGCCTTTATCAGATCTCACAAAGAGCTCAAAAGGGTGGCAATTATTATCACTTTCGTAATTATTAGCATTATGGAAAGCTCAATCATTATCACTATCATAGTCATTTTCATTATGTTATCATTTAACGATATAGTCTTGTCGTTGGAACATAAGAAATGCAGATGAAATATGAAAGATATAGATGTTCTCTTTACTGAGAATATCTCTGTAGCGTTTTTAGATGAAATTCCATGATTTCATAATGAAAATGCTCTCGTAGAACCATCTGGGGTCTATCATGCTGTTTAAAGTCTGCCTTCTCAAGAGATTCGCCGCCTTCCTCACGGGACACGACGCTGCCATTACAGTAACCGAAGAGATCTGGCGTCACGCGGTGTGAGACGAAACGTCTCACGAGGTCCTCAGAGTGTTGAGAACCATAATTACCGTGTCTACGCACACTTCAGTGCGTGTGAGGTACGCTATTTGTAAACTGCATCAAACCTATGTAAACATCGGTTTTATCTCTCATTGTCCCTGCTCTTTTCTGTCTTTTTGTATCTTCTCACTGTTTCAAAAGCCACATGTGATAAGTTATGAAGTCAGATATCGAACTGCACGAGTAAGAAAGGATACAAAAGAGCAGTGCTTGCAATCTTACAATCAAGATGACGCATCCAATCTTATCATTAAATCAGCGATCTCATTTCTACTCTAGTTATATATAGGAAACAACGTTGTAGCCTTTCATTTTCTCTAGAATGATCTACTGATGCACAAAAAAAGAGTGGCTACGCCTTTTTTAGCTTTTTGACAAGAACAGAACTGTGCAATACACACAAATACTTCAGAAATATTTACAAGAATTGTGAGATACGGGTAAAACTTGGAAACCGATGCATGTGTAGTGGGACTTCAACCACGACTAATCTTTCTAGAGGTCCCGCGCCCCGTACTGAACTAAGTGGACCCTGGTCCTGCCCTTCTCTTAGCCTTGTTTTCATTATAAACATTCTTGCGGTTATACTACTCATCGTATTCCGCCATTAAAAAACGACTTAGGCAGCAATAAGTTAAAATTGTGACTTTTAAAACAAGTAATAAAGTTAACATCTTAACTTCAAAATAAATTAGCGACTATCTACTTCCCCAATCATACTAAGCAAACCAAGATTAATTACGAAGAATATTGAATACAATTATAAAAGTTACTGGCTGCTATAACAGCACAAGTTATTCATAGAAACGTGAACTCGGAATAAAAAAAAACTCTTGAGATTTCAAAAAACAAAAACCCGACCTCTGCCAGATTCTTGGCAAAAAAGTACGCGCTGACACTGTAGAGGCCGGAATCGAATTCACGATTGAATGTGTGGATCTCAGAACAGAAATGCTGAAATCACTAAGTCCTGTAAGGATTAAACGCCGGTTCACTTGTCTAAATAGTTTTTCATGTCTGAAAACGAAATTTTTGCAATATCTCTTATTATTATTTCTTTAGGTATTTGGATATTTATGGAATTATTTCTTCAGGGTAAAGAGCCAATATCAAAACTAAGTAGTCACAGCTGTATTGAAATACAGGATTCTGTGACCGAATTTTCAGACCTGTGCCTCCAGGAAACTAAACTATTACTTCAAGTTCCTCCAGGACTACCTTTCAAAATCTCTAACTTTGAAGTACTTTATCACAAATGTTCAGCAAATGTCCAAAACTCAAGAACGCCTTTGTTCTTTGTAGACAAACAAATGTATAACTCAGAACAGTTCTTTAATTTTATTGCTTTTTTATAATGATATGATGATATCATAAAGAACAGATGTGGCGCAGTGGCTAAGGTGGTCTGTGTCACGCAAGGCCGATGGTTTGATCCCGGTTCGTGGCACATCAAGAATTCTATACCTCCGGGATCGGTAAATTAGTATCAGGGTTGTCTGGGAGGATGAGCAACAGTGGCTCGACTGCTGCCACCTTCTTATACGTTCTATAAAAGCAATAAAAATAAAGAATTAATTTAGATTCTCCTTCAACCAGCTGTTTTCAAACCTTGCTATAAACATCCAGCAAAGTCTGTGAGAATGTTTTGAACTATACGAGGTTGATACGTCAGTGGCTTGTGCACGTTTCAGCGTTATAGTGAGATTTAAGAACAGTTGATTAGAAGGTATCTCTACATGCTCACTACCAACCGTAAGCCTGCGATTGAAAAAATGTGATAACCACAATTTCATCTGCTATCACCATAAACACGTCACCCATCCCTGATATAAAGTACGATTGACGTGTCGGGCGTGTGGCTCCTATGAACGGCCAATACCGCCGAAGCGTAATAGGCCACTGACGTATCAACTTCGAAAGGCCTAAAAGATTCTCACGGACTATCACCTGTATCACATGTCGTCTCGTTGATCGTCGAGTGACTCGAGCGCGTACCACCAACACCTCCATTTTTCCTTATCGTGTGCAAGAGTAGCCCAGTGGGTCCTTGCTCTAGAATTCGCTGAGCATCATATCTTTCTTCTATGCCTTTCGTGAAGAAATCGGACCACCGCTTCGGTGGTCTTCCTTTAGAGCGCTTGACGTCCCGAGGAATCCAGTCGGTAACGGCTCTCATCCATCGGTTGTCGTTGAAGCGCATCACGTGTCCAGCCCACCCAATTTTTGACATCCCGGCTAGTAGAACGGCGTATTTGATCTTCGTTTGCTGACGTAGGTCGGAACTTCAGATCTTTTCTCTCATTTGCGAGATACGGGATACCCTTAGCATCGACCTTTCGACTGCGCGTTCGATAACGCCAAGTGATTTTTCATCCTGCTTACGTAACGACCAGGTTTTAGCTGCATACGTTAGGGCAGGGATAATTGTTAAGTCGAAAAATTAAGCACGAAGTCGGATGTTCTTTGCCCTCTTCACTACATCTTCGATGCTCTTAAACGTTCCCCATAGCGCTCGAATTCTCTTGCTCAACTCTGGGGCTAGGTCGTTCATCATGTTGATTTCACGACCTAGGCGACGTAACTGGAGTATTCGGAAATTTTCATTCCGTCAAGCATGAATGGGGCATTCAAAACCCGTCCGTTCCTCATAGAAACGTTTTCATTAGAATTAGTTGAAGACCAGTCTTTCCACAGGCGTTATCGAAATCAGTCAACATTCGTTCCGCTTGGCTGATGTTTGGTGTTATGAGAACGATATTGTCAGCAAAACGAAGATGGTTTAAATGTTGACCGTTGATTTTCACTCCCAAATCGTTCCATTCTAATGTTCGCATGACGTTTTGTAGGGTGGCAGTGAATAGTTTTGGCGAAATTGTATTGCCTTGTCGAACCCCTCTTTTTACGTCAATGGTGATAATGTTGTAGAATGGAGATATTTTGGTCGTGAAATCTTTATAAAGCTCACGAAGGATCACTATGTACCGAGTAGGGACGCCCTGGTTATCCAGAGCCTCTATAACCGCTTCAGTTTCCACTGAATCAAAAGCTTTCTTCAGTTCGATGAAAGTGAGGCAGAGCGGTATTTTGTACTCTCGTGGAACTTCGATGACTTTGTGATTGTGTGGATTTGGTCTATGGTACTAAATTTTTTAAATGTAACGGACTATGTGGACTATACATATTGAATAACTATTACATAACTGGGTTTAATGCCAATTTGTGCTTACCTGACCGAACCCATTAAAGGGTGATTGCTGACAACTGCGCTAGGTCATATCGAAGGAAGACTGGCAGCAGAGCAGTGACGATGGTAGTGTATGGTGGCACGCGCCCCGGCATGGGTAAAACACTGGTTCAACTTCCGCGTGATGTTGAATGTGTTGCATACCTTTCAATACTCTTGAACTGATATAAGTAAAAGAGTATATTTGATTCAACTATGCCGGAAGCTTTGTTCCATGTTACCAATCCATTTTCCATGAAGGTTTACCACTAACTGTGTGACACGTTCGTATTGGAGGATGATCCTCCATGCAGCAGACAAGTTGAGAAAGAAATTGCCACTTTCATCCGGAAGTTGAGCTAGGAATAAACCAGTGATAGGAAGCATTTTAGTGCGCTCTGTTGGGAGTCCTTCCTACTATCCACAAAGGCTGGCGATTACTTGTGAAGAAGAATCAAGAGGGCCCGAACATAGGTAGCTTCAGAACTCATTGAAAATGTTCACTTACTTGAGAGGAAATTGATTAGTCACATGAGAAATATGATAAAAACCAGTGAAGATTTCTTTTTTTTGTTTAGAAAATTGAATTAGTTTCAAATGTTCTACAAAGTTGTGAAGAAAAATATTCCATGAGAGCACTCAATAAGAACCAGTAACTTAATATTGGTCAGTCGCATGATTCTTTTGCACTATTGTTCTACTCACTAATTTTCTGTTTCGAACTTCGTTACTGCCGAAAGGCTATGTATGGTGGAGAATAGATCAGTAGCCTCAGCCACTGCACCGTAGCACATCGCTCGCCATTCAAATGAAATGGGCTATCGCAAAGTATTATCTTGATAGACACCTCATGCATTAACCGAACACGACCGGGCTGCACATGTGAATATCTGCGAACTTGCTGAACCACACAGGCAAGACTTTCTCAAATATTCATCATGGAGATGAGTTTTCAGTCTTCCACGAGAATAGTACACCCCACTCCGACTGGCTGTATCTTGACTGGGACCCGGCAACTCAAGAAAAGCCCAATTTTCATGTTGTAAGATTCTGCTGTAGGTTTTGTGAAATTGGCAGAAAAGATGTTTTGAGAACTGCTTGACAAAGGAGACATCAATGCCAACTTCTACGGAAACAACTCCAAAAATTAAAAACAGCAGCGCAGAAGCACACGAAACGACTTCCGCCCTCTTTGGGATAACCCTTGATCCAGCACATTGCAAAGCCGATTCGCTACGTGGATAATTTGGGGTAAACCACGGTACAAAAGTCCACCGCCTAATATGGTTTCATCGGACTGATGTCTCTTCCGCGCACTGGAGCGGTATTTTCGGGATGAAAACCACCGACTATTTTGATCGTCAACCTTCACTCTTTTCGAGAGGAAGGCATTCAATATTTGCCCAGCAAATGGCCACATGTATTTGATCATGACGGGGATAATAGTGTTGGTTAATGATACCTTTATCTCGAGTGATTTGTTTAGACCACGCTCTAATTTCAATATACCCTTTCATCATTATTTGAGCCAACATGTCATGTGGTCTGGTAAGGGCTCTTGTACAGCCCGAGACACGTGTTTCGTCCTTACAGACTCATCAGCCGAGCAGAACCCGTCGTCTGTCGATCTTTTTCATAGTCAGTTCTCTCGGGAGCGTCACACTCCTTATATATAGTTGTCGACGACGTACGCTTTACACTCTTTGTCAGGTGATACATTCACCTGAAAAGATTGAAAAGATATGAAAACGATCGACAGACGACGGGTTCTGCCCGGCTGATGAGTCTGTAAGGACGAAACACGTGTCTCGGGCTGTACAAGAGCCCTTACCAGACCACATGACATGTTGGCTCAAATAATGATGAAAGGGTATGTTGATTAATGAATTCTCAATGTACAGTAAATAAGAACTAAATGAACAAAGTGTTGAAATGCGGAAGATTTATGGGACAACTCAATGACTTGATAATAACATCAGCCGACAGTAGGAAAGTAACAACCCCAAGAATCTATAGTAAGCGTGCATGACTTACGTTGAGGACAGCGAACTGAAACATAAATGCCATGTTGGTGACCATCTGGTAAAGCGAGCCGTTGATGTTTGTCACCTTCTGCTGTGTGTACGAGTTATTCAAGTAAATTAAACCAGTGAGTACGGCGACTACCTAAAGATACCAATTAAGCATCACTTTTTTTCTAGCTCGATCACGGAGTTAACAAATATTTCTCATTCGGTCTATCCTCACTGTGTGGTAGTTGTTGTCTGTGATCAAGAAACAGATATTTCATAAGTAATCATTGTATTTGTGTTGCATTGATTGTATTATCGTTTTATTTAGAATGTACTATTGTCTTTTCTTTTCTATGTTATATTTAAATATAATATGTTGTCATAAGTTGCAGATTGTTGGAAACTATTGTTATAATCTGCAGATTTTGAATAAATGGTGACGAAAAAGTTACACAGAGTGATCGCGTGTGTTACCGTATTGCTACATGAGATATGGTGGGTTTTGGTGTGCCAAGGATTTGAGCACATTACAATGAAAACACAAAGAACAAACACGATTGGTCGGGCGGGGCGAGGAGACGGAGCCAGACAAGCCTATGGGCCCGGTGGTACTCAACCGGTTAATAACATGAGCTTATGTACTGTATATTCCTACAACATTTCACATTTTTGTGTATGATGTGGTCTTTCAGCTCATGAACATCAGCGAGTACTGTCAACGTGACTTTAACGACTACTATATATAATCTAACGATTTTATGTTCCTTTGTAATTTAAGATTTATTCTCACCACGGACTGAATGAGTTGAACCTTGAGAAGCGTCGGTTCGCGCAAAACTGTCATTGTAGATCGCCAATATAATGATCGGAATTGTGCACACCATCTAAAAATTACCACGCTTCCTGATGTTTTGTACAGAAGAGAAAAAGAGAAAATACTAACTTTATAATGCATTGTTATCGTTGAACACTGTGATGGAAACTCGAAGAGATGCGGGTATTGTGGACTCTTTTCAACTTACGCACAACAGTAAAATTACGATGGTGATTGAAGAGAAGTTCCTACCAAAAATCGCAGCATATCTACTGTGATGCTGGAGCCAAACCAGTACACCTTCATTAATTAGGACTCAATGCACACCGAATTCGCGCAGTGAGATTAAACGACATGCTGCTATGGAGTAAAACAGGAAAATATAGTACCCCTCGCAGAACGCTCTGTAAAGGCAAGAAAAACGAAAGACAACTACTCAATTGCTAAGGCGATAGACAGAAAAAAGATTACACCGTTCGCTTCGAGTGTTCTTTTGAGACCACGCTAAAAATACAATTTAATTGGTAATGATTTTTGAGCCAGCATGTCAAGTGGTTTTTTATAGGTAACTTATAAAGCCCAATACGCATGTTTCGGCCTTGACAGCCTCATCAGTCGGACAATATCTTTCGTCTTTAGCCATTTCTCTTGGGGATCCCTTTATCCCCCTATAGAGAGTAGGCGGCGACAACCGATTTATACTGCCGTTAAAAGAAATAGATCGACTAGATCGGCAGTGTTGTACACTCGATTGCTCTTTGCTGGTATGTTTGAAATATTATATCGCTCATTTCGAGTGTTCTTTTGAGACCACGTTAAAAATATATCTGACAATTACTTTGAGACCGACATGTCTGTGATGTTTTATGGACAACTTATAGATCCTGGTACACGTGTGGCCCTCTTGACAGCATTGTAAATCGTTTGTCGTCGCCTACTCTTTGTAGAAAGATGCAGGGGCTGCCAAAAGGATTGGCTGAGACGAAAGGTATTGCCCGATTGATGAGACTGCCAAGGCTGAAACCCGTGTATCGGGCTTTATAGGTTGCCCATAAAAGATCAGATGGCATGATGGCTCAAAAATAATTATCAGATATATACCTTTATTTCGAGTGCTTTATTAAGACTACGCTCAAATTTCAATAGATCCTTTCATTATTATTTGAGCCAACTTGTCATGTGGTCTGGTAAGGGCTCTTGTACAGCCCAATACACGTGTTTCGTCTTCGATGACTCTCTGTAAGGGAGCAGAGCTCTCAAGAGAACTGACTATAAAAATGTCGAAGACGACGGGTTCTGCCCGCTACGAGTCTTAGGACGAAAACGTATCGGTTACAGAGCCTACGACCACTACGTGCTCAATAATATGCAGATGTACTTCGTCTTCGATGACTCTCGTAGGGAGCAGAGCTCTCAGAGAACTGCTATAAAAATGTCGAAAGACGACGGGTTCTGCCCGACTGACGAGTCTTTGAGGACGAAACACGTGTATCGGGCTGTACAAGAGCCCTTATCAGACCACATGACAAGTTGGCTCAGATAATAATGGAAGAATCATTAGATATATTGTATTTTGAGCGTGGTCTTAGAAAAACACTCGGAACGAGCGGTATCATGCAGTTTTAATCTTTCTGGTTGATAATTTGGTATTTATCGCCCTAGTGTCAGAACTTATGGAACGATCTGATGGACAGTACGATCAATCAGCTGCACTTACAGTTGTTTACACATCACAGTATGAGACTTGATCCGCAATCAAACTATGAAGGTGGATGATGATTGCAAGGAAAGAACTACTCAAACCATGCGCTAAAGTCCGCGCGGGTCGTAGAAAGGAGATGCTTTAGTATCCAAGCATGTTACTAGCATTTAAAAATGATACCCTGCAATATGGCGATGGGATTTTGTACTCTTCGTATCCAGAGTTGAATCGTACGTAGAACCATCGCTTCCTGGTTTTGCGTCATAGCGAACGCCCTCGCCAATCGGACTCTTGTCGAATGCGTCACAGATTTCCTATGAAGAAAATAATCCACCGGAGGTTCAAAAATAATTTATTGAAAGCGTCAAGACAGATGCTGTTAAAACCACGTAAGATTTCCTTTTCCTAGAAACTCGTGGAAAGGTTTGAATCAATTACGGCAACGCTTTTCTTCATATGTAGTTGCTCATCCTGAACCGCCAGAGACGATATGTAATGGTCGGCCGGATTGAAGTTTTCTGGAAGCGGGTTTCCCAGTTCGGACCAGAATTGGCTTGCTTCGGACTGGTTTCCACAGAATGCCACGCGTCCTTCGGCCATCAGATATACTCTAGAGATAGCACTTACAAACATTATCCGAATTTTGGAAAGTACAGCGTTATCATAATTATCTTACTGCACTTACCTATCAAATAATTCAAATACTTGACTTGAAGGTTGGTGTATTGTGACCATAATCGTCATCGACTTTGAAACCGCAAGTTTCTTCAAAACCTAGAAAACAAGAAAGTCCGCTACGTTGAATTTTTTTACAACAAGAAATAGTAGTGGGAACTGTATCGGACAGTTTGTGATGGATTGCAGACTTGCACACCTTTTCATTGCGATGCACCAAAACGCATTCACTGTGCTGAAATTTCTAGTCAAAACAATACTTTAGAAAAGTGTGTCCAGTACAGAATCCATCCATTCAGTCAAATAAAACTACTTTCTGCTCTGAGCACAACCTACATGTACTACTTGCAAAGCGAGAAATGAGTCCAATCCGGATGTTGGTTCATCACACAGAAGAAGTGGAGGATTTGTGACGATCTGTTGAAGAAAGCATCATAAAGGTATTAAAAAATTCAGCACCTCTAATGAGTGCTAGAAGTTATTATAGTACTTGATCTTTTTAAACTTCTACAACGTAGCAGTAAGGCTAATAGATCCATATTTTGTTCAGTCTCGCACCTCAGAAGCAAATGCGACTCGTTTTTTCTCCCCTCCCGAAATGCCTTTTCTTGTGCGTGTTCCGATCAGGCTCTCAGCACAGTCTTCTAAGCCTAACTGAAATTATGTACGTTAAATGATTTAATGAAAATCAAACGCGCGCAGACACAATGGATTTGTTATGGGTGCATTATTTTGAGAAGTTATGGGATGACGATTCTTACCAATAATCAATGAGCGTTATATAAAGTTCGCAGCAGCATTACTACCATTGATCACTTCAGTTTAGTATCGAAGTAATGAAGCAAACGTTTCGTTAGTGAGATGATCCACCACAAAAGGCCCATATAGTGTTAACAGAGAAGTTTGAAGAGAAGAAAAAAATGGCCAGTAGTGTGCAATATTTGAAAACAACAATAATATTTCTTCAAAGCAACGCGTTATTAGCCAACCACAAAAACTTATCAGTGCACAAGTCTATAGCTCCTTACATCATGAATAAGCTGCTGAACTTTCATTGACTGATTCTCGTTCCAATACTTGCCGCCCATCCTGAGAATCGCCTGAATAAGTCTCAGTAGGAAAACTAAAAAGTCGCAATTCTGTTCAAATTTGTTTTTGCGATTCGTCATGGTCTTCTTAATCTGTACGCAATCGCACTTTCAAACATAACGAGTTTAATGTAATCACATCAATCTAACTACCAACTCATGAACGAATCCGCCCCAAAATCTTGCAGTCTATGTTCTAGTTGGCCCTCAAAAATCTTGAAAGTGCCTTCTCCAAGCACTTGTGCATCATCAGGTCACTGCAATCGTTGTATAGACCGAGATATGCATTGACTCATCTTTATTATGCTACAAAGAAGTCAAAATACGTCAGATCTTTGAGGAACAATCAACTTCGGGATTTTTAATCGTTTTTTAATGTTGACACACAAGTGCTTCAAAATATCTACTTGTTTTCCAGTCTCGTATACTAACTCAAATTCGCAATAACGACGGTAATTGATTGCATATGTATAGGCACGAGTACGTGTTGTTTATACTGTACCGTCAATGGATTCAAATTCATGAGGTCTAAACTGCATTTCAGAGTAAACTTGAAAGTGAGGCAACGAATTCAGTCGTAGGTGAAATGAAGCTTATTGTACCGATAACTTCGCTGCTTATTTCTTCTTTCTACGAAGAAATTTTCGCGGATGAATAAGCACCTACGTTGAACATCAAATGTTCTCTGACGGTGAGCGATCCGATGAAGCAATCGTCTTGTTGCACATAGGCACAAATCGACCTCATAACCTCTTTCGAGACTGGATGCTGATTCACCTAAACAGTATCTAGTACTTTCTTCTATTGAAAAACAGAGTTCAGCGGCTTTAAAACAAATGTCATCCTATCAGCTCTCAGGGGTAAAGGAGTGGAGTTACGCTACGCAACATCTCTACACACTTTAGTTGCTTTACCAGTTTTCCCTGCCATTCCTAAGAAGAGAGTAGATTCAACATTGTGACACCATTTAGCCAAAACCGTTCACAGCCGCATTACAAAAGGGAATAAAGTCCCGCATCGAAGGGAACTCCCTTATAAACTAGCGTTTTGTTCCAACTTACTACAAACGATAGTAGTGAATCAGAGATTACTTTCACAGAACTCGATAAAGTGGAAAGACAATAAGAGTTTGGATTAATCGGTAAGAAATAATTTTGTGAACTGCACTGCAATGGAAGCAAATCAGAAAAGATGGCGATTTGAATAGAATTGCTTATAATGTTAACTGAACATGAAATGCTACAATAAGGAGAGATTATAGAGGTGGAAATGCCGCATTGGGCCCAATCCAAGAAGTAGAGATGTCGCCTAAACTTCAGGTATACGCCAGCAAGTCTGCGAACATGTTGTTATAGATGTCTCACAGAAGGATAAAGCTCTCGGAGTTGACCAATCCCTGAGGGATGCACCATGCATTAGTCTTCAATATTTAACTTCGTTTGCGGTGACTGAATCCATATCTGGCTTAAACAATCAAACGCGGTGGCCTACCGCTGTACCGAGAATGCTGCTTATCCTCTCAGACAGGCCTGAGACCGCTCTCAAACCAATTTACCGATCCCGAGTGGATGGATGGCTTGGTGTGCCATGAGTGCGAGATCGAACCTTAACCTCGTGTGTAACGCAGGGCACCTCTAATCATTAGTCACAGAATAAGCTATGAATCCTTTGGTCGTTTGTATCCTAACAGAAATTTATGCCCTCTATAGGATTTCCAATTTTATATACTACCCATTCTTCTTGCTAAACACTGTGAGAACTTCACGAAAACGTATAAATTGAAAGGAGAAAATAAACAGAAACTAAATCGGAAATCAGTGAGCATAAAAAAAGGAGCTCGGTCTTCCGAACGTCTTCACCTTCACTTATCATTCCAGATTTGTTAAATAGGTTTCTGAATAGTGAATATAACCATCTCACCTTAATGCTGCCATGGATCTCAAGTTTATCCAAGTTGCGATGGGCGAGCACATTAAGCATACTTGATTTCCCGCAACCACTGGCCCCCATGATAGCCACCAACTGACCAGGGCCGGCTGTACCATAAACTGAAATGGCTCGTTCAGAGCTTCAAAACAACGCGCACAGAAGATTTCACGCTTTTTCAACTATGCTTGCTAAAGTTCGGTGCATTGCAGATTAGTGAACTCAATAGGAGTACCGCAAAAAACTCTATAAGATCATATAGTCTATATAACCTTTATAACTATATAAGAACATATAAGTGGAGGCCAGTATTTTATGGAAAGTTTCTAGAAATAGCAATACTTCATTGTCTCACCGTTTTTCAATATCGGAATCAGCGTTTTCTTGCCTCTCTTCCCCCAGCTGAAGCATGAAGAGCCAGATCTTCTCTCCTGAACGACCTAAACAGGCGAGGACTGAGATCACAAAAAATTTGGGTAGTCCAAAGAACACTCTCAATTTCTTTTTTTTATTTCTGAGTATCAGTTATTCATAAGATATTTTAGGTGGTTCTGCAAGGATAATATATATACGGAATGGTAGATAGCAAAGTGATCCGTGATGCGGTCTTCTAAGAGCAAAGTGCTTTTTCAACATTGTTTTCAACACTCTCTTATAATGCGCGATGAAATGCCTCAGCTCTGTTATCAGGATTGCAAGGAGAGTTGTCTCAACCAGTATTTCATCACGTTCACACAAAAAGGCGAAATTCTTGATCACCACCCGAAACAACATGTGAAATATTCGAAGACCTCTAATGAGTGTGAATGCGAAGAAACGGATCGAATGCTAGTATTGAGATCCGCGTAGTAAAAATGTGATGATGAGCCGTGTAAAAATAGAAAAAAAAGTGAAATTGGCTAGTGAATGCATTTTTGTTGGTTATGTCAATTTCAAAAGTTTCTCTATTCAAAAACCACAAATGTGCAGAATTTCAATGTGACGCTTGTGTGTTAATCAGATAGACGAACACTCCATCCCGCGGTATAAATCCATCTACTCATCTTTCAATTGATGCTTTGGTAAATTTTGCGTACTATGGGGCACTGGAATGAGCTTCAGTAGTGCGCACAGCGCTGCTGGTTTAACAGATGTCCGAAGCTGATCAGAAATTCAACCATAATCAGTGTGCTAGTTATCAGTGAATTGCTATCTAAGGTTTAAATGTTGATAATACTAACGCTCAACTTCCAGAATCCATCCTAAAGAAAAATCTTGACCCCCTTGTCAATGAATTTCTAAAAAGAAGAGTGTGCGAGCTCGTTATTGATAATATAATTTCTGAGTACTCCATTTATTTCATTTTCAAGAAACTACTTAGCACTTACATAAGCACAGATTCCATACCACGACAGAAACATTGTAGAAGGAGCAGATTCGGTGCTAATCTGTAAGTAACTTCCATACGCTAATTCGTATCAAATTTTTGAATCGTTTCAATATTTTTGCTAGCGTGATTGTCGAGCAAAAAATTGCTTATCCAAGCTAAGTCAAGGTATACAGAATGACTACTTAGCAGTTTTTTGAAATTGTTGGAAAGTGCTTCCTTTGAAGGAGGTGCCTTCACGAGTGCTGTCCATACCCTTTTTGGAGTTTTGTCTTCTTCCTGTTTTTCGAAATAAGAAAATCTATTGGTAGCTCACCGCAGTAGCCATTAAGTCTATGGATACTGAACAGTAACTAATAATAATCCCCTAGAGAAGAACGTGAGCCTTGCATGCTGAAGGCGACTCCAAAATCTCACATATATATTATTTTAGATTTCTTACGAGAATAAAAGTTATACACGATCTGTTTATTATAAATTTGTGAAGCGCATGACACAAGCAGCTCACTACGCTCAATCACTAATGAATATGCTCACATGTCTGATAGAATTTTAGAACCTTCCAAAAGTCTTTTATGACATTTCGAGTTGTATACGTACCTTTGGTACTCGCACTCCTCATCAGTACGATATGCTCTACGGTTCATTCTTAGAACTAATAGTAACGGTGCTGAAGAAGTGACAGTTTAGACCAAGGAAAGGGATCACTTAATGTTGCTCTCAGCTCGTTACATAGCATACACCAATGCCCTCTGATCGACTGCGCTTGAGATCTCGCTTGATATTCATTATGGTCTGACAGAACTCTTAGTCTAAGCCTAGAACATTTGGTCTAGATTGTCACTTATCGGCGCCGCTATTATCAGTTGTAGGGTTAGATTGTAGGGGATGCGATACTGAGGAGGCGTGCGAATAACGCCGACCGAAACGCACATATACCATTTGTAAAGCCATGATACCCCTGTAAGCTTTGAAAAAATCTATAATACTATACTGAATTTCAGGCGATGTTTCAAATATATATATATATAATATATATATATATATATATAATACAGTCGATTGGAAGGTATGTTCACATATACTGTTGCCGCAAGAATTGCACACTAAAAAGAGGTATATCATTGATTAAAACCTACATGTCTCGTGAAAAAATACATGGTCGCTTTTGATCTATGTTCAACTCTCAGGAGATACCTAATACGGTTCCCCTACTTACCTACAAATAGTGAACTGTAACAACGTCAACCTCCAAATCGTCTGTCAGATCCCATTGCACGTCTAAGTTGCCTTAATAGGATTACGCTCGCTCTAAAGGTACGAAAATCTTCATGTGAATGTTCTAGCGTCCTCGTGGATCAGCCCGACCATTTGGTCTATGGGAGTCTTTTGTTTGCATTTTACACAACATGAGACTCATTTCCTAATGGCCCTGTCAACTGCCTCTGTAAGTCATATCTTAATTATATCGCTTATCAATTTTTGTCGTTGATATATATCGGATTCCCATTCTCAAATGTTCTCAGCATCGCCTTTTCACTTCCCCATCTGATAAAGCAAACCGATTTTACACTCAGATTATTGAGTGTTGAGTATTCCAGAGCGCACATACGCAGAAAAAAATCAAATCGTCAAAATGTGGGTACGGAACAAAATCTTCTTTTACATTACGTTCTACAAATTCCTGTAGATTTCATAATCACTCGCTTTTCCTGCATAAGTCCAGAGCCATGTAGTTTACCATGCTCGCTTTTCAAGCCAATTTATTTAAGAATAGTACAGCGTTGATACCTGTTAGCTTTTTCACAAAAACTAACCTTCGTGTTTATTTGATTATTAGGAGAAGAATATTTATCTGTTGAATCGAAGTGCTTCAAGTTAATAACAGTTGCCGTCGGCGTTCTGAAAAGAGCATTACACTGAATATGCTAATTTTCTTTATATGAAAAGAGCGCATGTGTCACAGTGGCTAGTATTGCTGGTGTCGCACGGAAGGTTGATGGATCAATCTCGCGCTCATGGCCTACCAAGCCATCCACCCTTCCGAGGTCGGTAAATTGATGCCAGGTTAATTACAGACTTATCTAGGAGGATAAGCAGTACTGATTTGGTAGAGCGGAAGGCCACCATTATGCATTCAAACACCTCAAACGAAGTTGAAGATTGAAAACTAATGCATGGCGCATCCCCCAGGAATTGATCATCGCCGAGAGTTTCATCCTTTATCCTCTATGCCTATAAATCATTTTTTATAATGGAAGCTCATATTCAAACAGCAATATCGAACATAGGTTCTTCAACGAAATCACCGTACGGATACTAATGCGCCTGTACGGAGTGGTAATTACGACTACTTGGAACTAGTTTCTTGAGCCACTTAAGCCCCTTTCGAGCACTCGATTCTTTTCGCAATCTTGGGGGTAAGGCGTTCTCTGGAGTGTTCACTGTCACTGCAAGGGGCGAGGATCAAACCAGCGTATTCAGTGCAAGCGGCGGGAATCAAACCAGCGTCTTGTTTATCACTTCACATCTTGATAAACCGCATCACTAGTCAAGAGATTCTTTCTGATTATAAGGGAACAAATAAAAAACCGATCATTAGCTGGACAGATATTTTGCATGGTAATGATAGGTGCCATTGGAAAACTTAGACTTCTGGCTACAGCCCACGTCGTCGGTTTTTTGAAACACCCCTTTATAACGCTCTAACGTTCAAATAAAACCATTTTTCACAAACTATGTGTTTTTTCTCTTATCTCGCTTATAATCTCTGGACAAAACTCCTTCCGTCACGGCGCACGTGAAACCAAGCTCCTTTACTGAACTCTCGCGGCAGTCAACAACAATCCCCGTGAAAAGCCACACCCAGCTATCCTCGAGATTGCAAGGACACTTGCTCAACCAGTATGCATAACGTCCAAGAAGAAGACGAATTGCTGCAAGCATGGGATCCGCGCAGTGGAAAAGAAAACATTGTGAAGAAGAATCAATAAAGTAAAGCGTCAAATGCCTAGAATAGAAGATGGTTCGCTTCAGAAACATTACTATGCTCTGTGCTACCTGCTAATGCATCATTATGCAGACTGCTGCAAGCTAGATTATGCAAAAGAAAATCATTTTCAGTGCGAAATTAGCAGAACATTCATCTTGTATGAATGATTTTCGCCAACTAGTAGAATATTTCTTTCGAACGATATTCAACTGAAGAAGATTTGACTCGAACTATAACGAAGAGCCGCAACGCGAAAAGAAACGACCACGGACGATTGAGTTGAATTATCGACTTTGAGGAATAACACGAAGACGTTAAAATGTTAGTGGAATAAAGTTAATATCAACCTCGTGCTTCCAGCGGAGTCATTGAAAAAATGCCATGGGAAAAGTGCAAAAATCAGCGATCGAACATTTTTCACCAAATAAACCATGATATATCCAGTGATGTAGAGTGGTGAGCAAAAACGTTTGCGTTAGCTGGGATTCGAACTCACAATTCACTCTATCCGGGAGCGCACACTGAACCGTTGCACTACCGACGCCCGTTTTGACACCGCTCTTTCTACGCTACAACGCGTTGTCTGTCAACAGCCGACCGCCAACGTTCTGGTGTGGGTCGCCACCATCGACATTGAACTCACTTATGCTGACAGATATAGCGTATTGGTAATCAATCAGAATTCCAAATCAATCGGAAGCACACCACTCTATATCATTGGGTATATTGAAACATCATACCACCGCAAAAGGCGGTCAAACAAAAATGAATTCTGATTGACTATATCATGATAGTTGCGCTTCACTTCGATGTTCAAGCAAACTGCGCTGTGTTTTAGCTAGTGATTGAGCAGATGATTGAATAATCGCTTAAATAATTAGTTTAGAAACTCCACCTCAAATCTAAGTGAGCCATCCTAGTCGAGTCTGTGTCCGTCATCGAATATTCGACTACAGGAAGGTGCTTCGGGACACGACGAGTAGGTCGGTCACGTTCCGGCTGCGATAAGAAGTGATAGACGACGGGATGTTGGTTAGTAACAAAAATAGAACAGTAGATAGGTCTACTGAACGTTTAACACGTACATGACTAGAAAAGAGAATATGTAAATGTTCACTCGATTTTAAGAAAAGTCAAGATCTTGCTTACTGGGAAACTACTTTCAAAGCATGATCGAGGTTGATTTATCCAAAAATAGGATATTGACAGGAGGAACATCTACGAGCACTTTCGTCAAATTAACACTGTTTCTCTCTTCGTTCCACCCAAAAGCTTATTCTTTCTTCCTGTTTCCTTAGTTAATCTTAATGTGGTAATCTTCCTTCCAAGCCTAATTTTGTTTATCATTCATTTTCATGTCTAAAATTGACAAGTATTTCCAGACTGATTGTAATCAAAAATATCAATGTCCATCATCAATAAAGAACTTCCTAGCAGCTTCTACGAAATGCAGGCCGATCAATACCGCAAGATTGTTGTCAAATCGACTCAAATTTCGATAAGATAAACCGTTTAGTGGCATGGAGAGAACGTAGGGAGTGTATTCAATAGGAGGAGCTTCATATCGCGTGGCGGCGCAGTGGTTTTCTACACACGGGTTTTCTGCATACTCATTGGTCCCCGATTCGAACTCAAGTCCTGAGTTCACCAAACCTTTCACCCTTCGGGGCTTGCAGAAATAGATACGAAACTTGTCTGAGAAAATAACATCGTTGTTATAATACGCTAATAAACTTATTGGAAACCACTGCATATGTCATATATATATATATATATATATATATATATATATATATATATATATATATGCTCTACGATGCTACTAATAAAGTATTAAGCTTGCCGCACTCCTTGATCAAGCTGAAAGCTAAACGTTCATTACTCTATAGATCAGAAAGTTTTCGCGTATAAATGTAATGTATTTGAAGATCTTCATAATGGGGATTTTCTGGTTTCAAAGGATATTGTACAGCCAATTTCAAACAAGATTAACAGAAGTGAATGGTATAAAAGGTAGAAAACGGCTAAGGTTGTTATCTCCAGCTTGTCAGGGCCAAATTTTCCACACACACCGCGCGAAATAGATTTTCTGACGGCCGATTACATTTTAGGACGAGGTTATAATAAATTTGTTGTGTACTAAGACGAGGAAAAAGTTCATTAACATCCTCTGAACATTCAAATTTTATGTATGTCTCACACAATATCGATTATTGTAAATTCATGAGAATATCTCAAGAATGTTTTCATAAGAAACTCCCATGGTCACGCTAGTTATTGTGCTTTAATTTACTTGGGATATCAAACGATGACGATGGGCAGAATTGCTCTTCGAGCTTTGATACACTACTGCTAGAAGCGACAACTTTCGACAAGACCTGCTGTGAAGGGAGATCCGCGGTGTCGAAGGTGAAGGAGCCTACTGCGAAAGCTGGATCGAGTACTATGCATTGAAGGAAATAGTACCCGACACTGATTCGTCGAAAGCGCGCGCTGTTCCGATAAGACAGTACCAAACCCATACCGCAAAGAAGACTAAGGAGAAGTTTGATGAATTGGAGGAAGTCGGAATCTTGCCGCATCCATCCTACAGTCCAGATGCTATGCCGTCCGATTATGGTCCAGTTCCTCTAAATGGAACATTTCTTGCGTGGACGACGATCCAAAATTGATCAAGTCGAAGAGGCATCTTGTGAGTTTTCGGGTCAAAGCCCAAGGAATGGTATCCCGAGAAGGTGCGGAAGCTTGCAGATCGTTAGCAGAAGATCGTGGTTAACGATGGTCTTTATTTTGAAGAATTTATTTCGGTGTTTAATTAAATTCGTGTATAAACTGCGAGCTTTCGCCGGTGTTCAGGACCTTTTTTTCAACCTTATAACAACGATTCAAAAGTTCGACTTTCTATAAACCTCGGCATAATCAATTGATATATGAAAATCGAGAAAACTTATCTTGATTAGCTGGCGCGAGGTTGGTAAAGTAGTTTTTTTTGACACAATTTATTTACTAACATGTAAAACATGCCAGGAAGAATATATAGGCGAAACGGGTAGACCACTTTTCATCCGCATAAAAGAACATCTAGACAGTAAATCTAAAATAGATAAAACCAAACCTTTAGGTTTACATAGGGCACGAAAACACAACAACAAGGATTTTGATGTGACTGTCACAATCCTGGCGCAGGAATCAAAAACATCCACGCGCAAAACTCTTGAGACATTTTGAATAAACGCCCAAAATCCCGAAATGAACCGGAAGGACGAGTGCGTCACCATCACACGAGATCTCGCGCCCTTTCTTCGTTTGGTCTTCTAATCTGACCTAGGCAGCATATAAATAAGACCATCCGAATCATTCAAAAGAGTAACACTACATACGCCCTGGCTCTGAAGAAGGCGGGTCGCCGAAACGTCAGCCGAATTTCTACAACTACTTCACCAACCACGCGCCAGCTAATCAAGATAAGTTTTCCTCGATTTTCTTATAATAACGCCCAATATGAGCTGAGATATTTTGATTTAGGGTTCAATACAATTGATGATTCTGCATCAGATGCTTTGTTTTGATGTATATCTGCTTTATACGTTGGAAGTATTCAATATATTTCTTTGTGTACAAAGTGGGATGATGAAATTCCGATGCTATCACAATTCCATCGGCATTCTGCATATCGTTACCATGTGTGATTTCGAAAAATCCAAGAGAATTACCAAAATTCGTTATAGGAGTCAGATAGTGTGCAAAAAAATATAGCAATGAATCATTTCCGGTATTATTTTCTCAATAAAAGCATTAGAAAGTGATGGACTTTGAGGATTTTCTCAAAAAAGTGGAAAATAAAGTAAGATGCTAAATGATCATAGTGAACTCAAGCTCTAGGAACCTCGGAAAAAGATGGCTTCTCAAAAATAAAGTATTTGTAAACGTGGAAAAATCTCTGAGTAAAAATAAAAGTAAAATTCTGTCATATATGAGCAAAAAATGACAAAGAAAATCTGGTCAAAGTCTGTAAAGCCAATCGTTGAGAAGAGAAAGTGAAACTATTTTCTAAAAATAAGTGAACAAAGTGCTTTGAAGGCTGTAGCTAACCATCAAACGAAACAGAGTTGAATTATTCCAATGGTCGCAATATTCGAAAGCGCAGTGGCCGACTGGTTGTGAGGCTCGTCGCGGCCCGTGCGAATCAAACCCCCATCCGAACACTCTCCGGGCGTCAACAACGATCGCCTCATAGAACGCCACAGCCAGGCTCGAAATTGCAAGGAGGCTCGCTCAACCAATATTCTACGACGTTCAAGGTGAAGGCGGAAGAACGAAATGAATTCTAGAAGTACTGGAATCCGCACAAAGAGAAAACTTTGACTCTGAGAAAACGCAGAGCACAGAAAAAAACTCAAGGTTCAACAAAGTAAAGTAAGATCACATTATTCGAAACATTCATCGAAGCGATTTTATGATGATCAAGTATTCATGAATATTCGCGATGAATTGTGATAAGGTTTGTTCAGACAACCGGAAAGATTCGTCTTAACTGAGGAAAGTGAATGTGGAAGAGTGCTGAAAACATCTCGATTGTAGATGTTTCTCAGCAACCACAAGTCGAACAGGTGACAACCATCGTGTCGTGTCATTCGTTACCGAACAATGCACAATGCGTCCTCTAGTCTACTACAGTAACGACAAGTTTGGACATGAATTCTGTCGTTATACTACCACTTATCGTGATTTCTTCTCGTATCGACATGAATCATACTTATGTCGGAAGTATCGGAAGCGCTGAGAGAACGATCAGCTCCACCGAAACTACTTCCTGTCGTTGTGATCTTACATATAAACCATATCGTTTTATTGTTACTACTTCTGTTTTAAATTTCTTTTGTTTTGTAAGTCGAGGTATCTATTACGTTTAAGTTTAGTCAACCCTTCGACTGCTTGACTCAGAGATGAACTCTGACAGCGGCGGAGTTATTTACCAAAATTTTCAGCCACACATAGGATATTTCGACTCCTCAAATCTGTTAAAACCTCATAGTCATTGCCAGAAAAATGTTATCCACATGGAGGTTCTCAAGTTTCATTCCAGTGAGGCAATGACAGTAAAAATCTCTTATCTGTGCTCGAGAACATAGAAAGCAGAACGTCAACCGTTTGAGATTACCTGGAGTTCCATCTGGACTTAACCTAATGACACTTCATCTATTTATGCAACTAACCTTACATTTCAACACCGTATCGTAGGACCAGTGAAGCTTAACAATCAAACCTCGAGTTCTTACGAATGTCGTGGATTTTAAAAAAACTTTACAAACCTAGGTGCACATGTTGAAGACGTCTGTTAGATATAGTGAAAAGTCATCTTACTGAAAATGGTATTTTCACTTTTTCTTCAATCCTTTCTGCTTTCTGATCGACAATCTAGTTTGCCTCCGAAGCTGCTGCTTAGATCAGGTGCACCGCAAGACGTCATTCTATAGGGAACTATAAGAAGAGCAGAGACTTTAACTGTTTCAGCTACTCATTATGCTTTATAAAAGATCCTACAACAGCCCACTCTGACTATTTTAGTGTGGACCAAAACATTCGAATAAGAACACTTGGCGCATCATCATCGTCATCATTCGTAACAGCTTCTATGTAATAAAAATAAAATGTTGGTGGCGATGCCGTGGTCGAGTGCTCGTTGCTGCGCGCGTGGAGCCGAGCTTCACCCTGTCACTTTCTCCCGCAGTCAACAACAACCTCCAGCCAAGCTATCCTTGGGAGTGTAAGGAGACTTGCTCAACCATTATTTTACGACGTTCGAGAAGAAGACAATAACAGCGAGTTGATTGCTAGAAGTACTAGGATCCGCACAGTGGAAAAAAAAACTGTGAGACGAATCATTACTATCTGAAAAAGTTGATAACAGCACAATTGTTTTTGGATCACTTCCACAAAATTTTCATAGTGATTGTACATTATGGCGAAGGAAAAACCGATAAAATATTTGGCGTGGATGAAGACTATAAAATTTCATTATGCATTGGACTCCTTCCGTAGAACCAGTGAGTCGGTTGGATGCATATTTGTCCTTCAAAGTGACTTTGTTGGCCCCCATAAAAAATCATGTCAATATATTCATCATAATACTAAAGGTGAGAACTCCAGCCAAAGATTACCTATTTTATTGTCGGCCATCTAAAAGCATTGCTCTACGCTTGAACGCTCAGTGTGGTTAGTTAAAATATATTCAATGTCAGAAATGTCATCATATCTCACCATAGAATACAATCTGCAAAAGCCCTCATTGAATTAAGCATGTTTACTAAAAATACAATGAAACAGAAAGTACAAGGGAATTGCAAGCAAATATGAACTAAGAAATGAAGAACATCGAATGAAAGAATAATGAAGGCAAGAAAAAAATTGATGTGACGAACAAAAAATAGTAATTCTTGCCACCGATATGACACCAATACTGGTGATCAGTGATCAATTAAAGACCTCAGTGGTGATCATTGAATCAAAACTGTTTTCATTTCTTATGACGTCTCAAAAATGTATCACCTTTACCGGCACGTTAGAAAATTGCAAAAAACTGTATTCAAAAATGTCACCGCAGAGCAACTCGTGAAAAAAACCACATTATGCCACAAGTATCCTAAACAAAGGGTATCACATCATCAAAGGATGTACAGATCACGTCATATTGAACCCGTTTGTTTTCGATTATTTCAGTCTACTTAGTATAATTCATTAGACTCAATTAATTCAAAATGTTACGGAGCTACAATAACTTGCATGGCGGCAAGACTAGTACATTTGGACATCGTATTTGATCTTACAACGATAACATTCCTTGAGTACCTATATCGTTTCTTCACTAAACGAGGAATGCCCTCATTGATCACAAGTGACAGCGTTCAGACATTTATGCTTGTAGAAACAATGCTCAACGAACGCATGAATTCATGACTATCCAGGAGTAATCGTACAACTGCCGACCATAAAATACAGCGGAGATTTATCACCTCATTCATTTCATGGCAAGGAAGTTCCAACGAAAGACTCATTAAGTCAGCGGAACACTCTTCTTCTAAGACCTTAGAAACATAAAAACTTGTATTAGAACGATATAATCACATAAGGATATAACATGTTTTGAGCAGTTAGGTCTACTGCCACACAGGCGCCTTTTTCGTCCTATTGGGACCCATCAGTAGCACCCACCCTCGGTTCAGCCGATCTCCTGAGGCTAAGTAATCTTCTATAATGGAATCAACGCCGAGTAATAAACACCTCAAAATAGATGATGGAATTAGCTGACAATGTGATGACCGACAGTCGAGCTTGTGGCTTTTAGAATGATTCGTGCCTCTACTTTCGACTTCTTTTATTATAAGAACATACTGATGAACAATGAATCAAAGTTGGCAACAGAGTTTCTTATCCACTAAGCAAACCCAATGAGGAGCAAAGGGAGCCTTCTTAATTTCCCCAAAAAATGCAACCCCTCTTACGAACAAAACAATGGTTCGTTAAAGCTTTAAATTCGTCTTGAACATTCGCAGAAAAATTCTGATAGATCTGAAAATCTCAATATTTAGTAAACGCATAAAGGGAATGCGAAGCAAAAGTTGTCCTAAATGTGCCTTCAAAAAACCATATCCTACTAATTAAGGATCCAATACAACCGCGACACATGGAAATTGGGTGAAAGAAAGGAACTCGTCACGAACGCACAAGAAATTTCTCGCGAAGTTGTCATTTTCGTTACCGTCACACCGTCAGATTCGTAGACCGTTGAAATTCTCCTTCCATTGAGAACAAATGATACACAGCCACTGTCGACAAAGTCGACCAATCTTCTGTCTAAAACATGATATTCTCTACAGTTATTCCATATTCTGATAACTCCCTAGTGATGTGTGTTTTCATAACCCAAGAATATTGCCAGGAGCAAACGTACGGCGATGTTTTGGGCTCGATTATCGACCTGCAATCGTCTTACTAGTGGTAAATTGCCAAAAGCAACGAAAGGTGACGTCCAAGCGGTAAGCAGCGACTTCTCCCACGGGGGACAGTGCGGCTCCGTCATTTCTGTATATAACTTACAATAATCGCCACCGAACAATTCGCACCTCGACGCTCATTTGCGAGTTAGCCACTTTCCCCAATTGTAGCGCATGAGCTTCGAATCAAATTACAGGACGAAAATTTCTACTAGCATATTTCTACTTCATCGTCAACTACACGCGTTAACTGCAGGACTCAGGCTAGGTTGATCTATTCAATGGAAAAAAGATCAGCAGACCATGCTGGCTCATCTATCGATCACGATTAACAAAAGGTCACTCTTAAGGCTTAGGAAGCACTTAGAGATCGTCCTCACAAGACCCGAAAGAGAGAAACTAGACTCAATCAGCATTACAGCCGTGAAGGTACAAGCAAAATCCACCTTCCTGAAAAGTCTACAGCTTAAAGAAGGTGCAAGCGCACTCGAAAAAATTTCAGCAAAGCTCAAAGGGGTACTGCATAACTTCGAAAGTGCTCCAGAGCACGTTTTTCCTGCCAAACGCTAAGAAATAATATAAAAAATACTCAATTCCAGGAGAGGAAGCTATAGGCAAAGCGCTTGAATATGTGAGAAGGACCGCCAACGTCGCTCATGTTTGCCGCAAGCGACACTGGATGCAAGCTATCTTACAACACTACGGCTGTAAAAAAAAACCGAACTACCCACTATCCCGATTTCTACTTCTGACGGTAACCTGCTATCTCAAATAGATTTGCACGAATAAGGGGTGGAGAGTCAAGCACAAGAGGACGATTACGAATTCAACTGTGAAAACTTGACTCTAGTATCTGCCAAAACAGGAGGGTTTTTTAGTTCCGAAAAATTGCTTCTTCTTCGACAATAGTTTTGTGAATTTTTTTAAACGAAGGCATCAAGTTGAAAAGAAAATTTCTGAAAATCATCCTCTAATCCAAAGTTTATACATAGAGTCAGTCAAAATGACAACATTTATTCTTTGAAATAAAGACCGTCATTATCCACAGTCTTCCTCAAACAATCTGTAAGCTTCCAGATCGGCTCGATACACCATTCCTTGGGCATTGAATCAAAAAACTCCGTAAATGCTCCCTCAATTTGATCAAATGTCTCAACTCGGCATGCACGCACGAAATGTTCCCTTGAGCGAAAATCGGACCACATTCGGACAGCGCAGCATGTGGACTGTAGGCTGGGTGCGGCAAGACCTCGACTCCCTTCAATTCATCAAACTTTCCCCTAGTCTTCTCTGCCGTGTGAGCTTTGGCACTGTCTTACTGCGACAGCGCACGCCTTAAGCGAGCTAATTTTGAGTGCTCTTTCTTATACGTACCAAAGACTCGGTTCAGTTGCTCATAGTATAATTCGGAAGTGATGGCGCGACTGCTCCGGACACGTTCAAAATGCAAGACACTTTCAAAATTCCACCAAACGCAGACCATAACATTTTTGAGATCAGCACTTTCAACATCGTTTATACCACTTTGCAACAGTCACATGGCTCACAGTTCCTTCACCTTCGCCTCCACATAACTCTTCGCAGCATCTCTTGTCGAAATGCAGTCAGTCGCTTCCACCAATGGCGTACCAAAACGTGAAGCTCAATTTTGTCCATCGTCATCGTTTGATGCCCGAAGAGAGTCAAAATTTGATGCACCATGACTAACGCTGCCGAGGGAGTTTCTTATGGAAATTTTGAGATGCCACAGTGATGTGGAGTGATGTACAAAGTATTGCGTCGTGTGGGACTTGAACCCTATTGTAATCCTGCCCGAGGGCGTGTGCTTGAACGGACGCACTACCGACGCCTGTTTTGACACCATTTTTTCTACGCTGCAACGCTTTTATATTATCTGTATATCTAGATCATCATACCACCGCTAAAAGCTGTTGAAGAAAAGGAATTTTAGTTGTGGGATAGTCCCATGAATTCACGATAACCAATACTATGTGAGACATAAAGTTTGAATTTTTCGCGGGTATTTAGGAACTTTTTCCTTCAATCAACAACATTGAAAAATGCTATGTATTCAATGGAACGCCGACAGCCTAGAAAAAGTAATATTTGATGCGATTGAAAAGAGCAATTAATGATTTTTCAATAAAATGATGGAGGTATTAGACTAAGTGGGATATGGGCAAAGTTATTCTTGCAGGTTTTGAAGAAGGCCATATCGCCGAAACAGCAGCTGTCAGAATGGACTGATTTATGAAACCTTGTCTTTTTTTTAGAAGAAAAGAGATTTCCTAGGTATACCGAGGTAAGCAGAAAGTCGATCACAAGAATTTGTAGATGGTAGTGTTGAGAAACCCAAAAACTCCACAGAATGATCTGAGTTGATTAATGTCAGAATAGAGGCGACCATCCATTTACCTGCTAAAATACTGTTTTTCAAAACACCATTCAGTCATTTTGGGCAAGCATCGCCACCGAAATATTATTACTTACAAAATTATCGAAATATGATTTATCGCTTAGGTGGGAAGCTTTAAGACATCTCTATAGGAAAGATGCATAGCGTTGCATCTTTATATCTTGGTTATCGATTGGCCAAAAACGCTTTGACAAAAACTTTCTGAGCACTAAAATAAAGCATCGCGAAAAAGTGAAAGTGCCGTCTTGTTGTCGGTATGCTGAGAGGAATACAAATATCCAGAGCCTGCTATGGTCCCTTAACAACGAAATGATTGGCGAAACTAAAGAATCCCATTATAATGTCATAAAGCAGCATAAAGAACGTCATTGTTTTCAAGTGCTACAGAAGACTGACGAAAATACCTAATTTGTCTACACGTCTTCAAGAAGCAGTAAAACACGTTAAGAATCCTTCAATCGCCTTATTAAGAGGGTTTCAAGTCCACCTCGCAGAGAACAGCAGGAGGGATTATTGGAAACTGGAATTTGGTCAGCGACAAGTCTAATCACAACGCTGCATGAAGCAGTGTCCTACGCAGATCTGGTGATAACGTATGTTGTGAAGAGAGCGTTTAATTGAAGAGCGATATCTGTTTGCGGACGCTACAGTGGATATTTTCCCTGCTACCCAAAAAAGTGGGGCTCACCTAGTTTCTTGAAACAGTCGCTCTCTGGTAACTTCCTAAAGAGCAGAAAAAAGAAGGGAAAAAAATAAAATTACCATCAGAAAAGGCCTCAATCGATTGGCGCATTCAAGAACCTTGAAATGGTACCCGCACGCCACAATGCACGCACCGTGGCTATGGTTCATCGTACATGACAGTTTTCGAACGTCTTATTGAGTGTTGTCATGCAAAAATCTATTAACCAGTGATGGATACATGCGTCACACGTCAAGGTGATCCTCAAAGAAATAGAGGCATTACATCTCCGTTGTGAACATTTCGTGCAGATCCAGTAATTTACAGTGAAAGGGCATGCGGGTTAAACTTGCTCAGTTTCTATTAGCCTCTTACCCTCGAGTTACGTTAATAGGTTGGGGAAGAAGTTCTGAGAAAACGCCTGTCACTTTTTGGAGTGCCGGCCATTTTTGTGTTTAGGGCTCATTTGAAAGCTCGTCTTCTCCTGCTTTTTTTGTGTATAATTCTTCTACTTATTCCAAGATGGAGTTGACAAGCGAGCAAATTAGATTTTTGATGATGCACGAATGGCTGTTGGGTTCAAATGCAACGGTGGCAAGTGAAAGCATCAATCTGGCTCGGGGCGAAGACAGAGTTGGTACAAGTACAGTGTACAAGTGGGTAGGATTTAGAGGTTGGAGTAAGTTGAAGTTGAAGGGGAGTACTTTGACTATTAGATGTCTTTGTTCAGGTGTAGTAGGTGCATAAATAAATACTTTACATGCATTTTCTCAGAACTTTTCCCCTAACGTATTATGTGGGAAGAGAAGCACAAAATCAAGCTTCGAGCAAAAAAGCTTACACTCATAGTTTCAAACCTCGTCGCTTTTTTCATGGGTGAAATACTAAAGTTATGATGATAGTCTGATTGAATTAAAGTCTGCTGAAGTTTTTTGAAGTAAAAGATTAAATTTTAATATGTCTGATAATTACTTTTGAGCCACGCATGTCAGTGGTCTGCTAAATGGGCTGACTCATAGAGCGCTGATACACGTGTTTCCATCTTGCGATCTCGTCAGTCGGGCAGCTACCGTTTCGTCTTTTATGCCAATCCTGTGTGGGTGCTCCAGTCCCCACACTAAGAATTAGCGACGACAAACATTTTACACTCTATGTCCACTGAAATTATCACCGAACACAGAGCGTTGTACACTCGATTGCTCTTGACTAGTATATTTAATATACCACATCTTTCGCTTTTGAAAAATAATTATCAGGCATTTTGAGATTTGAGCTGTTGTCTCAAGAAAACACTCAAAACAAAGCGTATAAAAAACTAAAGTCATGATGGCAGCCTGAGTAAGTTGAAGTCTGTTGAAGTTTTTCGAAGTAAAAGATTGAAGTTAAGTTTTGATTGCGTCTGATTTGATTAAGTTAAGCTGAAAGATTACGGTTTACTTGACGTCTTAAGATGAGCACGGTGGTGTTCTAATCGTTCAGATTGCATTCGCATAACCATTTGCGACAAATCCTCTTCAGCACTATAGTCGTCCAGTGAAAATGATAACTTTTAAATTCAAACACTCCGACAAGGCAAGACTATACACCAGAAACGATATGTTTGAAGACATACCACCAACGACTGGAGTATTGTTATTTGCCGTCAGATCAGAGCGTTGGTCATCCATTGTTTGCCCTTGAGCATTCATTAACAAGTCAATGAGTGCTTCGTCAACCTTCGCATCATCGTCATTACCAGAAGCAGATCTGCATCAATAATAGTGTTGCAAACACCAAGCAGGTTCATTCTGATTTGGAGGGAAAAAATGAAAAACCGCTCTTATTCGCTGGAGAGAAACTTTTCACAAAAGTGTTAGTAACCATTTAAAAGTGAAGACTCAAAGTTACAACCCTAAGCCGCCGGTTTAAAACGCCCCTTTATATCGCTGTAACTTTCAAAACAAAACCATGTTTCATCGGGTTTTTTTCTCTAAACTCGCTTATATTGCGCTAGACAAATCCTTCCTTGAAGTGCTAGTACTCAAACTATATCATAAACTTCAAAGAATTCAAAAATGTGTTTGCTCTGTAAAAGGATCTTTTGATTACCTTCGGTCTTTTGATATCTGCTTTAGACCTCGCCGGACAGAGCTCTTTCTTCAGATTATCAGTAAAACAACTGATAGAGTAATGTTTCCTGATTCTATCGATATGCTTATTTTCTGGAAATACGGCTAAGGCGGAAAATTAAGATCGAGTTTTACATTTTGGCAACGCTGTTTACCGGCTATTCGACAAGGCGAGGACCGTGGCTGGAGCGGAGCGAGGCGGGAAAATCGATAATTGTTAATCAGTTGGAAATTTTTTCTCCGCTTTGAGGGAAACTCCAGAAAAATAATTGACTAAGATACTACGAAAATGTTTCTACACAATGATATGCTTTTCGGCTAATAGCCTATTAAACACGTGATAAAAATGAAGGCGAAAAGAGAGTGTGAAACATAATTTTTTGATCTGGATGCTACACCTTTATAATGGGGAAATTATGAAAAACCGGTGACGTGTGGCAGTAGCCTAAATTTTCAACTTTCGAATGGATACTAGCACTCCTATGAAAAGTTCCTCTCCAGCGGATGCGATCGGTTTTTCATTTTCTACCTCTTAATCAGAAAGAGTACCACTAAACATAATACCATCACTGCTGAGAAGAAATATATGGAAGCTTTCTGGTATTTGGCATATTAAAAAACTCGTGAGAATCTCTACTACCAATCAGTTTTTTGACAAGCCAACAAAAAGAATTAGCACTCAAATATCATTTTCCATATGGGTAGCTTATTATGTCCACCGCTGTCACATTGTGAGCAGTATATTAAAAATCGCAACACTCATTTATAATATGGAAATCATTCTCATTCCTCACACATACCAAAACACTGAAAAAACACTTCAGTTTCCAAGTTAAGCACTTGTAAATCGCTTAGCTTGCCTGTGTGACAGCAAATAAATTGAAGCGAAAGAGCAAAGCGAAGAAGACAGCAGACAGTTAGCAAACGAGGTAAATAGCTGAAGAGGACTTCTTAAAAATACCAAACAACCGACCCAAGCTTCTCGAGAACTTCCAGAGTTTGTTTCTTGTTTGTTAAACCAGGAAGAAGCATTGCTCTCTGTTCGTCCAATCTTCGGCTTTGAGCGTCCATGAGTAGATCAAATAGTGGGGCTTCTGAAGTCGAAAGTCCACTCTAGTAACATTATTGAAATACACTACATAAAGCAGTGAAATTTTATTCTTCAAACAGAGTATCGTTATCGACCCCGACAGAACTCAACGGCGAAAGATTTTCGCGCATTCAAGTTCTAAACCTTCAAATAAAGCGCTTCGTATGTTAATGAAACATAATTTACGGATAGTGATGTCATATGCAACTCAAAATTGTTTTGCTGTTGTGAAAACAACCCTAATAAGTGATACTCTAAGTACACAAAACATGTACTCCTCTTCCCCACATCCGTTGTTCACTGCTAGAATCTGTTAAATGTATTGCACTTCAAACCAGCTGTTATTTGAGAATAACTGGGAATATTTTCCCTGAGAAAAAATACGGGAAAGCGAGTCAGACAAATTACATTCGGTTGATGTTTCAAACAAATGAGAAGCGAATGTTTGAAAAACACGCATAGTGCAAACATTTTCACCATGCTATAATATCAAGCAAGCAAGTAAGAAAAAAATGAAGTAAAAGTTCTGAGAAATTTCCTATCTCATTTGAAGACTATCTACCGATTAACCGGCTCGACTAGGCACGCATAAGGCAATTCGTCGCTGAGACTTTTCCAATCTGAGTTTGGCTTAACATTCGTTAGAACCAAAGCCTAGAATGCTGATATTTCCTCTCAGTTTCTTGTATTAGAAAGCTTCAACTAATTCTGGTTAAATCACTAGAAAATTTGAAGCATTACGCTGTAAAAATTGATCACCCATATAGAAGATGTGAGCAACACATTTAATTCTTATATTAACGTACCATTTTTCCAAAAAAAAAACCGAAAAGAGAGCATAATATTGCTCAGATCAACATAGGGGAGGACGAAAAAAAAAATCCAGGCAAGAAAGGAGTCGATTGACTGGAGCACTTAGAGCGCCTATAAATGGTGAACACTACACTATAGTGTATATAACGTACGTTGTGCGTTGGCAATGGCAAAGAGGAACACATAGCTTTGGTAGAAAGACACGGATACATGTAGATAAGGAAGGAGTGGTAGTAAACAATAAAATACCCAAAAACCACCAAGTTAGTGGCCATGAAATCATCATCTACCTTTTCCTTTGTTGTAAACGTCGTCATCGTGCCACTCAGACCTAATTCAGTGTTCCCAAAGTTCATTTCCAAAGTATGATATAATAAAAAGCTAACCTTTCCAAACCAACAAGAACATTTCTTTGTTTTCGTTCTTCGTTGTACGTAGTATATTGAATAGCGAGGCAACTGAACAAATTCATCACAATTCACATCTGTGTAACCTTTTCCTCTCCTTATCAACATTGTTTTCAAGAGTAAAAACAAGACTAAGATTTTAGTTTGTAGAAAATTGAATCTACAACACACGTTCAAAACTCTCTAGTAGATTTGTTAGGCTTTGGACCTTAAAAGTGCTCCAATCATTGCAGAATTACTGTTAATTCTGCCTCGCTCGCAAGCTCAATGGTTCGATTTCGCTGTTATGGCTCATCAGATTTATCTCTCCGGGGTCGGTGAATGCGTGCCATACGGATCTCAAACTTGTCTAGGAGGATAAAGAGCACTGATTCGATTCAGCGTGAGGCCACCGTGAGCCACTGTAAAGGCCAGATATGCACTCAAATCACCTCTAAAATGATACGAATGGAGTCGGATGTATGGCACATCCCTCAAGGATTGACCAACTCCGAG
Source organism: Parelaphostrongylus tenuis (assembly GCA_019055375.1). Taxonomy (NCBI): domain Eukaryota; kingdom Metazoa; phylum Nematoda; class Chromadorea; order Rhabditida; family Metastrongylidae; genus Parelaphostrongylus; species Parelaphostrongylus tenuis. The sequence goes on from JAHQIW010005797.1 coordinate 266,389, forward strand.
AAATTTAAAGCCCTATATCTTCGATCTTAATTATTCTTTTATTTCTTCCATTATTTGTCATAAATGATAAAAGGTCAACGCTCTCGGCGCTGATCAATCCCTGGAAGGATGTTTCATATCGTCTTAGAGGTGATTACATGCTTATCTGGCCTTTACAGGGCTTGCAGTGACCATCGCTGTATCAAGTCAGTGCTGCTTTTCCTTTTACAGAGCTGTGATGCCAATTTACCGACTCTGGAAAGATGGATGGGTTGGTGAGCCATCAGCACGAGATCGAACCATCGACCTCGTTCGTGTACGACTTAGAGCACCTCAAACCACTGTGACACAAGTGCTCTTTGTCAGAAGGTTGATGCGTAGCGTTGTGTTTACCGCGTACTGGGTGCTTGTCATGTAGAAGGGCGTTGAGGCACATTGGCTGCCTACTATGTGGAACTGCGTTGAGAGCGCGGCACTCTATGACTTTTCTTTAGTCCGTAAAAGAAGCAGAAACTTCTAAATCTTATGAAAGAGGTTGTAAAATTTCAAATAGAATTCTCTTATCTTCTATGGTTTTTGACCAATGTTGACGTCATAACGTTGTCGTAGCTCGAATCTAAATTTTTTATGATAAAAAAAAAGGATAAAGCTCTCGGCGTTAATCAATCCCTGAGGGATGCGCCATGCATTCGACTTCAATTTTTAATTTCGTTTGAGGTGATTGAATGCACATCTGGCCTTTACAATGACTCGCGGTGGCCTCCAGCTGAACCGAGTCAGTGCTGCTTATCCTCCCAGACAAGCCTGAGACCTGTCTGGTACCAATTTGCCGACCCCGGAGGGATGGATGGCTGGGTGAGCCATGAGCGCGAGATCGAACCATTGACCTCGTGTGCGACGCAAGGCACCTCTAACCACTGCGCCACATGCGCTCTTATATATATATATATATACTTTGAGCGCATGTGGCGCAGTGGTTAGAGGTGCCCTGCGTCGCACACGAGGTCAATGGTTCGATCTCGCGCTCATGGCTCACCCAGCCATCCATCCCTCCGGGGTCGGCAAATTGGTACCAGACAGGTCTCAGGCTTGTCTGGGAGGATAAGCAGCACTGACTCGGTTCAGCTGGAGGCCACCGCGAGTCATTGTAAAGGCCAGATGTGCATTCAATCACCTCAAACGAAATTAAAAATTGAAGTCGAATGCATGGCGCATCCCTCAGGGATTGATCAACGCCGAGAGCTTTATCCTTTTAGCTTTATATATGTACTCTACATTGTAAAATCTGCCTGAGCAGTTTATGATAACCACAATAAATTACGATAACGTTCATCTGTGGAAGTCGACATCTGACATTCATAGTAGGGTATTTTATTTAAGAGTGATGTCTTCAATGAGGAACATAATAGTAATTTGAGAATTCTATCGTTAGCGGTGTTGTGGCAGAGACATTGCGTAGATTGGGGCCACCGGTTCCTTTCTATGACTTTTCTTTTGTCCGTGAAAAAAGCGAAAGCCCATTAATCTTATGAAGGAGGTTGTAAAATGCCATGTAGAATTCTGTTGTCTTCTATGGTTCTCGACGAGGGTTGACGTCATAAAGCTGACTTACATGTTTTTTGAACTCATAAAAGCACTAAGATACTTGAGAAATTGAAAGTTACAAGCGTACAACTGTTTGTAGAAGCAGGTTTACTGGCATGAAATCATGCGAAGTGAAGATGGCTTCCATTTTTACAAAGATCTTCCACTGAGAAACCATTTTCTAATGAAAACTTTCGCGAATCTCTCTTACTGTGGGAAGTGTATCCAGTTAGTCGCGGGAGCATGTGGAGGCACAGGTAGATTTATGGAATGAAACTCCTGCTTTTGCAGCGTCAAATTGACAGAACTTTGTCTCTTCAGAATAAGTCGGATGCGATTTACATGGGAGGTACTGAGGTCGCCTCAAACATATTAGCAACTCCTACCTCTCCGTAAGAGCACAACATGGCATTTTAAAGATGGGATCGAAGCATTCCTGGGTATCTGACAGCTTTCTGCCGCCATTACCCCTTTGCGAACGACGGTCATTTTCTGCTAGTGGGCTGTTCGGACGGCTGCGAAGACAGGCTGGCGGCGCACGCTACATTGTTAATGTGATAGTTTTCCGATAAAATTTACACATTTTTCGTCAATGGGGTTCTATAGTCAGTGAACGGCCAGATATATTAGAGGAGGCTCCAATAGATATAATTATTTGACGTCGACTCCTTTATATGTAAAGTATGTATTCCACTCCAAAGGACTGGCTTAACCGAAAGGCACCCTGCTACTGATGAGGGTGTAATGCCGAAATATGTGTTAAGCACTGTATTAGTACCGTAACAGAATTTAATATAAGATTCAGGGTTTATTGTCAAACGATATGGTGTCATTCAGCTCAAAATACTTAGAGCATTCGTGAAGTTTGCAACGAGTGAGAAAAATTCTTCTTGTTAAATGGAATTACCACTTCGTGGACCACATAAACTCATTTTGTATTAATAAGTTCTTTGCTGTCTCGAAAGATGTTGTGCGCCAATGGTAATGAAGGTTGACAAGAGAAAGTCTTATCACTTACGACGTGGCAAGCTTTTCTAGTACCAACGATGGTTGACGAAAAATCGATTACACTCCCGAGTTCCATTCGTATTATGATTTTGCTCATGTTTTTGTGCAAGATTCATTCCAATAAGAGGGTTTTGCGCATGGATGTTTGAATTAGAGAAATGATCATATCTCAGCTGACGTGAAAAGTTTCGATTTAGAAAGTCAAACTTTGAATGCATACTTTCTCTCAATTCCGAACTCTTCATCCATGATTTAACTCAAGATCTACCAGAGCACTACCAAGCGTTATGAAACAAGACGTCATTTTAGCTCATTTGTCGATAACTTATAGTCCAGTGGTTACAAGTGCTCCTAAACATATAAGTGATCGGTGGTTCAGTCACTTTGGAAAAATTGTGACACGTATTCAAAATGACATTGAGGTGAGATTCGAATCGAGTCGTGATTAGTTTGCAGTTTTACGCTGGTTGTAGACTAGTGACCTAAAAGCATTTAACTGATAAACTTCATTTGTTCGCCATTATTTTTTCAAATGAGTTCACGAAAGAGTTTCTTCCATGAGAGCCAGTTAATGGACCAAGTGGGTAGAGCTATGCAAATTGATTCTCGCTGTGCTATTTACTTCCTCTGCGCTCTTAGTGCTCCTACGACTTTTAATCCATTGTCACACGTCGGGTGCGTTGATGTAACGACCGCAACGTCAGTCATTGAACAAACCAATAATGATGACCTCTTTCCACCATCATCCAAGGTTAGTTTTCCGTTCAGGCTCTGTTGATAAATTAATATATCATTCTTAAGTGTGTCATCGAAAAGCAACAAATTCAAAAATGGGCCGTTTTCTGCTGTTTTGTTCAAAAAACTTTTTTTTCCTTGGATGTAGGCATTGAATAGTCTTATCCAAGTGCTGTTTTACGCAGTGCTCAATGCCAATATTCCTATTATTGTTAACAGACGCGTCAATATGTGCTAACGTCATAGAAGACTGTTTAACCTTCTTCTTATAGCCGAAACTCAAGAGTAAACGTTAGTAATGCACGACTAAGTTGAAGTGTAATGAGTTCAGTGGTGATAGTTTCATCAAGACACAGGTTTTCGAGCATTATGAAGTGAAAAGGTAAAAACATAAAATTCAAGCATTTAGTCTTTTTGATTACACTTAATAATTCGCAACTCATCGAACATTAGGAGCCTTGAGAAATCCAAAATTTCGCATTACTACTGCATGAACAATTTACATATGTGAGAAGAGATATTAACCTCACCACCAACAGTCTCAATTCGTGTGTTTTGTCGACAGAGGATGGACGGAGAACTTGATGGGCACTTTAAGGAGTTTCATAAGGAACCATGTGCATGCAATTGCATAGCACATTAAACATTGGTGGGTGCATCGCAGTGATCAACCTTCTACGAACAAAGCCATCCATCTTTTCATGGTCGGCAGATCGATCTCAAAAATGTACTAAATTGGTATTTCAGTAGGCAATCGAAGATCATCGAGTGAGCTAAATATGCCTTCGATGATGTCCAAAATCCATAGTTGAGAATGCATAGAGAGCGCCTAATTGATTAATCAAATTCACAGCGCTGCACAGCTTCAAAAGTTTCGTACTGTGAATGAGAAGCTTTTAGGACTTGGAAACAGTATAATATAATTATATTGATCACTCGAAGATGTTAACTAAAACATGACCGCAGCCGATGGTTCGAATAGTTGCGAAAGAATCGAGCGTTACTCGTGTACCAGTTATGAGAACTTGAACGGGATGGGAAAATCGACAAAATTCACCAAGTGAACGTTGCTTGGTGAGTTGGATCGAACTCAAAGCAAAGAATCGCTAATTTTTTCGAATTGCTCTGCGATTCTTGTTCTGTGGTATATCTTTTTTTTTCAAACTTTTTTGCAGAAAATTTTTTCCGTATGAGTGACGAGCTCCCAACACAACTGAGTAAACGTGAACCATAGAAGTATCGATGGAATACTTACTATAACCGCTTAAATCCCAAAGATATCACTTCATTATTTTGTCTTGCCAGACAATCGGCAGAATGCATTAAGAACTGCAAAGTGTTTATTAGCGGAGAGGGAACAGTTGTATTGCAGAATATCGCCCCTCCTATGCGTCTGTCGCACAATCAAAACCTCTAAAGCTGAGAGGCCTATAATATGAAACTTCGTTTCACCCAGCATACGCATGGGATCTTTTGCGAACTATCTGCGGCATTTCTCACATATTTCGTCTGTCACTTGCTTGACAAATCTTTACCGATCAAGGCGTTGCTGTAAATCCCTTTAGGTGATTCATTCAGTGTTGTAGTCTGTATTTTCACCATAAGGGAATTAGAGTAGGAAACTTACGTTTCATTAGAAATGATTGGTGAATTTTAATCCTTGAAGTTTCGATTAATAAAGTCCGCTATAGGCTTCAATATACGTATTGAAGTTGAGGATTAAGCACTAATAGAATAGCTGCGATAATATAATGTATCATGACATGAAAACACATGATATATTAACATAGATTAGAGTAGAATAATAAGTCGTAAATTTGGAGTTTTTTTATTGGATACGGTTTTATAATATTGAGATGAACACAAGTCGTCGCTCACAACGTACATAAAATTTCAGTTTGATGAGAGAAAATACTGTAAATGGAGCACAACTCATGAGAAGATCTCTCTCGCATGATATTTCATATCGTACTCATCTACAGGAACTGATTTTCGATCTGTATAGAGATGAAAAAACGAACAAGATCTTCATACCACGATTTTTCAAGGTATTCATATCTAGCGCTTTCCTACAATTTTTTAACAATCTGTTTATAATGTATTTCTTTATGTGATCCGATTCCACTTTTGCTAATCCCAATACTTCTTTTGTTCGATCCACATGTTGTGTCCATCATCCATGAACGCCTTCATGCTTGCGAGCTCGGTTGTAACTTTAAGACTATCGACTTCCTCATAAATGTCGTTGAATGTCGGTCGCTCTCCGGAATCCTAGTAAAATCCAAGAAAGTCGCCAGTCTTTGAGGACTGCAGATCTGCCGAAACTACTCTGATATCTAAGTAGTAAAGCGCTTGCGGCGCATTGGTTAGCATTTGCTCAACGACGCACATGTGGTCGGTGGTTTGATCCGCCCAAGGCCAATCAAGCATTCCATCCGGGTCACGAAATTAGAACCAGACTTGTTAGGAAGATAACAGCAGTGCCACGATACATCGATAGGCCATCGTGAGTCATAGTATAGTCCAGATAAGCAACCAAGTATAGCAATACTAAGTGAAGCGAATGATGACGCTTTGCCTTTTCATTCTTTTATCAGACTACCGACCATGAATGGATGGAAGACCTGGTTGCTTAGTGCGGCTTCCAAAAAATGCTCATGTACACACGTTCAGTAGTGTACGTCGTTTCAAACTACTGCGTCTTTTGAAGCTTCTGAATAGCTTTTCTAATGCTTGCCAAAAATATGACAGATTGAGTTTGTTTTTGATCGGACATTTTAGAATATCTTCATGTGTTCTTTTTTGAGAACAATATTTTTTCTGTTTATTAAGTGTTTTTTCGTTTTAAACTCTTTCAGTAATGAAACATCAACCACTGAGAAGCTATGGGTTCAAATAGTTTAGCGAGAATTATCTACATTCCGTAGTGTTAATGCCCATGTGATCATTGTCGCGAAGGATCGAGTGTCGTAGCGTCTGAAATATTAATACAGCAGCTGTTCCGTCACACGGTTTAAAATGATTCATTGCCATTCTGCTAATGCGTAGAGCTGGCGTGCTTCAGGAAAGCAATTCGTTCCAGTGACATGAATTGCCCCATTGAGGCAATTGGTGAAATAACCGACGAGGAAGAGTCACAAAAATCCATAGCGTCGACAACGATAAGCAAAGTATTAATTACATTTTACCGATTGCAGAACATATCCTTTTGTACTAAGCTTTCTGCAGCAACCAAATAAGGCAGCCTGGGGGAGTTTCCGTGAATCTTCAAACTGAAAGCAAGGTAAATTTGAACGCGAGCTCGTTTCATGAAAGGAAGAGAAACTTTGGATGGTTGTGCTTCTTCGACGTGACTTGTATGGTGTTAAATTCATGAAAATAAGCCTTCAACTATACTTTGGCATATATATCTTAAATATATACTATCAGCACAAATCCTATCATTGCTAGGAGCTGTATTTCAATGTGTTTATTTCCTACCAAAACGTTTCAGACTTACTAGGCGAAAGTGATATAGATCACTAACGATTCAGTAGATCCTGCATCCGATGCCTTCATTGCCTGATAGTTCTTCTCCCGTATGTTCCAACCTCATATCCGCCTTATCATAAAAGCAACTATCATCAACACATGCCTGTTTTATTCATCGAGTTTTTCTCATCTCATCCGTATCGTCGAAGGAAGAGCACTAAACTCTTGAAGAAGACTTATAAAAAAGACAGCGGTACTTTTTTGGGTACCAATCAATTATAGCAATCCATTTTATAGGTCATTGGGTACACGGCCTTTTTCGCTTTTTTCTTAGACTTTTAATAATCGTTCGGTAGCTTAGCTCGCAATTACTAACACGGTGTTCGTTTCCTGAAAGTGCTTTTTAGCAGCCTGCAAACGCGAAAATAAATTTGAGCTTCACACTCAGCGTGCATTAGTGCGCGTATTTTTTCTATTAATTCGGAAATTTTTTCTTCGCTTTGTGAAAATATTTGCATTTTTGTATTGAAGTTAAAGAACGTACTTTGTTCTATCGTCTCATGAGCTCAGGCTTTTATTTTCACTTTATAATACCAAATAAGCCCGCTACTTTACCTAAGTTTTAACAGCACATCAGCGTGAGCCAAGCAGGTGAAACGTAATTGTCTTTTTGCTCTTCCAGCGCTCTATGACGACTTTCTTAGAACTAAATTTAGCTTCATAATCACCGTAATTTATGCCATCAATCGATTGTGAATTCCCATCCACACAGCCATTTACACCCCTAAGCGAGCAAAGGCTGCTCGCCAAATTTGAAGCTTCTTTTGCTTTGATACTACCCGAGTAAAACAGCCTTTCAGAAAACAGGTACAATACTGGTTCGCCAAAATCAGAGCTATTGAATGAATACTTTAAGTCTAGGTAAATTCTCTGTTTAGTGAAAAACACGCAGAGTGTTAAACTCGACTTTATATTTCGCTGCTACAGCGCACTAAGAATGCCTCTCTAAAAATCAAACCCAGTTATACCATAGAAATTTAGGCTATCTAATGACCGAAGCCTAAGAAAAAGGCGAAAAAATTCTTGTCTACAGAGGCTCAAAATAAAGATTGCGATGACCGACTTGCACCCTATTCGTTATCGGCTAGAATTCTTTCGAGGAGTCTTTTTATCTGGACGCAGATTTTCTGTCAGACTATTAGTAATAACTAGATGTCTTAACTATCGTCGACTCTAAAACTGTACTTTTTTCTCAAAAGGCCTTTTACTGTGTGTGTACCAGTAAGGTGAAATTGAGTTCCACACGCGTTGCGACGAATTTTTCGCTGAACGAGCTTATACCTTAGACTATCAGTAATCATACCCTAGACTATCAGTAATCACGCTCAAATTTCAATACCTCATAATTATTATTTAAGCCATATGTCATATGGTTTGCTAGTGGGCTCTTATACAGCTCGCAATTTTTTGTAGAGGGATTAGGAACCCCGAGAGGATTGGCTATAGACGAAGGGTCTGCCCGACTGAAGAGGCTGCTAAAGGCCGAAACATGTGTATCGGGCTGTACAAGAGCCCATTAACAGGCCACGTGACATTCGGCCCAAATAATAATTATGAGATATCAGTAATCATTCGGCAGCGCAAGTCTCGGCACCCAGCATATATTAGTTTTTTGAAAAAGGGTTTTTAATGCGCTATAGCAAGAATAATTGAACTGAGTTTCACACTCGCGGCGCATTTCTTGTAGCCAGGTGTAGTGGTATGCTCTTCGCCCCAGTACTGAGAAAACGCAGGTTGAACTCCTTCCATGGCATCGAAGTTCTGCGTATCACTCAGCGTCTTTGTATATATATATATACATATATATATATATATATATATATATAATGTAACATAACTGCTATGAGAACGGTAAAAGAAAAAAATTTTGGCTGTTTATTTTCAACGAGCATATCACGATGTCTAACTTTTGCTTGAATATCCTCTCATTCTGCACATGCCTGAAAGTAATCGTATAGATTGGAGAAGAGGCCCATTGAAGTACTTACCAAGAACGATAATGAACTCTGCGTGTATTGTTAGATCGTCGATGCAAATGCATCTCTGCCGTTTTTCAATGCCCACATCCCCTGTCCGCGAACTCCTTCAAAAGCAATACTACACCGTCGCAAAATGATTTTCGGTATTACAGCGTTCTGACATGGACAAACCACTAGCGTAAAATTTATATTCCACAAGCTATCGAGACTGCAAAAAGTTTAGTGAAAACTGGCTTCAGCGAAAAAGGTCACTACAACGCGTGTTCACATATGTATGCGCACCGTCCGAGGTGAACAGACACAAGACCATAAAAAGTTTCCGTATGAAAGTACATAAGTAATTACTAATATTCGAAATTCACAAGCACTTTTGTGCTCTAAGATGCAAACTCTTGTTTACACGCATGTATGATCGCTTTGAACCGTGCGCATATCTAGGTATGGACACACTATTCAGTAAGTTTTTTCACAGGACTCAGTTTCTCACGTGACTTTTTACAGTCATCGACAGCTTTCAAAACACATATTTCCTGCAGAGGCTCGTCCATGTAAAGATTCCTCAATGTGCTGTACCATCGAGCATCATTTAATATATGTAAACTGTACTTTTACATATCTTTTACTTTCCTTTTCGAGCAAATGTATTTTACACTGTTGAGTGTTGATGACCTGAGCATTTGGTGAAAGAAGAATTTCAGGAATGGATCGATGCGGGAATACGAAGAGACGATCCTCGGCTTCGAGAATTCATCAACAAAGTTAGTCAATGTGTCAAGAGAGCATCGCAGCCGACGATTTTGTTTGCTTATGCATTACGATCGCCATTTACACTTGTATTCGTTGAGGACAACTGTCACTACTCTGGTCTAAAGTATTGTATAATAGTGAACAGAAGAGAGTGCTAGCTAATTGCAGGTACGTGAAGCGGAAAATGATGTCGATCACGGTGTATTCAATCACGAGCATCTTTTCCTAGATAAGGACGCATTCAAGAAGTAGGCCTTCACTTGCCATAAAATCAAAGCTAGTGTAAAACCTGCTTTACGTGTAAATATCCGAATACTTTCTCGTAGGTTTTACACTTTTGCTACTATAGGGGATTCGATTTTATATATTGGTTGATATTTTTGTTAAGAAAAAATACTACCGCTTTTAATGCAATGGCTAGATGTATCCTGTTTCTCAGACATGGTCAAAGGCCCATGTCCATTCAACGGTTGACAAAATGATACCTGACTTGGTAGGGAGACCTTCCTGTGCTCAATAAAGACTGCCCACTATATATTTCTTTGCGGACCACGAGGATCGTCTTTGAGTCAATTGAGTAATCAGAGGAGCATTACCATTATAACGATCGAATATCATTGAATTATTTGAGCAAGATTGACGCTTCTAAAATCTTGCCTTTTTCAAAGGAAAGAAACCACATCCTCGCGAAAGAGATTGTATTTCCAGCTGTTATTACACATTTTCTCTTATCTTCTTGATGATTTGTAGTTAACCGATAGCTTAAAAAATTTTGTTTAATAGTAAGCGTATTGCCCAAAAGGATTCCTATAGCATGTTCTATTGATAAATAAAAGATAACGTTTTACAGTGGCAGTCCATTTTTGCAACTCGTAGCGGATTTTTGAGGATTAAATAATTGAATTTCGATTCTTATGATTTTTTTGCCAAAAAAACTGAATTATCGCTGGAGGAACTCTTGTAAACGTACTTCTAAAAAGAATAACGCCCAAATGTCTTAAAAATCATTGCTTTTGGAAATAATTTCTGTCGCATGAAGTAGAGTTCCTAGGATTGCGCTTGTGAGTCTTTGCATTTTCCAGAAAAGACCTATTCCACTAGAATATCTCTATTCATACGAAAACTGAAATCAAGTAAATTTGAACGGTGTATCTTTTCTCAAATGGCTCGCTTTTTGCACCGTAGCGGTCGGAATAATAATTTGTTTTACATATCAAGATTTATTGCAGGTTAAAGATTTTTCTATAAACATTCAATAACCATTGGATAGCGCAAATCTCGTCGATTCCAAAGACGTACTTAATTTTTGAAGAGCACTCCTTAGTGCTGTAAAAGTCAAAGGAAGATTGGGTCGCGTACTCCAAAGAGTGGGATTTCGCGACATCAACCCCAAATCACCGCGCTTTTTGCAACATATCGATTAACTGCGGGACGTAATCTTTTTTGACTGCTACAATACAATAAAAATACTTTTCATAAAAAATGTCATTGTGGGAATCGTCGAGATTTAAGATATCGAACGACTATTGAGAGTCTAGCGAAAAACCTTCGTTCAGCGAGAAATGTCTGAGTGTGAAGCTATTTATTTCTTACTGTTAGAGCGCATGATAAAAGAACTTCTAGAAATCAGGTACATTCCAAACTTTTCGAGATTTTGGCTATTTAATGGATATTAAAACTCTGAAAAAAATTAAAAAATACTTCTTTCTCAAGAGGTCACAACAGGATTCTGACATCACAAGTGATCATTTGCGAAACCTAATCATCTCCTGACTTCCCTATCTAGAGATTATCAGTTGATTATGTAAAAACACTTTCTCCGGCAAGAAATGCTTGAATGTGAAAACAAGAAATTTGAAAAAAATATATCGTTCAAATTCACTTTATTTTTTTCCGTATCGAATGACTATTAATTACAAAACTGAAGAAATACGTTTTTACTAAGGCAATCAATCAGGGTAGAGAACAGAAACGCACTTATATGCGTTTATCTCTTCTACACATGCCATAGCTATGAATAAAGAATTTAAACGAAATTACGCATTGATCTGAGAAATGGGAATCCAAAGTGCACTAATAATCATTAAAATTTCGAGAATCATCGATGAAGTGGGATCGTATGCCATAAGCAGCACTATTTTTGACGAAACTACTCATTGTTATCCGACATTCAGCCTGTAGATGAATTTTATGTACTTTATGCAGTAAAGTATGTGAAGCTAATAGAAGTAAAAGATGGATATGACTGACTTGTGAGTAAGTGTAAATAAACGGCACTGAAAACATCATAAAGATATTCAATAAAGGTCTACATTATCTTTTTTCACGAGTACTTGATAGTTTCCTTTGAAAGTGTGGATAATTGATGGGACAGTCACGTTGGTTATACTAAAAATAGCCTCATTGAAGTCTATTCTATCATATTTGACTATTTGTTGACCCAAAGGTTTATTATTACCGAAAAAAAGTATAAATTTTGTTAGAAAACTAGCCCACTAGCACTGGAGCGCGCTCTGGCAGCCTCTCTTCGTAGCTGTCCGAACCGCTTGTCTCTATGAAAATCTGTATTCTCATATATATAAATATATAAATATATATATATATATATATGTAAATATTCGGATGACTAATGTATGATTAATAGAGGGAAAGTAGAGGACTCATACAATATCTCAATGCGAGTGTTGCGAGTGTACAATAAAAAGCTTTGACAAAATGTACGGATGATTATTTTACAGAGACTAAAAAAAATCAAACTATCGAGGTTGACCTTTGAGGAATGAGCTTCACATACGACTACAGCAAGCTTCGTAAGAGGTGATGAAATGAATATCTAAATTGGTTCATGCAATGATTTGTGGTGATCAAACAAGTCGTCTCAGTCTGCTAATCTCGAAGGGATGGAAAGCTCGATGAACTTGGGATGTGGGGATAGAAGCGAAGACCACGTTTCTATTGCTGGGCTCTATCCACTGCGCTACATCCGCCCCTTTTATATTACATCACAAATATATTTTCTATATATTCACAGTGATATTCTTACAAAACGCAAAAAAGGCAATTCTTGACCAAATATGCTAATTATAGTGCATGTTATTTTCATCATCCAGATGTGTCGGCAATAGCATCGGTGTGATTGGGAAGGCGTTGAAGAAGCAGCTGGTGATTCCTGACTGGTCGAGCTTCACTAACGTGATGGGCGAACTGTACGAGGAATGTCGACGAAACGATCGTGGCCAGGTAGTCGCTGTCAATCACCTGTAATCCATATATAACGACGATGTGGATGATCTTTTTCGAACTTATCTGCCACTTATCTCATTCGTTCGTTGGTCGCACGATCAGAGATCGATAATAACACAAAAACCAGCATAAAATCATTCCAATGCATCAAAATGAACTTCGTTCTTGGTCTACTTCTTCACAAAACTTGTCAAAGTTTCACCGCATGTGATGGTAATGACAAAAACTGTCAACAAAACTTTGAAGACTTAAACATTGAATAATAATTACCTTAGTACATAATGAGTAAAACAATTTTTGCGTAACGCTGTGTTTCAGAAACTATAATCTAATAGCAAACAGAAAAAGGTGGATGGAACGGTACAAAGACTATCTCATGGAAAGAGCATAGTTATCAGGCTTACCTAAATTAACGATTGATTACGATATCCTGACATTAAAAGGATCACGACTGACAGGAGAGCGTGCTTAGATTACTCCAAACACGGCACTGTTGGTGCTGAGATTTCAGTGGATTTGTCGAAATCCAGATTGAATATCGTTGATGCTTGTATGTTGACGCGTTGTTAATTTCACTTTTTCGTAAAAGAAGTGTTATGACTTCTCATTTGAAAGTATGAGAGGTGTGGTGCGGAAATATCAGTTCAAGACATAAGTCATTCATAGTTCGATTATATTTTCATGGAAGATTATGCTTTTTCACAACGAATCCCTATTGGAAGTAAGTATTCATCGTCGCTGTGTTCCATTTTGCCCGTACCTATATCCTCGCTTTGTACAAGAACATAGATCTAACGAAATAGCAGCTTTTTGTTATACAGTCTTCAGTCATACCTTCACCATCGTTATACGGCCTTTATTAGCTAAGTTCTTAGATCACATACTCTAAGCGTTAAAATCCTTCTCGAACAGATTTTACAATTCATAGTGTGATGGTGTATTGTTGAGAATATACTTACTTGGATACTTGGACGGTCCGTCTACACTGGTAATGTGGACCCTAGCACAGTTCCAATTCGTTTCTCTCGCTCAGCTGTCGTCCATGGTGGTGGCCTGTTTCGAGCTGCTGACGCGCGGGAGGCCCATTCCGTAAAGGCAAACTCGTTGCCACATGCAGCAGATGATTGCCGTTAGCCACAAACACATCCGCTTTTCGTTTGGGTATTCTCTCGAAAGGACGCTTGAATTCTTTTGTAGTCCACTCTACTGTTCTTTTCGTTATAAGTATATGGTGAGAGACACAGTAAACTAGCCCAACTGTCCCGGTCGTTTACAACCCACTGTAGTCCCATCGTTTTTCTTTCTCATTTTACAACTGTAACAGAGGATGAACTTTTCATACATCCAACAGAGCCCTTGCATAATTATTTTACGGCTGATCAACAGCTTTTTTTCTAGTGGAATTCACGTGTATGCAGGTGTTTTTGTATTCGAATAGTATTTTTTGTTCGTTCCATTCACCGTTTGTCCAAAGCTCTTTAGTTTTCAAATATTACAGTCAATAATCCGAGAGTTTTTGATCGATTTCGACTCAGTGAATCCTCCAAATTTTGAAAATGTGCACATTTTGAGAGGCAATGGGTTTTTTGTTGTTTGACTATGTGCAGGTAAACAACTAATAACGGGTTTCATCACGGTGTAAATGAATAATGTAATTGAAAACCTTGTAAGAAATGCAAATTTACGATTTCTCAGACACCACTCTCACAGGAATTAAATGAAATTTCACTCTTCCATGGCACTTTCTTTTTCCATGTTCTAAGAAGATATTGTTGAAGAAGAAATGTGTAGAAATGAAGTGATTTTTGACAATTGTTGAATGATTCCAATGACGTCTTCTTTCGGTTGCGACGTACATTCCACAGTTGGCCAGAGCAGATCCAAATTCGTTTGCGATTTCAGTTTGTACAGTGGATGGGCAACGAATGAGCTGGGGAGATGCATTGAAACCATTTTGTTTACAGGTAACTAAGAAGAACTGCGTTTATTCTTCTGTTTGCCCACATATATATGTATATACATATATATATATATATATTATATATATGATATATATGGATATACACACGCATATCCGTTTATACATACCTAGTACATATATAAACATATATTTATTTATTTATTTACTTATATACAGCAATTTCAACGCTTCTGAACCCCCGTGAATGTAATGACTTCAGTTTTTTTTTTACAAACACTAAATCTATAGATCATATACTCATTTCAGTGTATTTTTGCCCATTTTGGTACTATATTATAGTAGCTTATTGATCTCTGTAGTCAGTATCAAAGCCGTTCACTTACGCCTTAGTTCACGAGGAAATAGGTCCGGACGAGCTTCACAATCATGTTGGTCAAGAACCCAGTGGTCGACTATTCAACGATATCTGTCTCGACCACAATAGTCAGTTTTTGCCAGTTTTTGCACTTATAAAATTATTTCATAGTATTCTGAGAAATAAGAATTGTTGGTCGATCTTTATATCACCTGTCACCTGTCGTCCGTTGATTGTCGAATGTCTGGAGCGGACATCACCAATACTCCCATTTTTCCCTAGCGCGTACAAGAGTAGCCCAATGAGATTATTTGTATAAGTGGACATCTTTTTCGGCTTCAAAGTTGGAATTGAAAAAAAGAATCATATGAAAGCACAGTAGAGTAGAAAGAAAGCAAAAATCGAGAAAGCACTTGAGGAATACATATTTTAACGAAAAGATAAGCGACGGGCAATCCTGCTTGGCTGATTGAAAGGGCCCAACACTTTCGTTGCTTATTCATAGATGGTGGTTGTTCTTGTTGGTCGAAATGAAATGTACAACAAGGATCTAGGCCGAGTCAAGAAAACCTGGAATATAGTTCTCCATTTTTGTTTTGAAGCTTAGTCGTGGACAAAATTATATGAATAAAGAGCGCAGGGTTCGTCCATACTACTTTTTTTTTTGCTAAAAACAACAATTCACGGACGACATGTCAAATTTGTGATGCCATTTATGAATCTCGATCCATTAAACGAAACCTAATGAGCATGTTATGAGAACGAATTGGACATACGCATGCCCACATGAGTTAATGAGTTATGAGTATGTTGCTAATCATATGATGCAAGTTTGAAGCATAATGGAAACTAGAATGAGTGCGAGGTCACGTAGAACTAATAGGAAGAGGGCGGTGCAATACTTAGAGCTTCTCTGGAATCTACACTGACTTGGTCACAAGTTCGATTTTCGCCCTAGATTACTCAAGCCTTTCACCGAATCGGGGTAGTGATTTGAAACCAGACTTGCCTGGAAAGTGAAAATACTGAAGCGTCTATAGGCCACGTAACTGCATAGGCCAGATTTGCATTTGATTATCTCTATATTGCTTGATGAATGGATTTCGTATCGCTTTAGATTATCACTGAACGCTTTATTTTTTATTTATAGAATTTGTAATTAGTAAAGTAGAATGAATAAAATTAGCCAAGATAAAAACACAAATATTACAGTTGCTAATACTGCACTTTAGAAAAACCGCATAATCCGTTGATCAATGCTGGTGCCATTGTGGTCGCGTCGTTGATGAAACGACATGTATCACTATCGGATCGTTTTGACTTTGTGAGTTGTGACGATAAGCGTATTCCATAGTAATCATCATTTGTCGTGTACTCATTCAGGCCATTCATCAAATGAGAAGGTTCAGTGGCGCCGGTTACGTTGGCTTCAACAACGCTGTGTAAGAATTGCATTGTTGAGAGAGAAAGAGAGAAAGAAGGAAAGAAAGAAGAAAGAAGAAAGAAAGACGGAAAGAAGGAAAGGAAGAAAGAAAGAAAGAAAAGAGAGAGAGAGAGTGTGTGTGTGTGTGTGTGTGTGTGTGTGCACGAAGGAAACATTTTGTGGAAGTAGTCCAAGTTAAGGTTTCTCTCGGAACGTGAGACGGCGGATCGTAATTATGCACTCTCATACTACATGAGAGAACACAAGGTACGTTTTCGATAGCGTTGTCATTTTTTGGAAGATCCATAAGTTCCAAAATAGTATCCCTACCACTTTCTAGAAGTTTCGCAAGCTATTCGACATTTCTGAATCTTTTTTCAAAATTCCATAGCATATTTACAAAAGTATCACCTGTGAAGATTCAAGACATTGATCGACCAATATTCTCGAGGACCTTTTAAATATCTTAATTTTTCGAATGGCTAACATGCCATCACTACTATGGTACGTGAATGTCTTGTATGGAAAAACCATAGGGTCTCTTATGATATTTTTCTTAAAAATTTCTCACGATCTGTTCTTTTCTTAGTTCAAAACTTGCATGAGGCAGGTATTTTTCTTCTTTTTCTCGCAACTTTTTGAGGAAATGAAGGAAATTACCAACCTCGTGCAAGTTTCAAATAAAAAAGGACAGATCGTGAGAAATTCCGCATTTCCTCAATCATGCTGAGGTTTAGAGATGGTCGGACTTTCGAGTAATCTTTCTTATATTCATATATCTTATTCTCCTTCAAAAATATCGAAAAGTTTTTTGCTACTGAGGGAAAATGTGGAAACATGAGAGGATACATATTTATTCATTTATGTAGTGGGCGCGTATAGCTCAGTGGTTAGGGATGGCCTAGGGCGCGCACGTAGTAGGAGATCAGATTCCACGCCTATGGTTCACCAAGGTTTCCATCCCTCCGGAGTCGGTGAATTGTTGCCACACATTGTCTGAGACAATGTCAGCATTGATATGAACACATCGGTAGGCCAGCGCAAGTCATTGTAAAGACCAGATATGCACTCAATCTCCTCTAACGTTGCTTGACGAAGACGAGTGTGCAGGCGCATTCCTCAAAGATTCATTAACTCCAGGAGATTTATCCTCTCTATTTATGGATAAGAAGAAAAGTGAATGCATTCAGGTGTTTCCACCAGACACAAATATACAGGATACACTTGATCTCTATTTCCAACTATGCTCCATCGAAACAAACTGCGATACCCTTGCAGTGATGGCTGCCACATTGGCGAATGGTGGCGTGAATCCTATGAACAGCGAGAGAGTGATTCAACAACAGGTGATCGTCATAAATGTACAGTTTTACAGCAAAACATTCTCTACTTCAGAACATCATCCAATTCTTTCCTTTTTTATTTCTTTCAACTGCAGAAGATTTCTAATTCCTTGACGACCATTTGCACCGCTTTCGGTACACAGCTTCGCCACGCTCTGGGCAGGCCGCGGCGGGCTGCGGCGGTTCCTTTCACCACGCGCTCCCATGGAAATGGAAATTTACTTGTTAACTAAGATTCTGAGACACATTATCAGTATTAAGTGATCGAATATCACAAAAGACACTTCTATAGAACGTTTTTTGACGAAAGAAAACGTTCATCTGCTGGAAAACCATTCTGTGATTCAACGAAAACCACATCTTTGGAAAGCAATTTTATTTTTAGTTTTCACATAACACTTTCTTCTTTCTTTTTAAACTATGTTTTTGTACTCAGTTGATAGCCTGTAAGATTCCGATTCTCTCCAAGCTTAATCTATTGCAAAATTGTCAATTTACATTCTACTAACGAAAAAAAAGGTTTTGCTTCCAAAGTGCGTTGTTGCACCTTCATAGCGAATTTTCTAGTAATATATACTAGAGAATTTGATGTTAAGTAAACTTTCTCGCTATGAAAAATTAGGCTATCGTTATATGAACCTCTCTAAACGCATTTTTAGCAGAAAGGACATTTAGATGATTGAAAGTCTTTAGTTTTATCATAAATTGCGTTGAGTGCGGTTGCATTATATTATAAGTACTCATGTTTTCTTGTTTTTCCAAAAGGAGCTTTTTTACCAGATTATTAGTATTATTCGGTAGTTTGAGAACTGGAGATTTTAGCATTAGGCTGTTTCTGAAAGGAGGACTGATAACGAAGGGGAGAATTACGTTTTGCTTTTGGAGTGAGTTGTTCGAACTTTGCAGCAAATTGTGGCATTATAATCGTGTGCGATCTTGAGAAACTTTGATTTTGATAAAATATTACAGAAGAGGCTTCTATGAACAGGAAGGTAACTAAATTCCAACGAGAAAATGACATTGTCTTGAAGGGAACATATCTCTAACTGTTATATAATATTTGTTTGTCCCTTTTTCATTTACGTTTTTGCAATCATTCGGCACCTTGAAAAACATAAATTTTCCATACTGAGTTTGCATTGTGAAAACACCTCCATTGTACGTTCTACTAACTAAAAGAATGGTAACGTTCTGCAACTGGAGTTCATTATTCCAGTTTCACAGGAGATTTTTTCATTTTTTATAATGGAATTTCGATTTCAGTGAAACTTTGTCGCCATAAAGTAATGGATAATACTGGGAAGATTTCTTTAAACTTTTTTTAATAGAAAAAACATCTAGTTGTCCGAAAAATTTTCACATTTTAGTAGGAAATATGCGAAGTGCAGTTACATTCTGTGAAATGTGTTCGCGTTTCCTTGCATTTTTTATATAAAGGATATTTTCACTAAACTATTAGTAATCAATCAATAGCTTGAAAAATGCAGATATTGTACTAGGCTTGGTTCATTGAAACAACTTATAGCGCTGTAATAAGTGAAAAGAGGATGCGTTTTGCTTTTGGACTAGAGAATCGTTGCCTGAACTTTGCACTGGCGTTTTTAGGTACTTATACAAGTGATTTTTGATTTTCAATTGAATTAATTGTCATGAAAAAGTAGATCACTTATTGGTGAGACATATTTTTTGCATGGAGAATGTCCAGTCCTCATTACGCATTCCTATCGCCTACTACATAAGAAATTGTCTCGAAAACATATTTGCAATGTGGAACTCGTAGAAGAAACATATATGGAGAGAGTTTTAGTCTGCGCCCGGAGTAATCATCGACGGTGTTCCCATTGATGAGATTTTGGAGCACTTCCATATAAAAGTACACTTATACTATGCTCCTTTTTCAGTAGACTATTAGTAGTCATTCGATAGCTAAAAAGTAGAGATTTCAAGTACTAAGCTTGTTCTATTGAAAGGCCTTTTTGGGGAGTAATACCAGCGGGGTGAAAAATACGCCACAACTTCGGCTTGGTTCTGTTGACAATTATATCGGCGAAATTTAGATGGTCTGGACACTCCAATATCACAAAGGAGCGACATATTGCCAAGGAAATTTCCGTAGGCATTTCCAGTAGGAAGTAAGCTAATACGTTCTAGGAATCCGCGCTCGACAGCAAACTTCAAAATTGAATTCACTTCTAATTCTTACTCTCCATTTTTGTTTGATATCCTGCAGGAGTAAAATCGTCTTTTTCCATCTCATCATCTCTCCGATCGCACAGATACTGCCTGTTGTTTATCTAGACACAGTTGGCTTTAGAAGCATAAATGTTCCGCAACACAAAGTACCCAACTTCTCCTCGCATCCATTAACTAGATTCGTAGAAATCAACAAGGCCAATATGTGATTAATTCTATCATTAGCTAAGGTTGGAGTAAGAGATTCAAGCTTTATTTTGGACGTGTAGACGGAAGAATCGAAAAAAATCATGCGGTGGAGGAAATACTCCCTCTGGTGAAAATGATATCCATTGGAAGCAGCTGGGCAGCACGGAGGTCTCTACCTTAGTGTTGAACGTCTAACCACGTGGATGTGGTCACTTGGAGTTATTAGGAGAGGCGGGAATTTGATCAAGCGCATGAAGTCTTTTTGAAAGCAATTAACTGGAAGGAATACGAAGAGGGAGTAACCTGTACAAATATCCAGCGTCAAAATCACCACGATAAAATGCTTTCGCAGTACAGAAAAACGTGGATGAAAAAAGTTAGTGCCCATGAATCGATAGGACAAAGCTTTTTTTAAGGTTGCAGCTCCAGGAGTTTACTAAGAATTGAAAATTACTCAGGTTATTGACTAAGTGGCATCGCACGCACTGTGCAGCATCATTTTTGACAAGCAGTTAATCGATTTCTCATTTTCAGTCACTATCATGACTTAGGAATACTTCAAAAAATGAAATGATTTCAGAACTGGAAGCTTTTCATCGCAATTTTTGAGTTCAAAGAACAAACCGATAAAGTGCTTGATTATTTGGTCATCAAGCATATGTATAATTAATTAGACCAAGAAGTTGTCAACATAAATAGTAGAAGATAAGTATGATTGATTAATGAATGAATATGGATAAAACAGCATGAAAGTTTAATAATAGTATGAAACACCCCATTTTTGTGAGTATCTGGCTTTTCCCTCGGAACGTGGAGATCTAAAAGGGAGGATCGGCAATATCCCTACTACAAATAGCTTTATTAACCTCTCTTCTATCACCTCCTTTAATTTGCTGGCAATTAAAATCCTTTTAGTGGCGATAAAAGTAGAAATTTCATTAGACCTGCCGCATCGTGATACTAGCTCGCCGCGCGAACACGTCGCATGCCGCACCCAGATTTCAACTTGGTCGTCAAGGAGTTAAGCTGCGAATTGGTATTTTTTCAAAGCTTTCCTTCTTTAAATTCGTGCCCCGATCAAATAAATGATGTTTCGTAAATTTCATTGGTGAAACAGACAAAAACTCGTTCATTCATCAACAGCCAAATAATTATGGAGGTAAGGAAGGCACATTCAAGCACATGTGGTTAAAATTCTCTTAAACTATGTGTTCTGTTCAATTAATAGGTTGACAACGATCTGAGCTGTTATTAGCTTAGGTCGCACGCCGCTGTTCGGCGATAAGAGTGGAGGGAGTCTTTATTATAGACCTTGCATTGAAAATATGGGACTTTGTTTAGTAACCTGGGGTGCTAAGGGGATATAACAGTGATCAACTAAGGAGATATAGCAAAAAAAAACTTCTATAGAAAGTTTTACAGTTAAGAGAGTGCCCATGTATCGCAAAACCATCTATGTTTCAACGGGAAAAGCATCATTGTTGTAGAAGGGAACATATTTCCAGCTATTATATAAATTCATTTCTTTCTTTTTCATCGATGTTTTCATAGCCATTCGATACCTTGAGGAATGTCTATTTTCCCACAAAATTTGCTTTGTGAAATGACTTTTATTTTACTTTCTGCTAAGATAAAAAACTAACGTTTTGCAAGCAGAGTTCGTTTCAATGAGTATCTACCTTTCGAGATTCGAGGTTCTAAGAACAAACATCGCCTTTGAAATGCTACAGATAGCTTTATCGATGTCTATTACATAATATTTTACCACTTGAAGGAAGCGAAATTTTCTTCAGTGCCGATAGAAAATCCATTTTTCCTCAAAAAACTACGTCATTGTAGCCGCCGCGTGTAGCGCAAGATTTCAACGTCGTTGTCGACTTACTAAGGAACTCTCAGCTAGAGAACCATTTCGAAATGTCATCTTGAAGTACAATTTTTGTTATTGGACATGTCGTCCAGGCAAATACCCAAAATCGAAAAAAACAACAAAACTGAGAAGTGCTAGGAGTTACAACAAACAGGTTTCTTGTTCTCAATAACGAAGTGGTATTTTGTGTAAGAGCTTTAGGATTCACTACCAGTCTTTACAGAGCTTGTCGCGACACACTCTCTCTGATGTACTCTTGTGGAATGTACGATTGGTCAGGACAGTTTGCATTTAGAGTGAGATATTTGCTATATTTATTTAGAAGATTTTTATAGTGGTTACATGATTTTTTTTTCAAAATTTTGCACAGCCAAGGTCACATATTATGGGCATTCCGTTAGATGTCTCTTTCGCTTCTTCTTATCCATCATCCCGAATGTCTTCAAATTTTTGTTCTTAGATTCGATCCTCACTCAAGCTTTCCATCTTCTCTATACTTATCGCTGAATGCTCACCGAGTCTATTTTACCTGGATTGATACCAGACACCTCTGATAAAAACATAATGAATAGGAAACCGATGGAGGTTTTATTGATTCACGGAGGGGTCGAACGAGCTCTTGTTTCGATGGTAATTATACAAAATGTGTAATTCTAAGTTAACTAACGATAATAATGTCAATAAAACCATGAAGCTCTCAGGCATTATAGTAGCCTCGGCCATGTTTTCTCAACCATTTCGTTGCCCTGAAATAGTCCATCGAATGCAAGCTCACTTCGGATGTGATTTTGAACCAGTTCTATTGCACAGTTCGATATATTCTCTGCTCGCTGATGTTGCAATTAGATCTTTTTCGTGTTCTTTCTCGAGCTAAGATGAGACGACAAGCACAAATTTCACCACAAGCAGGTGCCAGCCGTTATAAGCAGGAGAGAAGTTTGTTTTCTTGAGTCGAGGATTCTCTTGTATATGCTAGCGATTCTAGTGGTTGAGGGCGGTGTCTGTATATTCTTTATTTCTGTTCTATGCGAATAAGAAGTTTACAATGGAAAAAACGCTAGTGTAATAAAAGATGATTCTGCGTTTGTTGCTTTTATATTACGCTTTAGTAATGTAACAGATTGGACTTCCGAAATTTTATGAGTTTCAATGCACAGAAAATGTTTCCATCTCTATAATATTCGTCTTCTTTGAAAGGATTCTCTCTCACTTCATGTTCGATATTGCTGGTCGCCTTCTGACCGTGTTTTCAGATCGGTCTACCGGCTAAATCTGGTGTTTCCTGGTGATATGATCATGGTGATTCCAAATGTGATGGGTATCGCAATCTATTCGCCTAGGCTTGACATGCTTGGTAATACGTACCGAGGTGTGAGGTTCGCCGAAGCGTTCATCAACAAGTTCAATTTCCACAACTATGACAGCCTGGTAAATATCAGCTTTTGCATTATTAGGTATAAAAATATGCATTCACCGCTTTTTCGCGTTTAAATATTTGATTAATACAAAAAATTTTTATAATAAAGTTTATTTAAGTATAACTGCCATCACTCAACAATAACATTTTCCTAATTTTTGGGTAATTTGTGGATGCTACCAGAGAAACATTTGATAAGTAAAATTAATAAAATGTTGGTAAATTTCTCAAAATTTGATAACTTGTAATTTCAAATTCGTAATTTCAAGTGATAGTTTGACTTTGCAAAGTTGAGAGAGTAAGGCAAGTAACGTAAAACCTCCCACCTCAGCTCTTTTTATGATATTTTCGATCGGTTTTGCAAAATGAGCTCGAGCGTTATCATGCAAGAAAATCACTTTGTCGTGTCTTAAAGACCATTCCGGTCGTTTTATTTGCAATTTATGGTTTAATTTGGTTGATTATTGTTGATAAAGTGCTCCATTGACCGTTTCACCAGATTTCAAGGGCTCGTAATAGAGGACGCCTTCCTGATCCCACTAAGGCATACCTAACCTTTTTCCATAAATATTCAGCCTTGCACTCGATTTTGCTGGTTGTTCATGGTCGGCCCATGATCGTCTGCGCTTTGATTGTCAAAATGAATCCACTTTTCGTCTCCGGTCACTATACGACCCAAAGCTTCCTTTTTGTTGACGGAGCTTTTCTCTAACTAAACATGAAAGCAGAGCTTCTAGCAAATAGCGTTTTTTGAGTACAAAGTCGTCATGCTCAGTTCCTATAAAATCATCACACGAAGTAATTTAGATAAAAATAAATAAATAATAGCTTTTCAACGCTCTTTCAACAAAAGAGGAAGAATTGCACATCCTTATATCACAGTTATTACAGTACAAATAATTGGACGATGGAGTCAAATTTGCATAGTAATAGCTCTATCTTTAGTGAATGTCAGTACAGCGCAACATCTGGCTTATGTGAGCTTGAGGAGCTACATAAACAATTGATATGAGGCTGTCGCCGAGTGATTAGAAACGTTCGGTGTGGGAGTGACCCTACCTCTCCCCTCTCCCTCTCCCACCAACACTCTCCAACATCAGAACGAGCGCCCCTCTGGCTTGTCTATCTTCGAGCATGTAAGAAGACGTGATCAACCACTATTCTACGACATTTGTGAAGGAGATGGAATCCTCAAGCAAGCGAGGAATGAATTGAATACTAAAAATACTGGAAACCACACAGTAGAGAAAAGTTCTGTGAAGAGAACAGCTTCTGAGAATAAATTAACCTCTCACATTGAAGTTTTGCGTATCGTTTTGTAATAGCGTCGTAAAATTCCAATGGAACCGACCAAACTCTTAGAGGTGTCCCATGCACTCCACAGCAATTCTAATAAAGACTACTGATCAGATAGTTGGTTTATGCGTTGATTTGTTTCAGTTCACCAAGCCTCTGATCCCTTGCAGGGTCGCGAAATAGGTACCACACTCGTTTGATGCACTCCATTACTTACAGTCAAGTTGAAATGCTTCAACCCGACTATATACTACTCGAGCGGAGTTCGAAGGCATTCACAAAGAGGAGCTAGAATCTTCAAGTAGCAGCTGAAGCCACACGGGAAAGATTTAAAGGCCTTTGTAAAGGGACGTTCAAATGAAACAAATCGAATGCGAGAAGTGCTAGATCTGCACAACAGATATAAAGGCGAGTAGTGTTAAATAAAATGCGTGAATAATCAACAGTACATCAAGTATTTGAGCCTCCTAATATGTCACTTTACCGCTTTTGTCCTCTCAGAAAAGCCTGGCTCGCACCAGAGTGAGGGAAGACTTTGTTTCATCTGCTGTATGTGTAGGCTCAATAATCACGTGTGTACTGTAAGACGTCTCTAACCAAGTCGCTGCAAGCGCCTTTCATATTCTAGAAGAATAAAATAGCTTTCAGTAAATTGAGTCAATCACCTGAGTTAGTTTGCTCGTTCGTTTTGCTATTTGTTAAACTTCGAGTGTTGGACGAGATGGATCCTCGTCGGTAGAGTGCGTCGTATAAGCGCTTGCTCAGCTAGCTGCACGAATTTAAGCCGCCACTTACATCCTCATTCTGCGGCGTTCATAATGAATCAAATAGATTAGTAAATGAAGTGCTGTATAGTTGTGTTCTGAGCCTTACAGCAGACCATTTGCAGGTGTATTCAGACTGTCAGAAAATGGACCCAAGAAAGGTAGTTCCTGAGACCGAACACGACAACACGTCCCGCTTTATGTTTGCAGCGAAACATGGTGATATTTCCACCATAAAGAGGTAAATTATGAGACTTGTTGAATCGCCCCAATACCTTTTTTCCTTTCATTCAACTCCTTTCAACACAGTGAAGAACATGCCTTGGACTTGATACAAGTTAAAGTGTTTCCAATTTGTGACAAATTTGCTCTTGTCTCCACTATGATCCATACCAAGTTCTCGTGTTACTGTTTGCACTGCTAGTTTGTATCTATTACGAATTCATCTGGGAATACTAGTGTAGTGCGATGCTCAATCTATCGTGTGATGTACGCACGACTTTTGGTTTTGTCCTGGACTTAATTAAACTGAGCACCTAAGACCTCAGGGGTTAGCAAGATTGGTAGAGAATAGTGTTGCGAATAAATCTAGAAATTTGATATCATATCAAACTTGCGAAGGCTGCTGGTAACTGCTGATTTCTTGATCAACTCATTGAGATTGCTCGAATTTACAAGAAGATCCTCAAATATGCGTCTAGCCTGTCTAAGTTTTTCGACGTAGTTGAGTGTCTTGCGCATTTTATCTCCTCTTGTTTACAACATCCTTCTAGTAATTATATGAATTCTATTCATAATCTTGATGCTAGACTTATGATCTATTGTAGATTACTAAGATTTTTCTCCAAATAGGTACTAGTAGTGTCAGAGAGTTTGGTATTATGCACGAATAGACACGCCTTCATTGAGAGCCCTCACATGTTATATGTCATGTAAATGATAGCAGGTATCATCTTGAAGCTTATGAGTAATAGGTGTCTGCTGTTGGGTATTGACATCCATGATCGTGACTACGATGATCGTACGGTTCTACACGTAGCCGCTTCGGAGGGTGACTCGACATGTCTCCAGTACCTGCTCACAAAATGGAAAGAGTCACCTGGTAAGTAACGCTCACTTTTTGCACTTCTGACTTAGGTTTTTCAAAGTATCCATGTAATAGTTAGTACATGGGGATGAAGATGAGTGCTTTCTAATGCAGCACAAATAACATTCAGAATTCAATGTGAGTGGATTTCAGCTCACATATGGCAGTCAAGTAGGTCGTCGTAAGTTGATAATAAAAACGTGGGCGAGCGATGCAGTAATGCGGAATCAAATGTATCCGGCAGCCACATAGACTCAAGCGTCCACTCGGGTGTTTATTGAAGTTTGACATCGACAAAGAAAAATCCAGCATCAATAATGATTCGATGTTTCGGAAACATTATAGAAGTCACTATTAAGAGTCAAAGAGTGAATCGGTGAACGTGTGGAAAGGAACTTAAAGCAGCAGTCGTGCGCGTTTTCTTCTACAGGTCTCTAGTGATTTCTGTATCGGTTCGGTATTACAGACATTTTTTTCGGAACTCTTAACCAACATGAGTCTGTTTTTTTTCTAATTCACTTGTTATTTGGCCTATACACAGTCTCATCTCAGAGCCACGTGATCGATTCGGTCGTACACCGCTTGACGACGCCAACTTTTTCGGCCATCAAGAGTGCGTTGCCGTTCTTCAGAAGTTCATCGATTTATGGATCGATTAATGAGCATTCATTCTGTCAATGAGCATCTTATAAGTTGTTTTCTCATGCCTACTCTTTCGCCGTAATACATTCTACAGCTGTAGCTCCAGTACCTGCTGTAAGGTACAGTGGGGCAATTTTGTATGACTACGTTGAGTATCACCATGGAGGTGTTATCATCTGATCTCTGTTTTCTACCAGTTAAGTAGATCTCAGAAGAATGAAGAAGCGTTCTGCACTACTTATCCGTAGTGAATTTACGGTATTCATAATTCCATAGTCCATAAAATCTAGAGCAAGTGCCAAGATTACCAACTTTATATTCGCATCTATTATAGGTCCTTCCTTGAAATCACTTCGATTCTATTGAAAATCACCTTAATCATCATTAAACTTTCCTTATCTCTAATTTTTGAACAAGTTATTCGTGATAATAAAAGGTTTGCTCGCGCGCTGTGTTAATGACGTTTCCATTCCATCCGAGTTGAAAGTGTAAAAAATAGGGTACTTACTATATCAGATGGTGATACATGGATATTCGACCTTATTCGCTGTAAAAGAATTTGCCATAGGATTTTAGTAATCATTCATAAACCTAGATTTTTGGCTAAAGCCGTACTGACGCGTTATTGAAAGCTTCTTAATAAACGCTGTAGCATTCAAATAAAATTATGTTTCGAAAAAATTTTCACATTCTTCGCCGCTTTATTTTTCTCACGCGTATGAATCCGTGAGAAGCACGAAAAGGATATGAAATGTAGAGAAAATCGCATAGTATCTAAGTCAAGCGTTTTTTATGGAGTTTCTTTGAAAGCGGAGAAAAAGTTCTCAATTGAATAACAAGTTGCACCTCAAATGTCTAGAGCGTCAGGACATCGATCGATCACCTCGACCCCAGCTCGTGAGCTGGCCTGTAGACAAGCTCGCCGAATAAGTTGAACTCGATCTCATTTTCCCTGCTACACTTAAGTGAAATGGTCTTTCCATAAAAACAGCGTTGAGATCATTGATACTTACGCTATGGAATGATTAATAATAGTTTGAAGAAAGAGCTTCTGTCAGGCGAGGTGTAAAACACAAAAGTTTTCTTTCTCCTATAGCGTTATCAAAAGAGCTTCTTTGAAAAGCAAACACATTTTTGAGTTCTTCGAGACTTATGCTATCGAAAGAGTACTAACAGCTCAAGAAAGGAGTTTTGTTCAGCGATATATAAACGGAACAAGAAAAAAACGTGTGCGTCGCGTGAAACATAATTTTATTTAGGGATTTTACAGCGTTATAGAAGGGTGTTTTGGAAAACCGTCTACGTATGGCTCTAGCCAGAGATTTAAGTTTTCGAACGACTACCTACCACTCTGATAAAAAATTTCTTGTCAGCGAATGAGGTCAAATATTCATTTATCGCCGTCTGACATATAAGTGCCAAAAGGTAACACTTGATACATAAGACGCGCAAGTTAATTTATAGGCTGTATATGTTCAGTGATCTCTACTATTCTGCGAATGGGCTGAGATGCACGGTGCATTTCTTAGGGATTAATCGATGTTGAATGCATCACAGTTTATACCTAAAAGAAGGTGGAAATCACTCCTGTTTATTGCATCTATAACATATATAAAATTAGCGAAAGTTGAAAAAATGGTTCTGAGAGCTTCTCCTTACGAATCTTGGAGGATCATGTCATAACTCATTGTTAGAAGGAGGAACATCTTCTTTGTCATTGGTAATAGTGAAGCATCTCATCGGATGATGTTCTCGAACTGCTGTCGTGCTGTACTGAGTTATAAATTACAATAAAATCTAAAAAACTTTCTTTTTACTCCTTGTGCTTATGGATAAGAAAATAAGATTATCAATGGCTATGGGAAGAGATTATTGGTGATGTATCCTAAAACAACTTAAACCACAGCGCTACTACCCCTTGACTCTTATTTGTACTTTATCGTGCGCGGACGGTGCCTTTATTATTGCCTGAAGAAACTATTTGTGTTAGTCCTTTCAAAGCTTTTTCAATTTATGAGCCGAAAAATAGAACGGTGACCCAGGAAATTAGTATGCCACGTCTCAACTAATTAGTGATAACTGAATCCACGATGATTACAGTGCGCTGACTAGCTACTCTCTGACCGCCTGGTCGTCAAAAAGTTAAAGGCAAAATAGTGAAGACCCAATGCTTGGGATTGTGAGACACTTTATGATCACATGACTGCGAGGTTTTCATAGGGAGACGGAGTTGGCGACTTAGAAAATTTTATGATGTTTTATCACAGTATAGAATCTATAAAATGTTATTTGTTAAGTTGAGTGTGAAGTTGAACAGGATACTGCTGATTAATAACTTACACCTCGTCGTCGGACTGATTTCCGTTGGTCGTTTCACGAGATGATGAGCACGACTCCGCGCTGGGAAGTTCAGACACTGCTAAGCTTGAGCGTGGTCTCTTTGGCTTCATCTCCATTTCAATAGTATCGAGAACAAATCGTTTCCTCTGAACAGCTTTAAGTGACATTTGCTCGAGTATAACTGCCAAAGGAATACTTTGATCCGCAAAAGAGTACAGTTTTCGTTTATATACAATTTCACAAAAAGATTTTTTTGGAGCATACTAGATTCGCTTGATTTAAATTCTTTTCAGACCGAAACTAATAATTATCTGTGGTTAGTCTTCTCGTACACCTCACTTGAGAAACTCTCATAGTGAACAAGGTGATAGTCATTTACTCAGAAAAGAAAACGGTGTTAATCTTTTCTAGAAAAAAGAACTTTAGTGAGCAGCACTCGTCATCGAGAGGATAGATACTAGGATATCACTCAGAGGCTAGCTGTGCCCTCCAAAATTATCACGGTACATCATTATAGAGGACTTTCATCGAAACATTCAACTGCTTTGTATATGCTCGCTTGCCCTGCTGATTGATGCGTGTGTGGTTTTATTCGTAGCCGGAATATGTGTGTGTGTAATGTTATTCATAATAGCTGGAATAAATATAAAAACATATTGAAGTAAATGAAAATGTAGTGCACTCTTACCTCTTTGACAAGAAGTCGAGCAACTTCTTGCCGTGAATAACCCATCTCCAACAAATTAAATGAATATGAAAGTAATTTCAAGTTATCAGGAATAGATATTGATATGAAATTTGCAAATAATGTCAGCACCTAAAAAACACGTAACAGTTTCTCCTTAACGATAGGTGAAATAGAAACAAAATTCTATAGAACAAAGCAGGTGTTATTATAGATCGCCCAATGAGGAAGTGCTCATCTTCAATGGAGATCACAACGTAATACTTGAATTATTGACGAAACATGAGTCATATATTGCTCATACGTTTTCTCATATTTTTGTCCTTGTACACATCTACATTTGCATGCAAACATATTTTCGGATCATTTCCGCTATCTGCGCCCTATTTCAGCCCCTTTGAAGAAGGGCACCTTTCGTTTTTTTTCAGAGTCTTTGAAATCATTCGATAGCTTAGATTTTGAAAATTTCAATGACATGCTTGCTTCTTAGAAAGAATATGTTTTATGATGAAGCAGTGAAAATAAAATTGTGTTTCACCCTCAGGCATTTCCATTAGACAGGGCTGTTCTTATAAAATCTCAATTGTCATTCGGCAGCTAAATCGCTAAAATTTCAATACTTTACTTAATTTCAAAAAGGACTCTTCAATGCACTGTAGTATCCAAAAGAAGGTTGGGTTTCGCTCTTGGCGAGAATTCTCGCACAACGTGATTCACATGAGACGAGCGATTTTTGTTAATCAATCCAGAGATCTTGCTACGCTTTGCAAAAATTCTAGATAAAAGATATGACTCCGATAACTAGATTTCTTCTCACGCTCGTATGCTTTTCGTATATAGGTTTAGAGTGCTTTAGCTCAGAGTGCTTAGGCTTAGGCTTACCCTTCGTAACCTGTTTATGTGGCAATACAAAATTAAAATGAAGAGCTCAAGTCCACAGAACGACTGAACAAAGTTTTTAAACACTTAATTTCAAAATCGTCTGAGTTTATGCTCTCAAATCATCACTGTGTTGCAGCAGCGCGGTGTCTTAGTGCTAAAGTTGCGCAATCTTATCTACGTACCGAAACAAAGTATGCGGGCCGAGTGCGAGACCCAACTTCTTTTTTGCTAAGCAGTTTTTTTTCAATCGAAAACTAAGCATGCCATCAAAACCATGGAGATTTGAGCTGTATATTGATTGCTATGTTTAGGAGAAAAATTTGCTTGGTAGAAAATTCCAGAGTGTGAATAAATGATTTCATCTTCACTGCACAGCATTCTGAAATGTTTACAAAAACCAATCTTACCCTTGAAATCCTCGATGATTGAACTATCAAGAGACTGGATAGAATTGCTTTTTATTTGACCGCTTTTGGCGGTGGTATGATGTTATAAATATACCCAATGATGTAGAGTGATGTGCAAAATTACTGTGTTAGCTGGGACTCGAACCCACATTTCACCTTATTCGGGGGCGCGTGCTGAACCGTCGCCCTACAGCGCCTGCTTTGACACCACTCTATGGAACTACTGCTATGATTCTGAAAATGAAAAGCACATTTTTCCCAAAGGCTGGAATAAGCTGAAAATAATGGAAAAGCACCTTTTCTCAGTGCAGCAGTTTACTCAACTTACAGGCGCTCAAACAGTGATATTACTTGTTTTTTATATGTATATATTCACTTCTCACCTGATTAAGAGTTAGATTTGGATTGTGAGGTTTCATAATTTCCTTGTATTGGTCGAAAAGATCAGCGATCTGCAAGCAACGCTTTTGTTCGAGAACATATCATATATGTAATTCTTTCCAACTGACACGCGAACTGAGAACTTATACGAGGGCTTAGGAACCGCTAAACATCCAAGAGTATTCGATGGTGCTTCACTATACAAGCGACTTCTCAACGCTTTCTCTTCTAAATAACGCCTTACAGGCACACTAATTTCGCGCGATATATACAGTCATACAGTATGTACAAACTGCAGCGTACGCCAGCGGGCATATCGAAATCAATGCGTTTGTTGCCGTTTTTTTGCGTTATCTGACATAAAACTATACCTCCTCATTTTGTTACAAGGAGTTCATAATTTTATTTTTTTTCTCATATTTGGCTTCTTCTTCTAGAACTGCACATAAAGTTACAAATGTCTTACTTTCTTACATTATTTTCTTAGATTTCACTACTTGCAGGCAAAACGTGGAAGCCGAATTAATACACTACTGAGATTGTCTTTTGATCGACTGTGTTTTGAACCTCGCTATAAAGATTCGATAAAGTATTCAAAGCCACACTCCTCACTGGTCATCCATACTGATTGTAGGGGCTGAACATGTCCGATGGCTCTGATGAAGAGGGCGAGACTACCCGAAAAGTACGTAAGCCACTGATATATCAATCTCAAAAAGGCTCAAAATTCTCAGACTTCTCAAATAATTTTTATCACTACTTCTTTCTTCATTTTAACTGGTCCTTGTCACACTTTTTTCGCACTGTGCGATCCCAGTGCTTCTAGCATCCAACTCGTCTCTTCGCGATCATCGCTAATTTGAGAAACTGTCTTCTTCATAAGCGTCGTAGAATACTAGTTGATTCTGTCTCTTTGCGATGTTGAGAATAGCCAGACTAAGCTTTGTGTAGGGTGTTCGTTGTTGATTGTTGAAGAATGTTGGGTTGTGGGGATGAACTCTACACCGAACATCACTAACCTTTCGGCCACGACCAGTCTTACTTTAATGATAGATGTGAAGTAAAAGTGAAAGTGGAAGTAACTCCACTTCTGTACTACAATTTTTTAGAAGTGCTTTTTTTACAATTTCAGATAAAGGATTTGAAACATTACAATATCTGTACGACCAAAATGTACCTGCTTAACTTCATCGAAGGAAAATCCAAGATGCATAAGATCCAAACAGCGTTCAGCTGGCAGTTTCCATTCCTGCTCAGTCACGCTTTCTGGACCAAAAATTGGTGTCATTTCGGCTGTTGAGGATGATGGTGTTCTTGGCGACTAAAAACTCGCGACACTAGAGCAGTCATGATTTCCAGTTCTAGTCATATCTGTAGTGTATCTTTGATTCAAAACTATAGTCAGCATACGACATTAAGGAAGTTAAATATTTTGTGCAAACGGGCCTAGCCATTTTTTGAGTGATTCAAGATTCCACTATGAGAAATCTCATGTCATAAGAGCAGACGAATATAAAGCATATATGTGATATGAATAATCAAAAGCTTAGAAGTCGGTGAAGGTCTAAATGAGGGAAGCACGTATCCTTTTAAACACCGCACTTTCAAATTTGCCTGATTCAAGTTTATTTTTAAGTGGTAATTCCAATTACAGGCCAAGTTGAGCACATTTTATGGCCTTGCATCATTGACTTATACTTTTACATTGTCAACTGTTTTTCACCATTTTGTTGTGCTGAAATCATCCAATTCATGCTTAGTCATAATTCGAAAATCTCCCTAAAACGGTTCAGAGAGACCAGTGCATTATATAATTCTGGAAAGAAAATACTATAATGCTCTAGTTTTCTTTACTACTTATTTTTTCATGGTAAGACCGTTCTGAAATGCAGCTACAACAATTGAGCGATATGAGCAAAATCGGGATCTGGCGGGCTTCGTGCTTGCAGTCACATTTTGTGTGGCCCACGTGCTAGCGGTTTGAACCATGGAAGCGCTTAGTTTAGCCTTCTCTTATCATCTTGTTGAAGTCTGATTGGTAAGAGCGCCTGCATAGTTGAAAACGTCGCCAAGAAAGGCAAAGCAAAGTCCTCTATGATACAAAGAATTATTTGATCCTCTGAAATGAGTGTTCGTGGCTTTGAAACCCATTTCAGGCCCGACGTTTTGCTCGTATCTTAACAATCATGTAGCAAAAAGTTAATTCTGATGAGAGCGACCATGAACAACCTAGCACATTTTTAGACTGTGGTTTTGAAACTTGTGCAAAGTGAAGTACCTTTTCTGTTCTTTACTAAAAGACTCGGATGGGCCTCACGATTACACAAAAAATTACAACTGCAAACCAACGTGGCCAATCTAATGTCAACATTCTGTGAATTCACGTGATGTCGTCCATTTATCAAAGTATTTTTCGGAGTTGTGTGGAAAACACTCATTATTACTTCAAAAGAGCATTGTCAGTGTAATTTCAGCTGGCTACTGATACAAGCTCACCTATCGAAGTTACTACAAATGAAGGACATCTTGTTAAAGTTGCATGTTTTCTCATCTATATAGATATACTGAGGCTAAAGGGAGTTAAGATGTAGCTTTCTGCAGTTATAAGTTAATGATCTTGACAGGTTCCAATGTAAAGGCTAATCGGATAATGGACGACTCATAAGTCGGATCTTTTCTAGAATCCTGCCGCATTTTTGGTACTGTTCTATTATGGCGGCGCTACTTGAGGCCTTCGGTGAAAGCGTATTCATTGCTGTTATCTGACGAATGTATGATTCTCTGGTGGCTTAAATCAAGTAAATTTTGAAGAAATATTTTATATCTCATATTGCTTGTTTTGTAACGCCGTACCAGTCAAAATAAGATTTTGTTCCAAACTTGAAGATTTCTCGCCTAATAAAAGTTTCTTTATAGTGAAATTTTAACCACTAGAAAGAGCAAATCTCTCTTTAATGAAATGTGTTTGCTGTTTAGAAAGAACTTCCTAGAGCTCTGCAATTCGCACCCTTGCCGATTAGAAGTGCTCACTGATTGTGAAACTCACTATTCTATCGGTCGTTACAAGGCTCGAAGAAGCTCTTTCCGAGTGCCATTATAACCGGAAAGATTTTCTCTATCTAACGATCGAATGTTCATTAAAACAAAACTTTTATCCTTTTTTTAATTAGTGAGAAATCTTCGAATGAGAGACCAAATCTTATTTTGACTGGTGAGACGCCAAAAATAAGCTATTTGAGAAATTAAAGATGTCGTTGAAATTCACTTTATTTAAGCTATCGATAAACTACAAAAACGTTTTGCAAAGTAAAAAATACATTTTTACCGAAGGCCTCAAATGGCGCCGCATTTTTAGAGATCCTTCTGTAGAATTCTATCGCATTTTTAAACATCATAATTTACTATAAAAAATCAGATAATGCTATCGTCAAATGTCTCTATTCTTACCATCTAATCGTATAAGTCAAAATCAATACCAATTTGGCCTAAGCCTAAACCCAAGCCCAAATGCGGCAGAGTTCCGGAAAAGGTCCCATAAGTCTGAAAATGTTTTTAGAAGACAGGCTGACGGATGGCATAATATCGACTGGAAACACAAATTCCGAATTGTAATCAATTTTCGTAGATTCGATCCAGCGCAACAAGTCTTCCAGACTTTCCATTTCTCGAAAGACGAATTACCAGGATTCTGGGGAAGTAGCAGTGCTAACATCGTAGATCTATAAGCCACCACTAGTCACTGTCTAGGTTAAATGTACATCCAGTCACCTCCAACAATGTTGAAGTTGCACTCATGGTAATTCGTTATACATTTGTCTCCACTGAAAGTTTTTTTTTCTCAATCTATATCCGGCTATGAAAAACTGCTCCATAGCACGAGTGTTGGAAACTTTGTTAGCCTTTTGAGTTCGGCCACTGCAGATAAAGGGCAATTCAAAATCTTATGAGAATTCAGCTTTACCGCTACTGGGGAAATTCGAGGTGAATGAATAGTAGAATATATGGAAGTTACTACTAGAGGTATTTGTAATTGAAACAAAGCTAAAACAATTACACATCAATGATTTATTTACCAAAAATCATAGTGCATATTGCATTCAATGCCATTTCATTAATAATTCAAGACAGTACTTCATTATTAAGTGTTTTTTTAGAAAATCAGACTACTACGGACGCTGTAGAAGAATGTCCGTTTTGCCGTCGTTTCGAATGTTTTCTTGTGACCACGTTGAATTTCAATATATATGATAATTATTATTTGAGCCAACATGTCATGTGGTCTGTTAATGGGCTCTTGTAAAGCCCGATACACTTGTTTCGGCCTTGACAGCCTCGTCAATCTGGCAGGCCCTTCGCATCAGCCAGTCCTTTCGAGGATACTATAACAGGCCACATGCCATGTTGATTCGAGCAATAATTATCAGATATATTGTAATTTTAGCGTGGTTCTCAAAAAAACATTCGAAACGAACGGTATAATATTTTAAAAATACCAACCAAGAGCAATCGAGTGTACAAAACTGCCAGTCTAGTGATTTAATTCACTTAAAGGCACGTATAAATTGTACGTCTTCGCCTACTCTATGAAGGGGAATAGGCACCTGCGGGAGAATTGGCTAAAACGAAGGGTGCTGCCCAACTGACGAGGCTGTGAGGCCGAAGCATGTGTATTGGCTTATAATTGCCCATAACAGATCACACGACATATTTGCTCAAATGATAATTATCAGATATACTAAAATGTTCGTTCTATACCTCAAAGATAATAGCTTTCTAGATATCCACTCGTACCCTGCAATGAACAGTATTTAGAGCTGCAACCTTTGTCACCGTTATACGCACTAATTTTACGGGCTCCACTTATTTCTTTCCATTAGAGTCCAATATGCCCTTAAATAACTTTCCGTATCTCGTTCAACTCACACCTCTCCTGATAATGATATAACATTTTAACCATTATGGTCTAAGTGCTATATAGGCGCTTGTTTCGTCCTACCGGGACTCACCAGTAGCATCGTCCCTAGGTTCAGCCGAATCCCTTGAGGCTGTACTGCCTATGAAGGAATCGACGCCGTAAATAAATCATCGGAAGTCACATGACATTCACCACCACCAGTCACAGTCACCTGACATTGTGGTGACCGGCGGTCGAGCTCATAGGTTTCAGGTCGAATGGAGAGGTATGTTTATTTGAAAGGCACACTTCGTCATATGACCTTAACACGACCACGTGAAGACGATTTAGGAGAACGAGCAGTACATCAGAGAGCTCCTGGCTCTCCTGGCTCTCCCAACTGCTTCGATGGGCATCCTTTTCCACTAATAACGAGAAGTTCTACGTGAAAAGTCTCAAATCTTGGCAGACTATTGTGAAGGTATTATAAATCGCGGAAGTTGCGAGAAAAGATAAGATTTGAATAAGAAATATCTCGAGTTGAAGGTTTTTTTTTGTGTCTTCAGATAAAGACTAAGAAACCCGCGAGGTCGGTGCCAGGAATACGTATCATTTCTAAGAAGTTCTCTCCATATTGACGGAATGTGAACTCTGTCAAGGCTTATTCTGGCTACATACCGAGAGACACTTCGTATGAGTTTCTTTAGAAATCGTATATTGCACAAAATGAGTCTTGAATAACAGTCTCAAAACGTCGTCGAAAGATGTGAGAAAAGAATTTGGATTGCGTTCCTATCCCGTTGATGAGGCTTTTGTTTTGAAAAAGAGGGAAGTCTTGAGATTTATGGAGGTTTTTCCTTAAAAATATGTGTATGTAAGTTTCTCCAGCAGTAAAACCGTTTTTTATAGCGGTAAAGCTAACTCAGATTTCTAACATTATATAATTACAATAAAAGCGCTGTGAAGTGTGAAAACAACGCGACACTGGAAGTAGGACGCAATCTTCATTCTGTTAGGCCAACGTACTATGAGAGTTTTTTTCAAAAGCCGAGCTCAGCTTGCCAGAATTGGCATTTCTCATGTTTTCGAATGACAACAAAAACATTAATAACAGAAAACTAATGTTATATAACAGCCGGAAAAGTGGCCTCTATGAGAATTGTGCTTTTCTCGCTGGTCGCAGGAAATTTCCGCACACTAGCATTCCTTTTCATAAGAAAAAAATCCTTAGAAAGGTCTCTCCTGTTATATTCAATCATTTGATTACAATAATGTTTGCTTAAAATCCCAAATTATCGATCAAATTCCTTAGTTCCGTCGTGATACATTAGCAGAAACTCTCGCGGGTACGCCGAGCGGCGCGATACAAAATGCAGGGCGCCGTGCCCAAAGAGTTTTAACTAAACGGACTAACACTCACAACAGAACAGTTTTTCGGATGTGACTCATAGTCGGCAAGTCATCTGTCTTAATCAAAGTGTTCAAGTCGGTGATAGCTCTCCCATTCCCCGAATTTACTTTCAAACATTAGAATCTTCTTACCATGCACAACGTCATTTCTGTCCCTTGAACACACGATTGAGAGGAATATGTGAATTCACACTTACCTCTGTAGACGAATTAAATTGTCCGATTTGCTGCCAATGAGCTGTCATAAGACATGGACTGCCTTCATTCGAATTGTTTGGATCCTGATAAATCTGCCTGTATGAACTCAGCGATGGCGGTTTCGAATTTCTACAATGTTTCAAAAGCTAAATTCTTCAGCTCAGGTATTTAGCTGAGCTACAAACATATGAAGGTGGGATTAGGGATTTTATAAAATGGAAGCCGTGCTATGTACTGAATCATCACATTTGCTAGGAACTTCGCACCAGAAAAAACGTTTTATTAGTATACAGTTACGAGAAAAGTTATTGGTACCCTCTTTGTTCTGTTTCAGACGATTTTTTAATGATGCTCGTTGTATATCAGCTGCCACGACATATCCTGTCAAAAAACACTTCCTTTTGAGGGCCGAGCAATTTTCCCAAACTGAAAAGGTCACAGTGAACAAAAATAGTTTGCTTCGAAGCGAACACCTTCTGTCTGTTGAGTTCCTCAAGTGGGAATCATTTCTGTAAGTTTTCACATTGTTCATCTTTTTCTAATTGCAACTCTTTCTAGGAATGATTCTTCAAAGCCAAGAAAAACCGTAATGATATCAAATGCTATGCTAAAACTGGACTTAAGAAAATAGAAAACTGCCAAAATTTGAAATATCGGAGTTCACAGTTCTTAACGTTTACATTTTGGTATTAGTCTTCTACTTGACAGTCTTTTAGAATTATTTACAAGTAATTAAGCTGATCAAGCAATTCTATCAAATGGACTTTATTTTGTGGGATAGGATATTTTTCTCAGAAGAGCCGATAGCCGAGTGATCAGTAATGCTCGACGTGGGATTGATCCCAGCGCTTTAGCACACTCGATAATCAATAACGGAGGCCACACGGAACCCTCAACCTGGCTATCCTGTTATTGCAAGATATGCCCAATCAGCAATCCGCTACGTTCATGAGGAAGGCAAATTCTCAGTTAAGCGTTGAAAGCGAGGAGACTAATTGTTTACTTTTAACATTCAGAGTTAAGGATAAGCACAGAGGAAAAAATGCCATACGGGTCAGACATGTTCAACAACTGCTTCTGCCACGTTTTAAAAAAATAATAAAACAAACTTGTGTATTTTTCTCAGCTGTTCAAAAGTTATGGCCGTTTTCCGCGTTCACACTTGATTCCTTTTGTTGTCTAATATCTCGCTCCAGAATTTGAATCTCTCGTTCACAGTCAAATTCTAAAAACTAAGCTTAATATAAAGAATTGAATAGTTAAAGCTCAACTGTTCTTCAAACAAAGAAGATAAACAGCAAACAAGAACAACGCTACCATTACCACCTTGAGCTCTTATGACACGTCCTTATTTACACTGACATAAGTCGGCCGTGTTAGGAGTTCTCATTCGATGCCAATGTAAAGCTTTTTCAACACTGCTTTGACTCTCTCTTTATTTTTTTTTTCAGCGGCAGGGTATGGTACCAATTGAACCGACATGGGCGCTAAAACGAGCAAGTTTGGAAGTTATGCTCTTGTGTTATGGATTTCAGTCACAGATGTACCTTTCCATGACAGCGTGTTTGGCACAACATCATTGAGACTTCGTTCAGCCTTTCTCTCACCGTATTCTAACCTGTTCCCAGGAAATAAGTTGGTAGTTTGAGTTAATGATAATGATGAGTTAATGAATCAGGCTCCTAGTTCTGCTTGTATCTCAATGGTTAAATTATTTCGTACTGTTTACAACTTCTATTTTCATAGTTATTTCTTTTGTGATAACAACCTCAAGCAGTAGTGGGTGAGTTTTTTTCAGTTATCGGGAAGGAATTGATGAAGGAGAAGTTTTCGTTGGCAAGGACTTTCCATCGCACTTTAAGTAATCATTCGAAAACTTTCATCTCGTGGGACTGCTATACATCCATGTTTTCAAAAATCTTCTCACAGAGCTGTAGTGTTCTAAAAAATTATGTTTCAGAAGAGTCGTTGCGATTTCATCTTTGTCACGCTTATATTTCTTTGGACAAAACTGTTTGCTAAAACTGCTAGTGTATGTTCAATATCTTAGATCTCAGAAAATTTCAAATGCGTTCGTTCTTCAGAAGGCCTTCTTACAGCGTTGTGGCAAAAAAGAACAGTTTTGTGTTATACACACGCGCATTTCTTGCAGGACAAAGCTATTCCCTGGCATTGTACATACTCATTCAATAGCGTAAGCTTCGGGAATTCTGAAGTTGTTCTTATTCTCGGGAAAGATCGTTTCACTGCAGTAAAGGAGAGGAAATAAGTTTAGTTCCACATACGCCTCATATTTGTTTGCCGGCTAATGCGTGTTCGTGGCCGTGGACCAGTACGTGACCACGGTCGCTTTGACGAGATTCACATGTAGAGTGCAATTTTTGCCATTTTGGAATTTTTTCTGTTCTAGAAATTAACTCTAGATAGAACATATGACTCTGATATTCGAAGACTGTCTCTGCACGCCCATATGCTTTTCTCTACAGTGAATTATAAGCGTGATAAAAATAAAAGCGCGCGGCCGGTGGAAAACACAACTTTTTCGAATGCTACAGATGCTCTCTTCAAACAACGAGCGCGTATTCCTCTTAATTCTTGCTTCCAAACAATTACTAACACTCTTATGAAAAGCTCTTGCTCAGCAAAAGAGCTCGTTTCTTTATTTCTTCTCGGATAATAGAAAAGAACTGGTACCGGAATCCTTACAATAGAAGTGATAGCGAGCCATATAAATCAAAACTATAACAGAAAATTATAGACTAGCGGCAATTCTCTAAGAGAAGATGGCGGAGAGTCAAATATAAAGAAAATTTCATTGCAAACAGCAGCACAGGGTACAGAGGAGTTTGTTTATTATTTTTGTTAATTTTAGCATTGTATATTTTCTAATGCCGATAACTTCACAGAACACTTTGATCAATTTAGATTTGAAACTGTTTCATATCCAAGTCTAATTTTCCGACAACGTTAAATCGACTGATTCAAAACAACAATTATCTACAGAGCCGCGCAACGTTTCAGAACTGTAGGGACCGAAGATCGTCTTTGAAAAGATCGTCCAACCACCTCTCTGCTCGGGAAAACATTCAACAAATCCGCTGCCGAGTTCAACGAACTTTGGAATTTTAGATCCAAAATGGTTCGGGAAGCTCGGCATCAGCGAGTGGAGAGCCCGAAAGAATGTCAAAATTAGAGTTGAACTTGCGCACTTGCAAGATTGCTCGTGCTCATTTTAAGTACAAAAAGATGGAAAAAAAACAGCTTTCAAAGATTCGCCGATTCCATATTTTGTTAGCTGTTACTCATTTGTTGAAGGTGCTTTCTACGGATGAGAAGATATATACGGTCGAGCCAGTCCACAATCGCCGGAATCGACGTGAACTTCTTAAGAAGACTCACAGAAGTCCGCACTGGCAAATACCGTGGGGGCAGTCACTTTCCAGCGTCTGTGATGGTCTGGGTCAGCATTTGCGCTATCTGAGCACACCGTTGGTCTCCATCAACATAAGCACCATAATCAGCGCTGCCAGCTATCAACGGAAAGTTTCACTGAGGTCATTGAAACTCTCGAGTACTTAGCATCTCGGCTCCCACGGAATTACGCTTCAGCAGGACTGATCTCCACCGCATTCGGCCCAATTAACGATTGTCATCTGCCAAGAGGTGTTTCCAGGTTTTTGGCGCGAGAACATTTGGCCTTCAAACTCTCCATTTCTCCACGCAGTGGATTATCCATGCTGCAAGAAAAAGTTTCAGCAACTCGCCACACTACCGTAGACGCGTTTAAAACGGCTTCAACAAACGCTTGGGCGAGATTACGATGGAAACGTGTGCGAGCTTCGTTAAAAATCTTCGCAAGAGAGTTCAGAAATGTATGAAGGCCAAAGAGGCAGTTTTGAGAATGAACTCTTTAGTTTATTGCTGTAATTGTTGATCTAATACAAGTAATTATTCCTTGAATCAAATAATTTCATTTTGTGATGCTGTATTTGTTTACTGTTGATATTCCTGAAAATCTGATCATAATTTTTGCTCACGCTGTATATGTGTAATAAACTTTTCTCCTATATATATCAAGCTCACCAGAAAGTGTGTCGAACTCAGTACAGCGTCCTCAAGTCTGAAAAAATCCTGACTTTCTTTTAGCCAAAGCGACTATTAAAAACGACTAACCCAAACACTTCACTTTTACATTCGGAGAACTTTTCCCATCCTCCATTTGGAAGTGTAGGATTCACAAAACGATTCTATCGTAGTCGAGGTCGTATACAGTAGTTTCTATAGCAAGACCAGCCTTGACATAAAATTCAAACCACAATGTTGTAAAACTGAGCGATTGGAGGTTTGCATGGTATACAAGTTATGGAGTTAGAAAATTGCAAATTGCTATCTACCTCTTACTTTTCTAGCCTATAGATGATTGGCCAGGTACACTTCACTTGAAAACACTCTAGCACACTCCAATCGAAAAAAAGTGGTGCTTGCTTCTGGCAAAAGCCTACGAAGGCCCTGAAACGGCTACCTAGAACTTCGAATAATTTGTTAAGGAAACTCAAAATGCTCAAACACTTCGCTAGCCTATTTACAATCCGGTGACTTTTGTGGCCAATGGAGCTAAAGAAGTGAATCGAATAAAAGAAAAGACTCGCATACGTGATGCAGGGTTGTGTGAATTAAATCAGAGCAAAATGACTCATTGGATAGATGATGAGAAATAGAAGCTTAACGCTGAAGTAGTTTCAAAAGCCTTGATTACTGCTGAATGGAAAAGTCTGCACATGAAATAATTTATGCCTGGATCTATATTAACTGGTGATAAAAGAGCTGATCCTCAATTCAATAAGTGATACTGGAAATCAAGAGAAGCCCATAGAATATTGGGAAATGCCTTTAGGCTATCACTAAATCAAGATTTTCATTCTTATCCCGATCATGCAGATTCACCAGCTTTGATCGTCTTAACCAAATCGTCACGCACCAATCTCTCTGCTGCTGCTCATTACATTGCTATTAGCATCGATGATAATCACTGGTCATTTTTGAAGTGGTGAACTAATTTCTTAACGTGATCATTGTAAAGGGCCAGTTGCTTCAACAGATTTCTGTTTCTCACTTCGCCAAGGTGTCCAAGCGACTACCGTATCTCAACGAGAAAATGAAGAGCCGTTCCTCAACTCTTCAGGAACATTTCGCGTCCTCGTTAAAGACCTGAGAAGAATTTTGTGATGTATTTTGAGACTTTTTGGGAGCAAGTTAAAAGGGAGAAATCATTTGAAGACTTTGTGGTTTTCTCTCTTTCGCTTAATTTATAATAGCTAAATGAAACAAATACTGTAAGAAATGTAAAATAAAATGATTTCCTTGCAAATAAGTTACTCCACACATATGAAGAGCTTAGCAGTGTTGACTAAAAAAGAAACTACACATAGTAATAAGCAAGTCTCTTTTCAGCTATGCCGTAAAGTTGAGAGATATGAAGAGTTTCATGACCATAGGTTACTCCATTACAATTAGGGGGGGGGGGGGGGGAGGACGAGGACGGTGAGTACGCGACGTCGCTGCTGCTGAATCTATGATATCACTGTAATGATTACCAAGCAGTAGATAACATGCTATCTGTATGTATGAGAAGCATCGACATGATCGATCGTTGAACTGTTGCCGGCCGTCGATCGTAATCAAATCGATTCGAAAGGTGGTGGTGTGGTTGGCCTGATGATGACCTGATACGTACGACGTTCCGTCGTCTGATCGAGAGCATTTGCTTGATCATACGAGGAGTTCAACGTATAATTCTTAGTCAAAGAAGATAATGATAACTACATGGTCATCGTCGGTTGTATTTTGAGACGACGGTTTAACGTAAGAAAAAAATGGACAGCTATCGTTTTCTACGTAAAAGGTGCTCTATAAATGCCATACTTTTACTTACCATGATACTACCATGA
The DNA here is from genome assembly GCA_019055375.1 of Parelaphostrongylus tenuis. Classification (NCBI taxonomy): domain Eukaryota; kingdom Metazoa; phylum Nematoda; class Chromadorea; order Rhabditida; family Metastrongylidae; genus Parelaphostrongylus; species Parelaphostrongylus tenuis. Next base: position 310,837 of record JAHQIW010005797.1, read on the forward strand.
ATCTGTTTTCAAGTAGAAGAGAAGCACATTCCAAACGTCGAGTAAATACAACGTCAAGTCGAATATCAGCCGAAAAATTAGACGATAGGTGTTCGGAGACGTATGGAAAATCGCCTTGTCCTTTGGTGACGATTCGACAAAAGCGACAGGAGAGCACATCCTATTGGATCAACTCACATATGAGGGATTCACCGATTGAGTTTCTCATTCATTTATACAAATTTTGACAAATCAGTGCTTTTGGAGTTTCTTCAACCAGCCACTATCCTATTATAATTTCACGGCCTCCGATTATCCATGTGCCGGACGAACACTCAAAACAACGAAAAAAATCTTCTCTTGGTATACGACCATATATCTTATGTACAGCAATGTATGAAGCTTTTTTGTAATTTTTTGTCGCCAGCTTGAGAGTTTCTTGCTTTATGCAGATCTAATGTGTCACCACTGTTTTTGAAAAAAAAGTTGTTCTCCTCTTTCTCAATCAAACGCGTTAAATGTTGCTCTAGTTTTTTCATTGATAGAATGCATGTCAAAAGGATTCGGATAAGGGAATGTGAATAAAAAAAGCGCTGGCTAGCCATAATTTTTTGGGCATAAATCATTATTTGAATCTTTCGCGATACTAAAGAAGTCTCCTTTTTTGCAATGGGATGAAGGAACACTTTTGTGCGATGATAGCTTTGTGTAGAGTACATTTTAGTGGAAATTGGCAACCGTTGGAAGAATTAGCTTTATTCTTGCCTAGGTAGAACGGCACTCTAACTAAATTCCGGAAGCACCGTTTCACAAATATTTTATTTTAGGTGTCAATGAGAAAAGCTATAGCATAGTTTCGGACATTCTACTAGCATTGAACTAAGATTGGAAAAGTAGGCAGCAATACTTCGCTATGAATTCTCTGTTTTTTGAAATAATGTCTGAAGAAAATGGAGAAAAGAATACTGATAAAATTACTGTGGGATACTGTGACGCAGCTTTTTTCGAAACTGATGATGATTATGAGGGATTAATAGGTCTTAATCATAAGCTAAGCAAAAGTGGAGAATTGACGTATTTCTTTCCAGGTTTTTCTAAACTGTCAAGAAAATTCTTGTTGACAGCTTTATATGACGTCGGTACGTCGTTATCGATGGTAGAGTGTCCGTTCGGCTATTTTCATTTATCGACGTGAAAGCTATAATCATACTGAGTCTTATCAAGTGGAGTCATTTCGTCCATTGTCGCTGTTCAAGGCAATTATTCATTACATTGATGAGCATCCAGAACTCCAACATATAGCATGAGCACATCAGTTTGCAAGAACCAAATAATCTAAGGCTGGATCTTATATCAGTACCTTGCCTCTAACACTTGATCGTTCACAGCGAAAATATCCTTCTCTAGATCAACATTATTTTTAGGGGCTGAGGCGAAATAACATAGCTTATATAGGTTCATGTTCCTGTAAGAAGTAAACCAGATGTTTTGACACGGTAGTTAACCACAGTATCAGTGAGCCCCGTTAAAAGATATCTCAACGTTTACAGGTTGTTGAAACACAACGGTAAAGATCGTAGAGCATCGTTGTATCACCTTAAATGGATGAATTTTGAAAAAACGACAGCGGATGACACGCCATGGTTCCTTATTGACACATACGCCGATTCGACGACTTATCATTGACCTGTAGACAAAAATGAACTCTGCACGACGATCGACAGTGTTTTTGGTGTGGTAACCAAATAAGGGCTACTCTCCGTATTCACGTTGATAGCGACTTCGTTTTATTGAAGATTTCCATATATTTGATCAGTTATGATCTTCATAGAAGAAAAATTTTTTTTCTAAGTATCGTGGGAGTCTGATCGAATCTTGATTTGTGAACAAGTTAATGTGGTTTGGACATGCATATAGCGGTAGTCGATACGACTAAACGCCTAAAAAAGCATCAAAGCTGTTAGTTCACAACACAGTATACAATTCGACCCATCGACGAAGATGACTGTGATTATGGGAAGCACGAGAGCTGTGATCTAACTTCCCTCATTTGTCACGTTACATCGTAACCATCTATTAACCATATATTCGCATCCGAAAGCGCGTTAGTAGCCGTGTTATCTACTTTTTTGCAAATCCTAACAATGCTGTACTAAAACCATCCCGATTTCTCGTTGCAGGCAGGCGTTATATAAAAAGTTTTTTCCGGATAAGTCTGTTATCAAAGCGCTGGTTCTCGAGACTTTGCCGGCACGAGGCAGATTAAAACCAATGACCACACTTGAATATATTGCCACATCTAAAACCACTGCTACTGCAGCAGAACACCTACATGGAAATAAAATTTCACCAAAATACTCTGCTATACAGACATAGTGTGTTATGCATGATGAAGAGATTTTGTAGGAATTTTGCCGGTTGAGGTCATTTCATTCAAGCAGTGTACCGTTCAAGTGTATTCAACTCGATACAACTATAAGGATCCACATGGTGATGACGAGGACTGAGAGCTATCGAGTAGAATCGATCCTGCTCCGAAGAAGACGACGACATCCGAGCGCTGGCCATAAGTGCTTGATAACAGCCTAGCTATTGTGATATGTAATACTCATAATTTAAAATGTTTTAACTGCATTTTTGGCAGTGGTACGATGTTTCTAATAGACTTAGGAGAGTTGAGTGGTGGGCAACAAGACGACCTCAGACGTTAGTCGAACCCGCGTTTCATGCATACCGAAAACTTGACTGAGGCCGTATTTTTACTCACCACTCAATTCTTTTAGGTGTATTGGAAGCATCGAACCACTGCGAAAATTACAGTCAAAACATTTTAAATTATGAGTATCACATATCACATGAGGTGTCAGTTCAGTTGGGTTTACAAAACGTAATTGCATACCCAACCAAACCTGATAAAGGTTGGTGGCTGATAGCTAACATAGAGATGTTGAGGAATGAGTGGTGATGCAAATGTACCTCGATGGTGCAGTGATAGCACGCGCCCCGGTATGAATGAAACGCGGGTATGACTCCCGCCTGAGGTAGTATTTTTGCTTACCACTCAATTCTCTTAGGTGTACTGGAAACAGCCTAGTATTAACTCAATAAAAAAGATTCTGAAGCAATGATTCTGATTAAACATCAAGATTTGAAATTCTAGAAGCATGCAGGCACAAAACGGTTCAACGCATGCGGTAGCCAGCGTCTCAGAATCTGACTTGAAGCTACTCATTGTGTCTCAATATGACATATTTAAACAGGGAAGATCTCGCAACCATAGGCTGTGCTATCAGTTTTCAAGTGTAGGATTTTTTGTGGGCGGTGGGTTAGCACAGAGGTAAGTGATGTGGTGTTTCAGGCAGAAAGGTGACAAGCTTGACAATCCCGGCTACCTCCAGAATTGCAAGAAGATTTGTCTTGACCAGCATGTATGACATTCATGAGAAAGACTAAAATCTTAAGCAACAGCTGAAGCAACATGCGAAATACTTGAATACCTTTGTGAAGGAAGAATGAGAGGAAACGAATCTGATGGAAGGAGTGCTAGGATCCGCACAATAATTTGTGATAACGGGTCGTGTAGGTCAAATAAATGTAGCTTTCAATGAAAATGCACTAACATTTGATACTTTGTAGTATTTACTTCATGGGATACTGCCTAGAACAAGCATAACGGAAAAAACTCTGTCGAATTCTCCTCAATCTTTAGACAACAGATGCTAAATAGGCAGCATCTATGCAACTTAGAGATGCCACAGATCGTTCTGCTCTAGTTTTAGTTGTTTTCCTATGCCAAGATTTGTTACAGAGCTGCATCTTTAGTTAGATTGAATGTTTTGGTGGTTTTCTGCAAATTTAGTGAAATTGGTGGTTGCGCTCTGACCTAATTTATGATGATGCTAAAGAGAGTTAGTAGCCAGTAATATCCTTTTTCATCTGCTCGATATGAGGGAGGAAGCAAAATTTTTGAAAATGCTCTGTCAAACTTGTAGCTAAGCGTATTTGCTTTCAGTCTTTTGAAATAAAGGAATGATGCCACCCATTTGGCTGAAATTAGGATTTCTCAAATTTAGAGCAACGAGATTCACTTGGACAGAGAGGAATCATGAATAGTACAAGTGGCAAGGAATATGAAATTCCATTTCATTTCTATAGAAATAGCTGCAACTCGGTCTCATCCTTTTAATGTTAAAATCAGTCTTGCAGCTGGGTTAGATTACTACTTGATGATCGTCATTTGAAGAAGATCTTACAACTACCACCTGTAAAAAATTGTTGATACTGCTATTGTTGTTGTTTATAGTTGATGGTTGCTTTCGTGTCACCTAAGCTACTATAAATCGTTGTGGTGACTTCGGTTAGTACAATTTTTTTCGTTCCTGCCTCATAGTCAAGTTGATCAGTAGGTTCTTTTCTGTGAGCGTAATGATCACGATGTTTTGGTCCCAAAATGTACTTCAATCATTGCTGTGCACGTGTATACGACTAGACAAAAATGATATTTTTGTAGTAACAACTTTCCAGATGTTTTTAGAAAAACCATTTAGTTAGTTGCTGGGATCATTACAGATCTCCGAATTGTCAGATTTTTACAATTCGATAGAGAATTGTATGGCAATGATCTGATGACTTTTTACTTTAAAATATCAATAGTCCTAAGCAAGTTCACTTGATATTTTTGATGACGTTCGTTCCGCATCATAGCGAGGATTTCATCTCATCTCAAAACACTTTACATAATCTTCAGAAAGGAGCAGTTCTAATAAAATTTTATAAGACACAGAGCAATGAAACAGTGCAATGGCAGATATTTCAACACCGAGGATGGGTTAACACATCATAAAAATAGTTACATTTGAAGCTATAATGGAAAAAAAGAATACTAATTCTAGAGATCTCGAATTCACAGCACATTGATCGTAACATTTCACGCTATTATATTTCCAAATAAGAATTTGTTCTACGATATATAATGTGACAAAGAATCTAAAGAGAAGGGTTTAATTTTTCGTTGCCATCAAAAACAGGACACCATCTTCATTCAGTACATATTTCTTGATCGAGTCTAAGTCAATATCGGAATTGCCCAACGCGCTCAAAATCTGCTCTTCAGTCAGATACAACAAGCTAAGCATCTGAAATAACGATAATACTAGAAAAGGTCATAATAATGCATTGATGTTGGTTTTTATAGTTACCAGACTGCCTTTTCAACTTTCGTATTTCCTAAAACAGCTAGTGTCATCTTATCACTAGCAAAAAATTACTGCATATCCAAAAATGTTAAATGAGATGCAAATATGCAACTTCACGCGAGGATAGAATCCATACTCTATTCTGAGTCCTACATTTCACTGTTTTCATAGCAGTGCTATGTTGTTAGAATTACAAGTGTAAGAATAGACACAGCTCTGCGTGAGGGTGAAACGCGAACCTGACTCCCGCTTGAGGTTTGAGTTTTGTATGTCAGTATTTCCCAATTCTTAGAGCTTCTTTATTTAGTCTTAGTGCTTTTCCGCAGTGTTATGATGTTTCAAATACACCTGAGAGAATTTAGCGATACGCAAAATAACTCGAACTCACTCGGGAGTTGGACTACATCACTAATTCTACGATAAGTCCTTGTTCTCCTCCAGTATATCGCCATTGTAAGAAAATACGTCATTAATAATGGCGTTAATTGAATACATTATTGCAGCACAGTAATAATACAATGTATGACGTTTTGGCAGTTTGTCTCCTGAAGCGCTTGCTGAGGTCTAATAGATTTTCGATCTATCCTAGGAACTTTGCATAACCTCAACATTCTTAGTATATTGCTATGAAATTGCAACAGTGCTACGAAAACGGGAAACAGAAATTTGACGTAGTTTTCTTTGTTTTTTTCTCAAGATGTGGGAGAATGTAAGGTCTAATGAGTTTGCACTCGCCTGCACGGTAGATTCTAGTACAGGTTGAGAAAAAGTTTTCTAATACCCAAGAAAATCCACGTTTATAGTTTTCGCCATATCGGTTACTGCAAGTTCATTAGGAATATCCTAGGAATTCTTGCATAAGAAACTCCTGCAGATAAGTCGAGTTTATGATGCGTTGAAGGGAACGTATTCGAAATTGATCCGTCGAAAGCGAGCTCTGTTTCGGCAAGGCAATGGCAAATCTCACACCGCAAATGAGACTAAGGAAAATTTTGATGAACTGGTGGGAATCGAGGTCTTGCCGTACCCATCCTACAGTCCAGATGCTGCGCCGTCCGATTACGGTCCTGTTTTCGCTCAATGGAGGATTTCCTGCGTGGACGCCAATTCGAGACATTGACTAGTTTGAAGAGGCGTGTTGGCAGTTTTGTGATTCAAAGCTCAAGGAATGATATTTCAAGCACATCCCGAAACTCGCAGATCGCTCGCAGAAGATCGTGGACAGTGATAGTCTTTTAACATATATCGTTATTATTACTTGAGCCAACATGTCATGTGGTCTGTTGCATGGGTTGACTTATCTTCGGGAGAAATCTCACCTGACATACAGTGTAATATGTTCGTAGTTGCCTATTCTTAGTATAGGGACTGAGCGCCCCGAGAGGACTGGCTAAGGACGAAGGGTAACTACCCGACTGCCGAGACCGTCGAGTCGAAACACGTGTATCGGGCTTTATAAGTCAGCCCATGTAAGAGACCACATGACATGTTGGCCCAAATAATGATAACGAGAATGTTGCAATTTGAGCGTGGTCTTAAGAAACACTCGAAACGAAAAGAGTGATAGTCTCCATTTTGAAGAATAATTATTATCGCTTTCAGTTGAAATTACGTATAAACTTTTGAATTTCAACGGGTGTTAAAGACTTTTTTCTCAACATATAGGGTCATATGGGAGACTAACGCCAAGTAACCTTTACAGACCAACATCAGTGATATAGCGAAAGTGATGCATGCAATCAGTAGATTGTTGCAGTACTTCTAATATTCAAACTATATATATTCGTAGTATTGAAAGATTGAAAGTGCCGACGTATCAGGGTTAAATACTCAGTTGTTTTATCTCGAAGGAAGCTGTGAACATAGTACTTATTGTTTAAGAAGTTCGTCGAGACATCTAAATACCAAAATGATTGCTACTTTTTACAACTTTTGACATCTTATATAGTCTAGGTATTTGCGTCTGATGTGCATTGGTAGCCACTAGTTTGTATCAACTTTAATCTTTAGTTTTTAGCTTTTGACACAAGTTACCCATCTTTTTTCAACGACATAAACTGCATCACCGGATCCGCCTTCGTACGCACGGATTGCGATATCAGGTTCTCTCCTTTACCAAACAAGTTTACTCTTAGTACAGCGCTAACAAAAGCACATTTTTGAAGGATACTTGCCAGAAAATACAATGGTCAGATCCAGATAATGAGAGTACAAGATGAGTAGTAGATTTGAATAATTTTCTGCTTCAGGGTGTTCACGCTTGGTACAATCTATGCCCAGTGTCTCATAAGCCACATGAATTGATTTCGGTACGAAAAATTAATGATCTGAAATGGATGAAGAATAAAGCTCTCGGCGTTTCATGAAGTACCGCCTATGGTGATTGAATGCAATCTGGCCTTTACAATGACTCGCGATACTCCATCAATGTATCAGTGCAGTGCTATCGTTTAGATAAATCCGGTACCACTCTGCCAACCCCGGAGGAATGGAGCGTTTTGGACTTTGCGTGCAAGACCGAGCTATCGACGTGCGTCGCAGAGCACCTCTAACAACTGCGTCACAAACGCCCTCAGTGCATTCGCATCAACAAATTCGCAAGTGGATATTAAGCATATGAAAGATAAAGCTTCTGGGCTTGATCAATTTCTGATGGACTTGCTATCCATTGAAAATTTCTATAGAGGTGAATGAATGATGGACTGTTCTCTGGGCTAGATAATTATCTTTGGTGACCCACTACTGTATTACTTCAGTGTTTCAGTGATCCCAGAAAATTTGACAAGAGCTTGCTAACTTCAAAAGGTGAAATATGTGGTATTTATTGAGAGAAAACTAGAACACTCAAAGGATTGTGTGCACTTTAGTGCACCACTGATCACTGTACTACACGCATGCTTAGCAAATGAACATATTTCTTCAAAAAAATAAATAGCGGTTCGGTAAGAACGATTCTTTCCGGATATCCAGGAGCAAATGAAATAACGACTCTATTCGTTGGACAAGAACTTCTCATTAAAGTCTTAGCAAATATCGAAAAGCTTGAATTTTCGGCTAGTATGCTACGTGGCGGGTTTTTAGAAAGCCTTTTTAAACATTTCCTGATTTTCTTCTATAAGCCAAACACGAGGTGTTACAATAAACTTTATGTGACAACTGACGTTTCGGCAGTTCGCCTTCTTCAGAGCCTGGAAAGGTCAGATTGTCCGCAATCCAAGAAGAAAAACACCTTCATACTCTTTCAAAAAAACTGTTCCAAAGCTTTTTGCTTGCAGTACAGAGCTCTTATTTTAGATTACCAATAACCAATCGATAGCGTAAGTTTCCACGATTCCAACGTTTTGTTTATTTTCTAAAACACCGCCTCTCTGCAAAGCAAGATTTATTCTCATGCGCGGGCATAGTCTTTTGGCCATTCAGGGGCTGGGGGGTGGTCAGGAGACCGTCTGGGTTTTAACACGACCATCGATCGATGGGGATCACATGTGATGTGCAATTTTTGTTATTTGATTCGTGACTTCTTCTTCACTTTGAAAGAAACTCCAGATAAAACGTATGAATCTGATACGACAAGACTTTCTCTACACGTTCTCATGCTTTTTGTATTTCCAGTGAATTATATGTATGTTGAAAATAATGGCGCGGCGAGTGCAAAGCACAATTTTACTTTGTGTGCTACAGCGTTATAGAAGAGTCTTATCAAGATAGGTCACATAGTGCAGTACCCAAGATTTAAGCTTTCGAATAATTATTAAAGTTTTCATGAACATTCCTTACGCAGTGGAATGGGTCCCTTTTTCATTTGTCCCAGAATAACATGAATAAACTATGAAATTATTTTGAGCTTAAAATTGTGAATTTTCGTCTCTACACTGTTTCGCCTATCTTTTTTCGATTGTCAGATTGCATTTGTGATTAACTGATATCTGTTCGATATTTGCTCACCAGATTACGCCAATTTTATTATGCTTCAATACTTGTTCACTATATTACATTATGTTTGTTCGATATTGTTCATTAGAAAAAGACTCACGTGTTTTCCTGAATTGTATGTATCATCTTCTAGTACTGAGCCGAGCAAGAAGCGACCACCGGATCTCAAGTGTTTCATCTAAATTGAGCGCTTCTAGCAATATTTGAGGCACTGCTTATCAGTCGACTGTTTTTAAAACCTCGCTGTAGCGCCTTATATGGTCTGAGAAAATATTTCAAGCCTTTCCGAGATTTTATCATTCGCTAACGTACGCTTCGGCAATTTTGCCCTCTTAGTCAAAACGTAACCATTGACATATCAACCTCGAAAAGGCTTGAAACAGGCTTTCAGACTATATTTTACAAAGGCAGTGTCTACATGCTTAGTAATAGCTGTAAGCCATCGACTGAAAATGGTATAAAACCTCAATTTCACGTGGCTTTGCGGCACGTTTTCCTTCTTCACAGTCAGCAAGGATAATCAATAGGGAGTGTGCTTCTGATGAGGCGAACGAGACTGCCGATAAGTACGTAAGCCACTGACATTTCATTCTCATAAGAGCTTGGTACATTCTCCCAGAGGATAATCGAGATTTAAATAAAAATGCGTTTCATCATCAGTGATCGGTTCCATAAATGTGATTTAGCTGATGAGTTAGCAGAGCTTTAGTGCATCCTTACTAATGAGGTCCTAGTAAATTTCTCATCAACACGAGTTTGTTTTGAATTTATCAAGAAAAAAAAACACATCTCACAATGTTTTTCATACACTGGCAGTATTGCGCATACGTCTTGCAAGCACTTTCGAGCGTGAAAATTGTCACGACGATATCCACCTGAAGATATGAAATCATTCTTGTTTCTGATTTTGACAGCTAATGCAGATACCTTACTTGTTGAGATTTGAGATCCGGTACAACTGGATCGTCGTGCACATTGGCATACATGATTCCTCCACATTTCACGACCATTCGAGCCTTAGCTTCAATTCCTTCCATTTCTGCTGTAGTTAATGGGAAACCACCTTCTGTTCTTAATGAAATACATTGATTTCACAACTTTGTGATTTCATCACATAAACAATTACCGTTTAATGACCTTGATTGTCGGTTTCCAATCGTGAGTTGTGCTGTTCTCACACCATTTCCTTAGCACTTCGAGATTTTTCGTCATGTAGTCCGACAGATAGATTCTTGTCACTATGTCGCGAAAACACAAAGCACTGTATACGGTTGGTCCTGAAACGATACGGTAAACTGCTTTGGTAAATGAAACGAAAGAAACGGTGTTCTAATAAGTAGATATGAAGACGACCATCCATCAGAGATTGTTGCCGATAAGCTAAGAAATAACACCAAAATCGAGGTTTATTTTGCGATTTTGAAGCATTCTAAGAGTGATTATTTTTGGTTATACTAATATTTTTATATTATCTAGATAGTTATTATATATTACATTATTAATAATTTCAATAAATTTATTATTATTATATTAGTTATATTATCAAGTTATGATGGTTTAATACTGAAAGTAACATCTACTTCTACACTGAATGCATCATGCCCAAGGGATATCGATAGTAACTCGCCGACTAAGGCAGGAATGACCCTTTTATCTCTAACCTATCTCCCTTACTTTTAATCGTTACTCACAGACATATGTAGTTAGAATGCACAAACAAAAATTTTTAGATTACCTATTAAGTGATTTTTAGAAAGCTATTCCATTGTATCTTCTATTTCCATTAAAGGAGAACTGCTGGCTTATGACAAATTTGATTCAACCACTCATTTTTGAAGATTCTATAATCCAAAAAGTCTATGCTTAAAGATACTCACAATGTTTCAAAGCTATTCATATTTGTGCCTTTACACAAAATTGTACATAGTAGAACACCATGAAGGAGTGAGGAACAGTCAAGACAGCGAATTCACTAGATTAAGAAAATGTGATAAAAATCAGTGACTAATTAAAGCAGTGACAATAACGGGAGTGTTCATTACGATTAGTTACAGTGTATTTTTGCGACTTGAATCAATACACACGTCTTGTTTATGCAGCATCTCGTAAACATCAATTAAACTTTGCACATTGGACTTCTTCAACCGTCGTTACGTAATTGCTGAACATACCTGCACCAATATCGAGTAATGTTTCTCGTTCCTTGGGTTTCATGGATTGTAAGATCATCTGAGCAAAGACGGGCAAAGCGAACAATGCAATCCGTGTGCCATCTTCAATGGATTCTCTGCGGGTATAAATTTTTCAGAGAAACTGAAGTCAACTCGATAAAAAAGGCGGAAAATAGCTAAGATAAAACAAAACATTAAGTGTTATGTCACTTGGTTCCTTTGATTTTTTCCCAACTGCCATTGAAAAAAACAGGACATCTTTTTCAAACTTTCTGAGATGTAGCTTGAATCAAAATATGATCTGATAACATATTTTAAGCATGGCATAAGGGTGTTATGGCACTTACGTAGCGCTAGACGTAAGTTTCGGCTTTCAGACTGATCAGTGGCACGGCCCCTTTGGCTTTAGCCAATAGTAAAAAGCAGAATGGTATGCTGAGAGCCTATCAGTTGTCATTTTTACTTTCGAAAAGGTTATTGGATATGTGGCCTAACACATTAAAGAAGATACCGGATAGCAAAAACTTTCGGTCAGCTGGTCTGGCGTGGGCAGTCACTATGGACATTGAACCCAGTTATGCTGACAGATATTGGGTATCAATAATCAATCACAATTCATTTTATTCGACCCCTTTAACGGTAGTAAAATGTTATAATGAAAGAGTGATGTCAGAACGGGCGTCGGTAGTGCAACGGTTCAGCGCGCACCCCCGGATAGGGTGTAATCTTGGTTCGAATCCCAGCTGATGCAAATGTTTTTGTTGTCACTCTTTATCATTGGGTATATTCCTTTGCGCACGGCACCATTTTCGGCTGGCGGATGGCTCGGACGGCTACGAAGACAGGCCGCCGGCGCCTTCTCCAAGGCTAATATGGTAGTTCTCTAACAAAATTTGTACTTTTTTCGTCAACAAATAGGACTTTTGGGTCAATAAATGGTCAGATTTAGAACAGATCTCAGTAAGGTTAAGGTTATTTTTATCAAAAATAACTAATTGCTCCATTCATAATCCACACTTTCAAAGGAAAAAATCTAAGTATTCAAGATAATGCTATATTTAGAAGCTTTATCGAACATTTCTACGATATTTTATTTATACTTAACTACAATTCAATCAAATTTATCTCCTATTTCCTTCATCTTTCCCTACACTTTAATGCATAAAGCGCATAAAATTAAGCATGCTGGCTGAAAATTGGAAAACATTGAGCTGCTCGCCAAGAATAGTGCTGCTTGTTGTATGCGATCCTACTTCATCAATAATTCTTGACATTTTTTTGATTGCTAGTGCAGTTCAGATTCATTTCTCAGATCACCGCATAATTCGTCCGAATTCTCTAGTCATAACTATGGTATGCGAAGAAAGGATGGAGATATAGCGGTTCTCTCCCGTTCTCTCCACCCTGTCGGAGCCTTTTGATAGAATCGTATAAAACGACGTTTTAGTAGTCATTAGATAGGTAAAATCAAATGAATTTGAACGAAATATTTTATTCCTTAATTGGCCTGTTTTCTTCACTATAACAGTGGGAAAAATATTTTGTTTCACATTCAAGCATTTCTCACCTGATAAAGCTTTTTCTATAAGCAATCATTAGCAATCATTAGATAGGGAAAATTTTAGCTTTTTTACCGGTCCAGTTGATTCTGATAAAGGACTCTTAGAGTGTTGTTACGGTCAAAAGAAGATTATGTTTCGACTTTATAGGTAAAATCCGTTTCTTGATATTTGTCAGAATTATATTAACCATTCAATAGTTTGAATCCTGGAAATTTTGATGATATACTTTGTTTTTGAAATGGCTCCCTTAATGCGCTCCAATAGTAATAAGATCAAAAGATCTTTCACACTCAAGCCTTTCCCCACTGAAATTAGCTTTCCGCTGGAATTCCAATAATTCTTCGATAGCTCAAATCTCAACGATTTCCACGATAGCTACGTTTTTGGAAAGAACTCTTTATTGCACTGTAGTAGTCAAAAGAAGATTGAGTTTCGCAATAAGCTGATGTGTTGCTAAAGGCACGGTGACTTGAGGCCAGTTTCGCGAAATCCCACCCCTTGATGTGCGAAATCCGATCTTCTTCTGACTACCACAGTTCACTAAGGAGTCTTCTCTAAGAATAAACTAGTTTCCTGAAATCGCTGAAATTTGCACTATTGAATCGTTATCAACTGTTCATTAAAAAATTTTATCCGGCGAGAAATCCTCAAATGTGGTTCAAAATTTTATTGCGACTGTTACAGCGCAAGAGTAAGCCTTTCAAGAAACAAAATACACCATTCGAATTCACTTGATTTCAGTTATTGAATGAATACTAGTGAACTAGTGGAGTGAGTCTTTTCCTGACAAATCAAGTCTCACGATCGCAATTCTTAAAGTGCGATTGCATGTGGCAGAAATCGTTTTCAAAAGTAAGGATTTTCGAGACAGTTGAGCGTTGTTCTTCTTAGAAAACGTTTGCTAAAGTTCTATTAGTGATATTTTGAGCCTTTTTATCAATAAAGTCTGTAAGAGTCGAAATATAACTGTAAAATCCCTATAACTCCGCTTTGAATTTCAAAAAAATTGGATTGAGAATTGCAAAAGTCATCTTTTATTTTCATTACAGCGTACTGTGGGATTAATTTCAAGCAACAAGCTTAGTCTCGAAGTCAGAATTTCTCATGCTATCTATTGACTGCAAAAACATCAGGAACATATTAGAAAATGCGCAACAGTAGCTGGGAATACAATCCTTTTTTGCAAATATGGCTTTTTCTTTTAAGAAAGGAAAGATTTTAGGCAGAATTAGCGATAATCCTGCCAAATTATTCATAAAGGAGTCTTATCAGTGATAGTTTATCATTTCTTGATGACAAGATTCCTCTGAGAGCTTTATTTATTCGAATTTGTGTTGGAGCACGCACCACTATGCGTAGCCCAACGGCGTGCTAAGCTGGAGGTCATATTGACCCTCATCGTCCGCAAAGGGATATTGTAACATCTTACCACCGCTAAAGGCGATCATTTAAAATAAATCCTGAGTTTTGAACCTACCTATAATTTTTCAAGTCATAGTTTTTTGGATGCTGTCGTTAAGGTTGCTGATGTCTTTGATTGGATCCATCCACAATGGTATCGGTTGGAAGAGATTCCGCCTGCTCGGAATGATGCTTTAAAAACGGCTGCCTTTTCCGATTGATGGACAGTTTGAACTGTACGAAGAGAGGCTGGCAAACGCACGTGTGCTCCAATAATAATGTGGTAATAATAGTAAAAGCTCATATTCTAAGAGAACTTCTCTCAAGAATTCATCTTCTAGTGACCATAGATTTTTATAAAAATAATTTTGATTCAAATAATGCCTATGAGATCCAAAACTCCGCGTTTTGCAGCGCGAAAACCATCACCTGTATCACCTGTCGTCTCGCTGATCGTCGAGTGGCTCGAGCGGGTACCAGCAACACTTCCATTTTTCCCCATCGTGAGCAAGAGTAGCCCAGTGGGTCCTCCTCGCTCTAAGGGATTCGCTGAGCACCGCATCTTTCTTCTATAGCTTTCGTGAAAAATCGGACTAAAGGGTCGGTGGTCTTCCTGTAGAGCGCTTGATGTCGCGAAGAATCCAGTCGGTAACGGCTCTTGTCCATCGGTTGTCGTTGAAGCGCATCACGTGTCCGGCCCACCTTATTTCGATATCCTGGCGTGTAGAACGGCGTCTCTGATTTTCGATCGTTGACGTAGGTCGGAACTTCGGATCCTTTCTCTCACTTGCCGAGATACGGGATACTCCTAGCATCGACCTTTCGACTGCGCGTTCGATAATGCCAAGTGATGTTTCATCCTGCTTACGTAGCAACCATGTTTCTGCTGCATACGTTAGGGCACAGATAATCGCTGAGTTGCAAAGGTGGGCACGAGTCAGATGTTCTTTAATCCTTTCACTACATATTCCATGCTCCTAAACGTTCCCCAAGCTGCTCGTTTCATTCTGCTCAACTCTGAACTTGGAGCATCATGTTGATTTTACAGCCTGAAAGACGTAGGTGGAGCATTCGGAGATTTTCGTTCCGTTGAGCGTGAATGGAGCATTCAAAACCCATCCTTTTTTCATAAACATCGTTTTTGTTAGATTTAGTTGAAGACTCAATGTTTCCACAGGTGTTGTCGAAATTGGTCGATATTCGTTCTGCTTGGCTGATGCTTGGTATATTATGAGGACCAAATCATCAGCAAAGCGAAGATGGTTTAAGTGTCGACCGTTAATTTTCACTCCCATGTCTTCCCATTCTAATGTTCGCATGATGTCTTGTAGAGTGGCAGTGAACAGTTTTGGCAAAATTGTATCGCCTTGTCGAACCCCTCTTCTTACGTCAATGGATATATGTTGTAGAATGAAGACATTTTGGTAGTAAAATCTTTGTGAAGCTCACGAAAAATCATTATGTACCGAGTAGGGACGCCCTGGTCATCCAGAACTTCTATAACTGCTTCTGTTTCTACTGAATCATAGGCTTTTTCAGATCGATGAAACTGAGACAGAGTGGTTGTTTGTACTCTCGTGAAACTTCAATGAGTCTTGTAATCGTATAGATGTGGGCTATGGTACTAAATCCTTTCTGGAACCCTGCTTGTTTGCATGGCTGTCCTTCGTCCAGTGTTCTGTCAATCCTGTTCAGGATGACTCGCGTAAAGAGTTTATAGACAACGGACAGTAAGCAGATTGGGCAATAATTGCCTATGTCGTGAAGGTCCTTCTTTTTGAACAACAATACGGTCTTGCTGGTTTTCCATTGAATGAGGAATTTGCATTCTGACAGGTACCAAGTGAAGAACCGAGCCAGGGTGTTGATGAGAACTGGCGACAGGTTCTTTAGGTGTTCTGGTCTAATCCTGTCTGGACCGGGTGTTGTTCTGTTCTTCACCGACGATATAGCATGTCGGATTCCGGAAGGAGGACCGGCGGAACGTCATACTCATCCTCTTTCAATTTTTATGATGGTAAGAGGACATGGCTAGCGAAAGATCCGAGTACTGTTGGTGGATGACTTTCTCCATAGCCCTTCTCGAAGCTTTAAGTGTTCCGTCAGGTATCGGAGTGCAATCATTTTGGTCTTATAATTGGCGAAGCCTCGCTGGGATTTGCAAGGCTCTTCCCAGCTTCTGCAGCTTCTGCCATAACTGCTGCTCGTCTCTTTTGAGGTCTTTCTTTATCTTCTTTGCAGCGCTTCGCATGATCGGACGTAAAGTTTCGGTTGCCTGTAGCTCGTGCGATTCCACGTTGACGTATCAGCTCGAGTGTTTGCGCAGACAAGCGTCTCTTCGTGACCTTAGGACTCTCGGCTTTTATAGCGCTAACGTGAAGATATTCAACGAATCGATCGTATTCTTCGTCGATGTTGTCGACAACGGTATCTTCCCAAGAGCCGACATGATTTGAATACATCCCAGTTCATGGTAGTTCTGTGACTTCGTTGTTTGGATTTAGCGGCTTTCTTTCCTCTCCTCGAAAATCGGAACGATGCGCGAAGGAGGCGATGGTCTGATCCTCTTTAGAACTTAGGAACAACAGCGACATCGGTCAGGCAAAACCTTCGATTTACTAAGATGTGGTCTATTTCGTTATGGTACTCTCCATTGGGAAACTCCCACGTCTGTCGCTGACAGTGAGGCTCTTGGAATTGTGAGTTGCCATGGATGTTGGATCGTCATGACAAACTCAGATAACCTCTCACCCTGTTCATTCCATTTTATTCCGTGGGTCACCTATGTGACGTTCTTCAGACGTTCTTCTAGGTCCAATTTTTGCATTAGAATCTCCGACAATGACCTTGAAGGCTGTTTGATCTTCTCTGAAGAATTTTTCGAAGCCCATATAGAACGCTTCGACGTCGTCTTCGCCATAGCTTGATGTTGGTGTGTAAGCAACGAAGATGGTCAAAGCCGTCATAGAACCACATCGTTTCAACCGTAATCGTCCGATACGGGTTGTTAGTTGTTCGAACGAATCAATGTTCACGGTCAAATTCGATTTGACGAGGACGCCAACGCCACCGACACCTCTGCGATCGCATGTTCCAAGGAACAGTTCTTCTCCGGTGTCATAAACAGCGTGAAAAGGATGGCGCCTTCTCGTCTCAGCCAGGCCAATGACGTCGTACCTTATTCTTCTTGCTTGAATCAATAAATCTTCTACAGCGGATTGTGAGCAAGGGTTCTTGCATTGTAGGTACAGATCGTCATTTTAGTCCGTTTCGATCTTGGCAGCCTAGTTCGGCCCTGAGATTTTAGCAGCCTCTCCGTACTCGTCCTACCTGGCGCTGCCGTACAGGCGCTCTTTCGAGGTCAGGGGAATGAGGCCCATATTTGTTACTGTTTTGGCATTTTGATACCCAACGTATAGCTTTCCAGGCTCTAAACGTGGGGCTGGTACTGACGAGTAGCTTGCCACTCTCTCTCGGAGGAGCGGGAGGAGCTTATTTGTTGGAGGCAACTCCTAACCGCCTCCCATGTACTTTCCAGCCGTTTGATTGCAGGCTTTTGGCCGACTTGACACGTAGAAATAGAGTTTTCTCAAGTCGGCGCTGCAGAAGCAGGAAGCTTATCCCCTGAATCCACCTGCGTCTGTGGGAAGCACACAATCGCTTTTGGTTCGCGTTTATTCCCCTATCCACCTCCACCACCTGTGGACGCGCCACGTGCGCCCGCGACTAATCGAGCGTGATCCTTCAAAAGGGAGGTCTGTGGATGAAAACCATATCCTTGCGAAATGAGCGTACTGACATTTTTACCTAATACTGTCCATAACTACTAATGCCTCCATCTTATTTATCTTTCATTTTATCTTTGATAAATTTGTCTCCATACATCGGCGCAATAAATAAAAATCAATAAGCAGTATCACAATCAATTCGTTCTTTGAGAATCAAATATTAGATATAAATCTTTTTCCCTTTATATCCTTTCATGTCATAAGATACCTAAAATTCGGCACTGTTTTAAGATCAGAAAACAGTGAGTAATTTGTTAATAGTGGACGCGAATAATGTATGCGATGTTAATTCATCAGTAACTTCTAACAATTTTCGATTAACAGTGTAGTACTGGAGATGCGACCTCAAACAAGTATAATAGATATTGACTTTCGATATGTGCACTCATAGTTGGAATTGTGTTCTTATCACAAGAATCAGTTTCGCCATTAAAAAATACGGATTTTGAAGAGGCATGGGCACTCTTTTCACTAAAAATACTTTGTAGGAATCTCCTTAGTGACAATCCATCTTTTCGCGGCTACCAAGTGCTCCTAAAATCTAAACTCGTACCAGCAAACCTGCTGAGAAACTTAAACAACGAGTTATTTACTCCGAAAGTAAAGCGTAACTTTTCCTTTGTTAGTAGAAGGTGCTAGAAATACCTTTCCAAAAACAAAGCTCGGTATTGAAATCTGAATTGCTCAAGCTACTGAATAGCAACAAAAAGCGTAGGTAGCTATAGCTACTCAAGTGGCGATATTTGCTCTCTCGGAGAACTCGGGGAGTGTCACACTTTTAGCACGACATTTGTTGTTACTAATTCTTTTTCGTGAAAAGAGAAGCGCTTACCTAACCACACGCCCTCCCAAAATACACTTGGGCATGTTAGACAAAAGTGGCCTAGAATTAGTACTAGACTGATTAGCTAATCCAGATTTAAGGGAAATTGACATAGAAGATAATAGATTGTAAAAAAAAATTCTGTCGCGTTTTCAAAGTGCATACAAAAATTTTTTTTGCACTTCAATTAACTCAAACAATAGACAAATCAATAGCCGAAGTAGTCCTGAAGTAACACTGCTTGTCGGTTTCTGGAAAATGTGCAAAATCGTCATTGAATCACAATTAAACTCGGCAGCCAACATGGCAACTCATCGATGGATCTTTCCAATTCATTTGGCGACTGCTTGGTGATCGACTTCTCATAGATGTCCCACTTTTGCTTTGTCGGACAATCGGTCTCCATCTTCACAGAATGTCTTGAACCAATGCAACGTTTTACGACCACAAATTTCGCCGCCACACTCCTTGCAAATTTTTAGATAAGCCTCAGAAGCGTTGAAATCCATTTTGTAGTGGAAATGAAGCAGCAGGCAAATTTCTTTCTTGGAAAGTTTGATTCTGAAGGTTGTTGTAATCAAATAATTTATTGTTCGATATGTAAGAAAACCAGTTTTCTAATGAGCTAAAATTCCCACAAAATACATGTGTAGAAATCATTTCACTTGACATTACGACAGAATTTTTTCTACGACCTATTACATTTCGTGCGCATGCATCACGTTAGCTCACATACGAATGGTGACTGTCTCATGTGTACGAAATGTATAGGTGAGCCCGGCTCAGTTAGGACAACGAGTCCATCAAATGAATTTACCTGGAAGTCAATGCAATTTTCTTGGCCTGGCACATTTGTCTGCATTTAGTTCTCTTTCACTTATTTTGAATTAGTACGTAGTCAGCGTATCACATACAGTGTCCCTCATATGACAGTGGACGTAATCCAAATCACTAAGGAAATAGGAAGACTTTTTTTTACCACCACTATGAATATCTAAAAACTCTTAGATATGTTTTTTTTAGTCCATGATATTCTAGCGTTATGCTTGAGTTTAGTCAAAGTGAACCAGTCAGTGTGTTCGGGCTGCTAAACAACTTCTGCATCAATTTTATCATGACCATCGTAGATCTTAATCTTAAAGAATCACAAAGAGGTAGTAAACTTGGAGCTTTAGCATGTTAAAATTCGGAAAAGCTTTCGTAGAACGGAAAATATGTGCTATACGATCCTAAAGTTCATCGTTAATTTGGTGATCAAAAGAACTGACACCGAAAGTAGCTTATTTGCGTTTTGAATCACTACCTTATGCCTTGAAATCAGTTACTTTGATCGATCAATGCGTATTTAAATCGAAAGCGAATTTTGAAAATAATGAGAGCACTTTCGATGTTTATTACACAGTGAACAGAGGCTGTCAAGTGTAGTATTAGTTCGGATTTCGTCCGCAGACGTTTTTTAGAGATGACGCAAAACAGCGAAGAGGCACTTGAATATCGTCGTTTCTTTCGGGAAGCTCAGAGATATTTGTTGTAATATAATAACGAAGTGCGATAAGCTAATAAAGTAAGGGTAAACCTAGAAAAGTAGTGATTGAAGTAAGCGTCTGGATCAAAATCCGTCTCGCAGTTTTCAGGAGTATGTAACTGATTACAGGCCATCTCGATGCATAATTGAGCACTTTCTGAAAGAATCCACATAAAAAGAAACAGAAATAGCAGCAAGCATGTGCAAGACAATGCGCTTGAAGGCAGCTTACTTTATGCTAGTTTTTTCTGCAGAAGTAATAAAGAAGTTGGAAGCGCGGATGTACAAACGTCTGTTGAAGAGAAGTTGAACCTTTTTTGTCATTTTTATATTTTCGAAAGGGCAGCAAAAACAACAATGAAGCACAGATGCATAAATATTCTTTGAAAAATTATACACAAGTTAATCAATTAGTCACTGAGTAAATAACTGAGATTGCTAGCAAGATGGCTCCAGAGGAGACCAGATGTTCGGCGGCGAACTAAAATCGACATTCAGTTAGCACAACACTAATTACAAACTAGTTTAATAGGGCAGGACGAGACTGGGCGGCAATGGCGGGAAGTGAGGGAACGTGGGTGAGAGGTGACAGTTCGACTCTGTCGATCGAGAGAGTTATCGTGCTCTGACCAGAATGCGATAAAAGCTCGGCAACAGCAATGCGCATCTTTGGCTCCTATCAGCTGAGAGCAAGTTCGATGTTCACACTAATCAATCGCCGAAAAATAGCTTCCGTGAAATTGCTTAAAAGTGAGGAAATAAGGCTACGCTTGGTGATTGATTTTTGAGCATCAAGACTCAACCAAAGATTATCTCACAAAATGTTTTAGAAAGAAAGGAAATTGACATCACCTTTTTCTTTTCAGCTCAATCCTTTTTACTCACTATTTGATTTTTACTGCTATATAGTCGGCACATAAAGACGTGTGAAGTTTGTTGAAATCATAATACATCTCTTTGATTTTACTAGATCCGTCATCATATCCTACTGTGCAGAAGCACTGCTCGCATTCGATTTGTTTCCTCGCATTCATCGTTCTCAGAAGTTCCGCATATTGTTTCGGGTGCGTTTAAGGATTTCATCCTCATTATGAACGTCTTAGAGAGCTGGTAGAGTCTATTTTCTTTGTTAAGTTGAAGATAACTATGCTAAAGCAGGAAAGTGTCACGGTGGAGGTTAGCGCCGTGAGACTGCGCTTCTCGATGAGCACAACACGCTCAGTGTTCGAATCTTTGTAAATGATGAATAAAGCCACTGAAATGCAAGAATTTCTAAGATCAGTAGATATAATAACTGATAATATAATAAGCAACTGTAGCTATAAAAAAACATAGCAGATTGTATTGTTAGAAGTTCTCAAAGCACTGAGCTGTCCTCAACTTTCACTTCTATACTATGCTTTTATAAAGATATAATAAGCGGAAATGCTGGTCCTAGCCAATTCAATCGTCTTCAAGAAATGACCGAAGAAAAGAAATGACGTATCATTCTAACGGATTAACGAATTCAGTCCTACACTTACATTCGCCGTTGTTCAGAGCCACCGCTCTAACATTTATTTCTCACTCCGGCGATACGAAGATTTTGAAATAGAGAACAGTGAGAGCTTTCAACAGCCTCGATAATTCTATTTTTTTAAACAGATTTCATTCACTCACGTTCATAAAATGTTAAAAGTCGCTCCTTAAAAATATATGCTGAAGCAAAACTGTAAGATGTTTTATTAGTGGTAGTCGCGATATAAGAATCAAACAAGTGTCTACGTTTATTTCATTGATGTCGAAAGCGCCTTGGCTCAAAGTCGTGCAATAATTCTGTCATGCCGAGACCACTCTTTCTAGGAACTTACTAAGTTTTCCACCAACCATATGGACATAGAACAGTGAAAGACTTAGTGAGCCACCGGAAAGCTAGCAGAGGGCTCGAAACCACTTTAGGCTCCAAGTTTTGCTTGTATGTCACCACTTTTTCGGTTATATTTCACACCAATGTCCTGCCGTTGGGAATGAATTAGAAGGAAAATTAATTCAAAAAATTGTGAGTTCGATGCAACCTTCAGGTTTGATCGCTTACATTCACTAGAATCCCTTACCGCTCCGCAGTTGTAAATTAATATCAAGTCGTTTTTTCAGTTCACTTTGTTGGAATCTGTGGAGACATGAGAACGTTCTTCTGCAACGTTACCAGCATTCGACAGAGAATTTCCCAAGCAACACCCAGTGGCATTCGTGCCATAAACAGAACTCTTGACTGGCATTCGAACAAAATGGACTTATGATGTGATAAGCCGAGAGGTCTGCGTGACGTAGGGTCTGAGAAAAAAAAACAAACCTGAAAAAATGAACATCGACCATTTCAGGCGTCGTCGTTGATTAAAATTTGACCTTATCTCAACGCCGAGATCTAAGTCGCCCACATCCTTCGCGATCTCAGTGGTGAACACCTACTTACTGACATTACGAGACACCCTTGGAACACTGGAGGACTTGTGGAAATGTGAAGAGCTAATGAGGGAGCGAACAAGGAGATGTGTTATAAAGTAGGAAGAAAACGATGAATTCACTCCGACTGCTGGCATGGTGGTTTTCAGAAAACTTACAGCTGCTCGAAAACGATTACTCAAACATCAGCTTTGATTTATATGAGGAGAAAAAAGGTGAAAGTGGCTGTAAAGTTGTCATGAAACGCAAAAGATGCTATTGAACATTTATTATGCATATCAAAAGCTATTACATAATTGATGAAGATATAGTAAACTTAATATTCTTCTTCTTCTGCATTACCAGAATCACGGCTTACCTATAATGTAGAATAACATAAAAATAATGGAATGACAATGGTTCATCCATAAAATCTCAAAATTTTAGCTCCACAATGGTATACGAGACAGAATTGTGAACGCGAGAAACATCAAAACATTCCAGAGGCTTTGTTCTACATTACAGTTTTATAAGGGACGGGTATGGTCGGCTTACCTCTTCATAATCCTTCTCTAAAGCGGCTAAGTCTTCTCTGGCTTCGGTAAATTCACCTTCTTCCATTCCTAAGCGTAGTCATTGAAGAATAAGAAGAAAAACTTCACAAAATTTATGATATATTTCAAAAAATTTAACATAGCACACAACAGGTATATAGTAGTAAAAATACATTACAATAAACGAAATAATATTCATCATTATTCTAAAAATTGTATTTATACCAATATTAATTAGTATTAACAAAAAGTTGTTATTAGGTTAGAGGCCGTGGCCCAGTGGTAGTGATGTTCGCTGCGACGGGGCGCGGTCTGATCCTCTCCCCAGTAACACTACGTGGCAATCGACAACGAAGGCCCTTTGGAACGCCATAACCCGGCTACCTCGAGATCACGAGAATATTGCTTAACCAATGTTCTACGACGTTGAAGAAGTAATTGAAAAACGAATACATGCTAGAAATACTGGCATCTGCATGGTAAAAAGAAATGGAAGGACTATGAAACGGATCAATCAACAAGTGTTTTCTTAGCAATAATACCAGGAATGAAAAGAGGAGTCCTATGATTTTTGGCCACCTTAGACGCCTGACGTTCCAGAAGAAAGCAATAGGGATATCAAATTAGAGTTCGGATTAGATTTTTTCTTGTCAAAATCTAAGAAATATACTGTCAGCTTTTCCAAGATATGTGATTTCTAATGGCGAACTTCTAGACGATGAAGATGTAACTTGAAGTATTTGGAGCTTACTATAATGATAACAGCAAAGAGTAAGAGGTCTATAAAAAAGGAAGAAATGAAAACGTTTAACAGCAGGAAGTTAACAAAACCAGTCAAAGTCTTTTCCGGAGTTACAGTAAGATTTTGGAATTTGTTTGTGCCCGAACCAAATAGGTGAAGGGAATGAAATTCTGTGATCAGCAACAAGATGGGTCTGCCAGCTCAGAATTCTAGCAGTTTTCTCTAATAGCAGTTTTGTATTGTAAAATCGAATAGATAAGTTATGTTTTGATTTCGCAAATAAATATGTGACCAGTTTGATACACAAAAAATATAAAAGAACATTTACCTTCACCGACATACCAGTGGACGAACGCTCGTTTTGCATACATCAGATCGAATTTGTGATTAAGTCTGGCCAAGCTTCCGCTATAGAAGTAGTGTTAGACAACATACAGACAGCCCGATGGACCTGCAATACTTTAAGAAATGCAAGTCTTCAGGTCCTCACTGCTAAATAGTAACGGTGACAATATAAACGGTTTTTCGAATACTCAGTAGTCACTGTGCATTCACCCTTTTTTTCATTGCTTTTCGTGAATAAAAGGATAGTTTCCACGTTCAGTTTTATATAAATGTCTGACGGAGAATATGGATCAAGTTTGTTGACATAGATTTCCAAATTGCCTATGTTGCCTCATTATCGTCGAGAATTTGATCAACTAATCGCAAGACTAGCTACCTATAGCAGTGAGGGCTGTTCGACCTTGGAGGAGTCGCCAGGTCGCGAATTTCCCTATGATTCATAAGGGCCAATTTTTTGCAGGAAGTATCAGAAAACATTTTGTGGCTGTTTCGAATTTTCATGAAAAAAACACGTCCAACCAACATTCAGCACGTCAATGAAGAGAGTCAACAAAGCCTCAAATTGAAATCGAGAAGACACATATGAAATTCGACGGTATAGATATCATCGTGGGAAGACAACGAACCGAATGGAATGAATATGTTGAGACTAACATGACATGGCAATGATGGGTCATTACAGTGTTTATGTATCTATTTGCGAAAATAATTAATGTGTAGTTGACAAGACATAAACAATATAAGAAATATAATTCATCAAGCGGTCGCATGTGGCGCAGTTGTCAGAGGTGCTCCTGTATTTGTACGCAGGTTGATTGCAATCATGGTTCGCCAAGCCTTCTATCCCTTCTGGAAGGATAAGCAGCACTGACTTGATATATCAATAAGCCACCGCATGTCATTGTAAAGGCCAGATATGTATCCAATCATCCTAGACGAAGTCACAATTTGAAGGCGAATGCATAGCGCATCTCTCAGGTATTGCTCAAGGTTAAGAGTTCATCCTTTTTACCCTTTCAATTCTCAAAGATGTGCCAAAGAAAATGTTTGCCTTAGGAGCGATTTCAGCTCTATTAAACACTTTTGACATTATCAAATAAAAAATTTACGCTCAATCTGGTCGTAGACGATTCATTGTGCATTCGATTTATGCTGATGGTTTTCGAAATTCCTCGAAGTTATAACGATTTCCCGCTATTATTTATGCTAAAGATGTGTTATCGGTGGATGCGCAGTCGATTGACGAAGATAAAGGCGCCAGTGAAGGATATCATAATCACTTAAAAAAATTTAAAATCAAGCGCTGTCTTCGATCGAAAGTTGGATGATCCGCTACTCCTTTTCTTCCTACCCACAGACCAGCTAAAATAGTGTGTGAGTTTAGACAAGCAAATGAACAGGCGTGCTCTCTAGATGCAAGGTAAGTACGTCATTGCTGTGAAGCTGCCATACATTCATTCTCTGTTGACATATTTCAACGCACAAGCGGTAGGTTCTTCACAAACCATCATTGACATCTGTTCAATTCCATTGAAAATGTGACAATCACTGAAGAAAGGATATCGTGGTCGAGAATTTTTACCCGAAGAGGGCATAAATTCCTAACCTATATATTGCTTTCATTTCTTTACTTAGTTTGCTATCGCCATACTCAACGTGAAAAAGGGAGAAACATCGAAATACACGGTAGATGACATTTTTAGACCGCACAACGGTTGATGATCTGAATGCTAATGGATAACACTTTGAAGTGCTGATTGCCCACTCGTATCAGCAGGACTAATCACATTGATATGGAAAGGGTATATTAAGAGGACTAATGGAATACAAAAGGCATTTGTAGTCTTAATTATGATAGGGAAAGGAAAAGTTCGGCAGATGGTAAATAGAATCAACGCGAGCACTTCAAGCAGCAACGATAGAACGCCAGTGACCGGTTTGGAGCGAGCTCATGTAAGTTTCAATAGAAGAATAGCACTCAGGTGGAAAATAATTAGGTTTCGTTTCTATTTCAGTAAAACAAACACTGAAGAAAATTTTTTCTTCTGCAAACAATATTATTTTAGCTTCGCAGGTGCAAAAACAAATATTTCAAGCTTGAGGTAGTCATGACGCACGTTACATAAAAACAAGGTTAAGAATTCAAGTAGTATGCCTTACTTGAAAATCGTGTGATCTATGTAGAAATGTAAGAAATGTCTCGTCACTATCAATGATAGAATTTACAAGGCGCAACATGTAAAGGAAAATTAAGAGAATTGAGTGGTGAACAAAAACACGGCCTCAGGCGGGAATTGAACCCACGTTTCATCCTATCCGGGGACGCGTGCTCTACCACTACACCACTGAGGCACATTTACCCGATCACTCATTCTTCAACATCTCAATGTTAGCTATCAGCCACCAACCTTTGACAGGTTTGGCCAGGTATGCGATGGCCGTGTGTTTGTTCACCACTCAATTCTCTTAGTTATATAAGTAACATTATAACACTGCGAAAAAGCAGTGAAAATACCATAATTTCGAAAAATTAAGAGACGTTGTCATCGCTCGATATGTATCAATCGCACAGCCTTGATACTGACTTGCATATGAGTTCTTGAATATGAAACTATCTGAACAGCTTTCAATATCTACTACGATCTAACTAAGACCAGATCCTGAAAGGATGTCATTGTTGGTACTAGATGAATTATAGATTTTAGGCTGATTTTGTTACTTTCTTATATGCCAACCATGGCGAAGTGTACGAGGAACACGTTGGAACGGCAGAATCGATACTTACTCTACCAAGAGAGAAGGTTGTCAATTTTTTCTCTAATGAGGAAAAGATTTGGTGATAATTAATAGATTCGTTCTCTCTTGTTCTTCTATTATTGATAATTTTCAAAACAAATACCACTTTATGAGCAGTTGTGCAGGACGCGTCTACAAAAAACTATGATCATATTCTATTTTGATATCACTTAGTCGCAATCAGTTATGAGTTATTCGCCAAGAGTAATCTCCTTTGTCAATCGATGGGCAAAAATGTACTAAAATGATTGCGTAGTTGTCTGGTCGACCACTGCCTGCGGTTTTACGAATAAATGTATAAAGTTTGGTCAAATTTATACTGTTTTTGTCTAGTAAGATAGAAGTACTGAGTAGCAAATCGGGGAGCCCTCAAGTCGCTGAGTAGACCAGATTTCTCCTTGATGATATTTGATTAGGTAAAATTTTGGTACATCCCCAAACCGTTGATCGAGACTAAATGTGCGGTTTTTCGAGCATTATAAGCTAAAGAAAGACGTCTAAACAGTAGTGCTCTTTGCTTTTTCGTTTGTTGTGTAATCACAGTGAGTGAAAGCAGTTTGAACTGCAGTGATGACGTCTTTTTTTTGCAGATTGCGTACTTTCTTGTCGCTTTGTTGGCGTTGTACTTGATTGTCGGTTCCGCTGCTCAATTGGTTTGCAACTTGATTGGTTTCGCCTATCCGGCATACGTCAGTGTTAAGGTGATAAAAAGAAATTTGCTCATTAGCCTCAACAGTTTTCAAATAAAATAGTGAAGGATAAAGTAGACGGATAGCATCAAATTAAGGTGCCGCTCTCAATAGCTGCTGTTCCTGTTCAGGTGTTTTCAGGCGAAAAAAAAACAAGCATTTTAATAGAGCCAATTAGCAAAGCCACTACTCACAGATACCTGTACTGATATCTGTCTGAGCTTAACGTGAGTTGGCTGAACAAATGCAATGCACTCAGGCTGTGCGAACGAAGGACACCTCAGACGACACACAATGGCTCATTTATTGGTGCGTATTCGCCGTCTTCTCGCTCCTCGATTTCTTTGCCGCCGGAATTATGCAGTGGTTTCCATTCTACTGGTTATTCAAGGTGTGTTTTGAGAAAAGACTTTAGTTGTTGCGGTATAACGCCGATGACCGACCGTGACAATCATAATCATGCAAAAAGGTAAGTATGAATAGAGGAAGGGAGTTAGCAACAAAATGTAGCGATGAAGGAGCTATGAGGATTAAGCTCTGCTTGCAGTTTTTGAAACAGTTTCCTTTATGGGATTATGTGGTGTAACGCGATAAAGCTGAAAAGTCACTAAATAGCATTGGAATGATTACTTCATCTTGTTAGTTCACTGGTGAAAGAGGAAGGCAGAAACAGATGTTCACTTTTGAAACCAAAATTGCATCATTCATATGCCAAAAAAAGTGTTTTTACCTATTAGCGAATAATTTATGGTGACTCGCTCATCAGACATGTCTGAGACTACAGATCACTGACTTAATGCTTCGGAGAGCTACTGGAAGTCATTCTATAAGTCAGATATGCACTCAGTCGCCTGCACGATGCTTTAATGGAGGTGGATGCATGACGTCTCACCAAACGAGGCATCAGCATCCATAGAGGAAAGATTTATCCTTTCTTTCACTTGAGAAAATGAGGCAGACTAGCGGGCGTGTAAACGTGATACTCATCCATATGTACCTGGAAACCACAACATTTGAGCATGTATTACGGATTGAAAAGCATGTAGTTTTGCTACATTTGAATCGACCCCCTCAATAATCAAAGGCGAACAATATTAAGTTTCATTAGGTAGCATCAACATTAGCCACAGATTATATCTCTAA